>JAMXDD010000005.1:14417484-14736814 GCA_024733475.1 Syzygium grande | reverse complement strand
ATAGTGGTACCGCCTCGAACTCAACATCCACCACCTATAGCACAACCCGCGTAATGGTACCGCCTCCGGTTGGCCATCCTCCGGTAATATCGGGCATCGTCCCGCGTAATGGTATCGCCTCAAGGATTTTCATAGCCACACATACAGCATCACACACAATTTCTTACTCGTTCACTCGCTTGATTTACACACCAACATGCCAATTTACTAGCCGATCAAGTCCGGCCCGTTCACGCACCAAACTACACGCATTTCACATGTTCAATCAACACCCAATCGTGGCTAATTACCAATCAAATCAATTCAGCCCATGCGTGCACATAGCGACCCATATTTAAATTAATCAACTCACGATTCAACAAACATACAAGGCCACTAACGGGCCCACAATCACAGGCACAATTATAGCATAAATTCAGCATTTGCAAACTCATTTCAAGTTATAACTAGCACCACAATCCAGCCACCTCATAACACGCCAAACCGACACCATTTTACTCCTAAATCGAGCCACACGCTCATCAATGCGAGCCATAATTTTCAGCACCCAATTCAGCCTCAAATCAGTCCCGAACCATCACCAATTCACCCCAATTCAGCCAATTCAAGTCAGTCCTTAAACAGCCACTAATCTAACCAAATCAGCCCCTAATTATGTCTGTTCAACCCCTAATCATGTCTACCGATACCCGACGTTCTAAAGAGGGTTTAGGGGGGGGACTTACTTGGACTCTAGGCTAGCTCGGCTAAAGGGAAAAGGGGCGGCTAATCGGCGGCTACGCGGCGGCGAGCGGCTGAACGGCGAGCGATGATGGTTGGCGGTCTGCTAGCTTATCTTCCATGGCTAAACAGGACAAGATAAAGGTGATGGTGTTTCGATGGGAGAAACAGAATAAGGGAGAGAAAGACGGTAAGGTGAGTGGCGGTGGCTCCGGCGTGCGGTTGCTTTGGCCAGGTGGGTGGACGGCGGCGACGGCTAGCTTGGATGGCAGCCACGGTCATGGTGAGGGGAGAGGCTGGCTTGGTCGGGTGGGAGAGAGAGAGAGAGATGCCGAGAGAGGTGAGAGAGTGAGGAGAGAGAGAGAGAGGAAAATTTGGATTAAATAGCCCAAAGTCAATTATTGGTGTCTAATCCCATGCCTAAATGACTATCATGCCCCTCTCTCACATTTCCAATCAACGGCCAAGATTTGATCTTATCCTAAGATCGACAGTCCAAATTAATCCTAGCAAAAAATATCCAGGGGTAAAATTGGAATTTCACAAAATTTCCGAGGGCAAAATTGTCCAAAATTTGTCATTTCTAATGTGAGGGTGAAATGACCAAAATGTCCTTCCCCGTTTATACTTGGCCTTAATAAATTTCCAGGGGTAAAACGGTCATTTTTCATTTCTCGCTGAAATTCGATTTTTCTGAAGGATTCGGACAATTCTAAGGTTGAACATGCTAATAACAACGTCGTCCAAATGATTTGTCGTGACTTTCTAAATTTTCAATACCCAACTTGGTCTTTAATTAATGACTAAATTTTAAATAACGTAACTTAAGCGTATCTTGAACTAACGGGTGGCTTTTGGAGAAATTCGCACATTTGACCCGTGGCTGATACTGAATCATGCCACATTTAAGTTCACTCGGATCGTGACGACCTCGGTGGTCACTTAATCGGGAGGATCGATCGCTAGTTCCGACGGGCACGATTGTTTAGCATAGGTTCAGGGTCATTCATTAATTCATTTCGTGGTCAAGCGGAATCACCCGCAATCCACTCATATGACAATGGCGAACTGATCCCTAACTATCTTTAGATTAGCCTACATTGGCTCAAAATATCACCTTGACAATTTTCATGATCGAAAGTCGGTTCACGATCGAGTTATTCGGTCGCGGGAATTTAAATCCCTAATTAGCCTTTCCTTAACGGTTAGTATCTCAGGAATGATCAGTTCCGGGCGAGATCTAACTACAAGTATGTTCATAAAATCATCCATTTCATAAATCCCAAGTGGGTAAAGTTTCAGAATGTCACAGTTTTTTTTTAAATACCATGGTTGAGTATGCTTATCACACCATTGATACAACAAACCTATATGTTATTAAACTTTGAATCTGTTCAATGTTGTCTTTGGACTTTTGAGACGTGTTTAATGTAGTTCATGAACTATATAAAAATGTTCAATGTAATTCCTGAACTTGAATTGATGGAAGGACTACATTGAATATTTTTATATAGTTGAGGTACTAAATTAAACATGTACTTCTTACCAAAAAAAAAATTAAACATGTACTAATAATTTAGGGACCACATTGAATAAATTAAAATTTCAAGGACCACATTGCACATTGGATTTAAGTTCAAGGATCATATTAAAAAAATTAAAAATTTAGAGATCACATTATACATTGGGCTAAAGTCGAGGGAGTATTAACCATCTTTAATAATCTGTGTTGACCTATAAAATGCGGGGTTTCCATTTCCAGGGACCTCCTTGCTTCTATTTCCGAACATGATATATTCATTACTTATATATTTTGTGTCCATGATCTCACTGTCCTTTTTTCTCCAATATTCTTATTCCAATCTCATAAAAATGCAACGTCAATATAAAAAGCATTCGTACCAATAAAAACGAAAACATAATATATCATGTCACATGGAACTTTGTTAATGGGTGGATATACACACAAAAGGTATATCACCTGGTATATTTTATGTATATTCTAATGTGTTTCGATATGTCTCATTGAAGAGTACTTGAGCCCATAGGGTTTGTTAGATGATTATCTAAGGTAAAAAGATAAATATAGTACCAATTATAATCAATCAAAGACATGAACCGTCAAATAAAATATATGCATAATCTCGAGAGGTATGAATAATTAAAGTAAATACCATAATATCGCTAACAGTCCATCAAACTCAAGGTGAGAGAAAAGACACTAGCTGGAGTTTGAATACATGTAATCTAATCAATTGCTGGTAGAAAAATCAGTTCAGCAGGCTACACGATAATAGTTTGAGGTAGATAGGTCTATAGCGTAGGGATAGCAGAAGAGGCTGACGTGGTTGCAAGGTGCAGGGACAACAAAAGAGGTTCACTTGGCTTCGCGGTAGGCTACTAACATCATCACAATGGAGATGGACAAGTTGAAGATTGACATTGAGAGAGGAATATTAGTAGTTATTAAAAAAATAGAAAGACATAAGGTGCAATGTATGCACTTGGGTGTATAATTACCCGGTGAACTCAAAATTCCTTTGGGATTGCTCAAGAGAGATTTGTGTAATAACTGTATATTTCAACATGTTTCGGTGAAGTACATGATTGTTGCGACCTCCTAGCGATAGGTGTCAACAGTGATTATCTAAGGTAATAAGAAAAACATAATACTAATTACAATCAATCAGAATATGCACAATCAAAGGAAATATAAGTATAATCCTGAGAGATATTAAGAATCAAGGTAAATATCATAATATCGTTAACAACACAATTTATAATTATGTCTCCAAATATATGATAGAGTTTGCAATCAAACATCGGTCCATATATCTCTTTTAATTCCCCATTTCATTCTATCCGCAATCCATATAAAAGTAATAGATTTCAATAGACAGGGCTTGAAAAATAGACATGAATATTTATTAAGATCGTTGATGTTTGATTTTCTAATTTCCATTACATTCAAAGACCACATTATTGATGATTGTTAAGAATCATATGGTGAACGCCACACTCTGTTTCAACAAAGAAAAGAAATGAAGATGTTGATGATTTAACTAGGAAGGCAAGAGATGAAGTCAACTGTAAAACTTTCAGTATCACGTGTTCAAATATGAGTGGAGCTCTCCCACTGCAGAACCGTTATTCTGTTTTGTGCATTTCACTGAATAAACAACTTTACTTTCTTCTTCTGTTAGTTTGTTATCTTCATTAGGTGAGTTGTAAAACCAACTTTGGTGGTTTTTCAGGATTAGATCGTGTAATGTAAATAAGAGAACAGAGCATGCAAGATGAAGGACTCTGAGATGGAAACTTTCCTTGTATTCAGAGTGAAGTAAATCCAAAACTCTGTTTCTTTTCTCATTGTTTCTTCTCTCTTTTTTTTCGTAAGTCTTCACATGGTATCAGAGCCTCATCTGAGAGCACGAGAATGGTAGCAAGAATGCAGAAATATCCTTTTCCAATCCGTGTTAATATCTCCAACTTCGTCACGATCAAGCTAGATGAAGACAACTTTCTTCTTTTGCAAGAACAGTTCCACAGATTCTTGCGCGAAGCCAAGAACTATTTGTATTCATTAGTGATGAAATTCCATCACCTACTCAAAAATTACAGGTTGAAGTTGAAGGTAATGAAGCTGAAGTTGTGAATCCCAATTATACAGATTAGGTAAGAACAGATCAACTTGTATCATCATGGATCAGTGGAGCTGTATATGAGAATATTCTGAGTCTAATCATTGGTTTGAAAACTTAATATGAGGTATGGCAATCTTTACTTAATCGATTCACACAGAAGTCTCTAGCTAGAGAATTTGAACTAAGAGGGAAGCTACAAGCTTGTCAGAAACGAGATCAAGCATTGTCTGTTTGTCTCAGAGAATACAAATCAATCTGTGATCAGCTAAATGCAATTGGGAAGCCTGTAGATGAGATAACTAAGATGTTTGGTGTTCTTGAGGGATTAGGATTTGAATATGAGAATTTCAGAACTACCATGTATTGCTCGAAACCTCAACCAGAATATGATGAAGTGATATCACAGTTAGAAAGGTTCAAAACAAGATTACAGAGCTATTCCTCAAGCCAGTACAATCGTCATCTAGCCTGCTATGGACAAAGAAAATCTGAAGTTCAACAGAAGGTAGAATTTGACAGAGAACTTGTTCAACAAAACTTTGGTTTTGGAGGTCAAAGAGGTAGTAACCACGGAGGACGTAGTTATGGCAGAGGACGTCCATTTAACAGTAGAAATCATAATTATGGATAACCTGGAAGAAATCAGCGTTACAGGCCAAATAGCTTGAATTAGAATCAAGAGGATCAACGTTTTAAGCAGTTTAATAACTTTTCTAGCTCTGGTTAAGGATTTCGCTCATATGCAGGTTCTTCACAAAGGTATCAAGATACCAAATCATATCCCTCCCCAAATTTAACATCTAACAAACATTTGCAGGATGAGAAAATAACAGA
This sequence comes from Syzygium grande, assembly GCA_024733475.1. Taxonomy (NCBI): domain Eukaryota; kingdom Viridiplantae; phylum Streptophyta; class Magnoliopsida; order Myrtales; family Myrtaceae; genus Syzygium; species Syzygium grande. The sequence goes on along the minus strand of JAMXDD010000005.1, from coordinate 14,731,616 downwards.
TATTATTCGGTTGGAGTGTCAAATCTGTAAACGTCTAGGACATGATGCACTTCATTGTTGGTATCGATTCGACAACTCATACCAGGCTGAGGAGATTCCAACAGCCTTAGCAGCAATGTATCTTGAAGATTCTAAAGGCAATGAGTGGTATCGAGACACTGGTGTGACTGCTCACATCACTGCAGATTCGGGTTTTCTTCATAACTCCTCTAAGTACAATGGGACTGACATAGTTATGATAGGGAATGGCTTATGTCTATCTATTGCCTATATTGGTGATGTTGTGTTACATACTGAAATCAATTCAGTACCTCTAAATGATGTGCTGATTGTTCCTGAAATCAAGAAAAATCTTCTTTTAGTATCAAGACTAACAGATGATTATCCCTGCTCATTTGTTTTTGATAAAAATGGGGTTTATATAAAGGACAATCGTGCCAACATAATAGTGATGCTCGGAAGGAAAGTTAGAGGACTTTACCGAGTGGATCCACAAATCACAAAGGCCTTCTTCACTCAAAGACATAAAGCTGTAGGAGAAGATGTGTGGCACCAGCAGTTAGCTCATACTAACTTCAAAAATTGAAGTATTTGCAGAATCAGCAATTAATTCACTACACTATAAGAACTCAAACTATGTGTAGAAGCTGTCAAGTTGCCAAGCATACTGCATTACAATTTCCTTTATCAGAATCTACGTCTACTATTCCTTTAGAAAAGATTCATTGTGATATTTGGGGTCCATCACTAGTCAATTCCTTTCAGAATTTCAAATATTATGTCATCTTTGTGGACAACTTTTACCGTTATAGTTGGATTTATCCAATGAAATTGAAGTCAGACTTCTATGACATCCTTGTCATGTTTCAGAAACAAGTAGAGAATCAATTTGATTGTAGAATCAAAAATTTTCAATGTGATGGTGGAGGGGAATTCACTAGCAACAAATTTCAGATTCATTTACAGAATTGTGGCATCAAACAATGTGTTTCTTGTCCTTATACACTAGAACAGAATGGGATTTCTGAAAGAAAACATCTCCATGTGGTTGAACTGGGCCTAGCTATGCTCTATCATGCTAGAATTCCATTAAAATACTGGGTTGATACATTCATGACAGCTAACTACATTGTCAATATACTTCCTGCTCCAAAGTTACAACTTGCATTCACTCTACAGCAAACTTTATCAACAAGAGCCCAGCTATGAACATCTAAGAGTCTTTGGATGTGCATGTTAACCCTGTCTCAGACCATATGCACAACATAAATTTGATCCACAATCACTAACATGTGTATTTCTAGGATATAGTGAACGCCATAAAGGATATCGATGTCTTATGCCTACTGATAGTCGTATATACATTAGTCGACATGTACTGTTCGACAAAAGTTTCTTTCCTTTCACTAAGAAACTAACAACATAGTACAATCTGTATACTTCTCTGTATCGACAATGGGCAGAAGAAATTAACCTTCTGGATTCTACAAGTGCAGAACAGGTGAAATATCCCTCAAATGGACATCTAGGACATTTACATGATAGTGGAATCTTGGAAGTTGGTCACTTAAATAAATCTCATCATGTTGTAATGCCATCAAATTCATCTCACTTACTATTGCAGTCTGACTCAGTCCCTGACAAACAAGAAGTTCTTCCTCATACAATGAGACACTATGAAATCATTATCGACCAAACTCAACAAAATCGTCCACCTACTTCACAAGATACACTTTCTACCCATTTTATGCAAACTCGACTGAAATCTGGCATTGTAAAGCCAAATCCCATATATGCATGTCTAGCTGAATACAAAGTTCCTCTTGAACCACGATCAGTTAAATTAGCCTTAACAGATCAAGGCTGGCATAAAGCAATGCAGGATGAAATGGATGCTCTGCATGAAAATCAGACATGGATATTAGTTCCTCGAACTAACCAAATGAATGTCATCGGATGTAAATGGGTGTTTAAAACTAAGCTAGCACCTGATGGAAACCTTAATAGATTGAAGGCTCGGTTAGTGGCTAAAGGGTTTCACCAAGAAGAGGGAGTTGATTTTACAGAAACATTTAGTCTTGTTGTCAAACATGCCACCATCCATATAGTGCTCTCAGTGGCAATGATGAAGCACTGGTCAATACATCAACTTGATGTTAAAAATGCTTTCTTACATGGAACATTAAATGAGACAATCTACATGGAGCAGCCACCTGGTTTTACACATCCTCAGAAATCTCAATTTGTATGTCTTCTCAAAAAGTCCTTATATGGTCTTCGTCAAGCGCCACGTGCTTACTTTGACAAGTTTAGCAACTTCCTTCTTGAAGCTGGTTTCTTCTATAGCACAACTGATCCCTCACTCTTTATGCTTCATGATGGACCAAACACAGTGCTTCTGTTGCTCTATGTAGATGATATTATATTGACTGGTAGCTCATATCAACTACTTACTAAGCTGAGTCAATCACTAAGTCTTCACCTCCACATGAAAAATCTCGGGTATCTCCATTACTTCTTAGGGATTGAAGCCAAATGCACCACTAATGATCTTTTCCTCTGTCAAACCAAGTATGCTCTTAATCTTCTGACAAAAGCTAACATGATAGAATGTAAACCTGTCTCAACTCCTCTATCACTAAGATCAATCATCATGACAAACGATGCACTCCTACTCGCCAATCCACTTGAATACAGAAGTCTAGTTGGTGGTCTTCAATATCTAACAATAACTTGCCCTGATCTTGCTTATGCAACAAACCTTTTATGTCAGAAGATGCAACAGTCAACAGTTGGAGATTTTCATAAGTTGAAAAGGGTTCTTCGCTATGTTAAAGGAACCGTTCATTTTGGTATTTTTATTCATTCTCATAGTTTAATGACTTTATATGGATTCTCCGATGCTGATTAGGCTGGTTGTGTTGACACCATATGCTCAACTACTGATTTCTGCACCTATCTTGGTTCTAATCTCATTTCGTGGGCAGCTAAGAAGCAACCTACTATGTCTTGTTTCGCCACAGAAGCTGAATATCGAGCACTTGCATCTACCACTGTTGATCTTACATGGATCAGCTTTGTTCTACATGACATTGGTTTATGTCTCTTCTCACCAACACTTTTGTTTTTTGATAATCAATCTGCCATTTCTCTTACTGCCAATCCTATCCTACATGCTCGCACCAAACACATCGAAGTTGACTTCCATTTTGTTCGAGAGAAAGTTTCCTCAGGATCTCTCAGTGTGCGCTATGTTCCCAGCGCTCATCAGCTTGCTAATATTTTTACCAAATCATTGTCACGCTTGGCTCACTTTACTATCAGAACCAAATTGTGTATGGGCTTTCGCCCCCTTCCCAATTTGCAAGGGGATGTTAAGAATCATATGGTGAACATACACTCTGTTTCAATAAAGAAAAGAAATGAAGATGTTGCTGATTCAACCAGGAAGGCAAGAGATGAAGTCAACAGTAAAACTTCCAGCATCACATGTTCAACTATGAGTGGAGCTGTCCCACTACAGAACTGTTATTCTGTTTTGTGCATTTCACTGAATGAACAACTTTACTTTCTTCTTCTGTTATTCTACTAGTTTGTTATATTCATTAGGTGAGCTGTAAAACCACCTTCGGTGGTTCTTCAATATTAGATTGTGTAATATAAATAAGAGAACAGAGCACACAAGATGAAGGACTCTTGTCGTGACCTCCCCGAACTGGTCCCACCGCCTAAGGGGTTAGGCTAATGGATTACTAAATTAAACCTAGCTCGAGCTCTCTCAAACCCATACCAATTCGCGACTTAGGTTTAAGTTATTAGCATGCAAATCAATTTCATTTAGGAGTCACCACTAATCAATTTTTGGTGGGTCGATTAGACACCCAAGTGAAGCACGGGGAGAATTGCTTCACTTCTACGAACCAGAGATTTAATGGGTACGGGGACTTGATTACACCAATTGACTAATTAGTGCCCTTTCGGTACCTAATATTGCTCAATTCACCACCTAACGTGTTCGCACTAACTAGGAGTCTCAAAAATTCATTCCTAACCAAGCTAAGGGAAGCAACAATCACTACATGAACCTAACATGCACAATCAACCACATGCGAGATTAAATTAAACGCGCAATTCAAAGCGTGCAAATCAAGCGATAAGCAATCAAACATACGCTAATCACACAAAAAGGGAGAGAAAAGCAATTCTAAAACCCAATTTCCAATTTTTTATTTTCGAAATTTTTCTAATTTTTTTATAAAAATAAATTTTTTAATATTAAAATAATCATTTAATATTCAAATATTATAAAATTGGGTCCGGGTTGGATCTCCACATCCGACCCCGTATCGGGGCTGACCCGGGCACGCCGACCTGGGTCCGCCGCGAGGTGGGCATAGCGAAGGCCCACTTCGAAATAAAAAAAAACTACAACCCAAAAATAATTAATTAAAAACACCTAGGCCCAACCCACTACAAATAAAAACCTAAATAACACTTCAACCCAAATTGACCAAATTCGGGCCCATTCGGAAAAGCCTAACACCTAAAAAATCCACTCTAATAACTAAAGGCCCAAAACATTAAAACGTAAGAAAACCTAAAACCGAGCCCAAACACCAAACAAAAACCTACCCGGTTTCGGCCCGCTTCCTTGACTTGGGTTCTAGCCACCACCCTGACTCGCGAAAAACCCTAATGCCCGCAACCCGCTCGCCCGACTCGAGGTGCTCTACTTTTATTTTTTATTTTTTTCTCTTTTCTTTTTCTTTTCTTTTCCTCACGTGTTCTTTCCCTCTTCTTAACACTTCTCTTTGACTTTTCTCTTGCTTTCCTCTTCTTTTTGTTTCTTTTTTTTTCTTTTCTATTCTTTTTCTTCACTTGGTGTCTTTAATTTTTTTAGTCATTTTCTTTCCCCCCTTACTGTATACCTTCTTCTTCACCTAGACCTCCTCACACCTGTCTTCTTCAACGCCAAGACTGCCCTGAAGCTCTCCACCGGTGAACTTGCCTAGCATCGTCGACCACGACCTCCAACCATTGACGTCAATAGCCAACATCGCCGACCACCACCAAGCCATCGTCAGCCACCATCACGGCGATCACCAAAGAATTTCACTAGGCATTATCCGCCCCAAAATCGACATCGTTTGTCACCGCAGGTCACTAATGCCTCACATTTATGACCACAGAACAGCAAATATACGCAGAGCACGAACCGTGGAGACAAATCAATACATAATAGCTTAGACTCGAAAGGTTTCCTTACCGGCAGGATCACAAAGACACGTTGGAAAATATGCAAAACTAGGAGTGCATAGAAAAGAAAATGATTGTTGAGATTTGGTCTGACAAGAGGTTCATAACATGCAAAATCTGTCTATACACATTCAAGAACAAAAGGGGAATCGGCAAAGCATGTGCACAAGCTGGCTTGCGCATATCATCACACATATGGTGAGCATGAACCCGAAAAAAAAAAAAAAAAAAAAGCATTGATCATTTTCAGAACTTAAACTCAGAGTCAGACCCAAAGAAATCATCAACAAGCATCCAAAATCAAACACATTAGCCCATTCAAACCCGGCATAAACCCCGCTGTCACGTCCCGAACCACTCATAATCGATATTTGTGACCGATCATGATCGGAACGGACCCGTGAAGCATGAATATTTATTAGAACGTCCCCGTTGATTTATAAATATAACAAACATGCGGAAGCGGTTCAACGAGACAAACCAAACAATAAAGGCAAACGGTGCACGTTGTATTTACAAGATAAGTTCGTGCATATTTACAAGCCCTTCCTCAGGCTGCCAGTCATATTAAACGATATTTGTTACATGCCTATTTCAAAGGCACTTCCGAAGAACAACAAACAAACAAGCCATATTTACAAACAAAATTTTGGCTTGGGTTCTAGCTTCTCTACGGTTAGTCTTTACTTATCCTCGTCCTCGCTCGCTCCTCCCCGTCCTCGTCCGCACGTCCGCCGTCATGCCCCGTCCATGGCCGGTCACGGAGTCGAACCTCCCATGCCGGTGAACAGCCCGTTAAATCCTCGAAGGGGGCCGACCCAATCCCCGTCGGCCCCCGTCGGCCCAGCGATACCAGGCCACGTACGGATGCGGGACCAAGTCTACCCGACCTTCGTCCACCATTACATAGGTGGTGATCCTTCGGTAGGCTCGATTTTCGCGGGCGTCGATCACCGTGAGAAGCTCGGCCCGCATCTCGACCGGATTGCCAAACTGGAATGGGGGTGACGCCATCTCTACGAACCTGAAAAAGAGAAAAATAACGGGGAGTGAGTCGAGGAGACTCAGTAAGTAAGATGTTACTAACAGGCGAGGACATATCAATCGTCATTTTCACGAAACATTCTTACCGTACCGGCCTCGGTGGCCGATCAAACAACAACGGGCATAGAAAGCACAAAACAAGGAGCCCAAGCATGGCTAAGTCATGGTTTACCTCACGTATCGCGCCTCGGTTCTATTTTGAATTAGAAACATGCAAGGAAAACACGAAACAAGGCAAACTCGTTATCGGAACACAACATCGAAACATCAAAACCGAGCACGGGGAAAGCTCATGATACGACGTATTTCAACGTCATTTCCCGGTAATAAAATCCCACTTACACTTTTATAAAACAAGAACAAGAGTAGAGAATGGCGGGAAGGGTGACGGGTCTCGGTTTTTGGAATAATTCTCGAGAATGGCTTTTCTCTCTCTCGGGTTTTCTTTCTCTCTTTTTTTTTTTTTTGCTCTCGATTTCTTTTCTTTTCTTTTCTCTCAATTTTCGGCCCCCTCTCTCTCTCTCTCTTTCTCTCTCTAATTTAGTTGATGCGTGTGTGGAAGTGAACCCAATTCTATCCTAAGGAGGGCTATTTATAGAGGGGATAAAGTGGCTCGATGACACGTGCGCTTGGGTCATCAAGGGAGTGAGGTATGCGCACGTGTCATCCATGCGATGAGGTAAGCGCATACCTCACCCCATCATAATGACCCAAGGCCAAAGTCCAAGAAATGATGAATTGGCCATAAATGACTCTCTTTTCTCTCTCCTCTCAAGCTTGGCCGAAACCTTCCCCCCTCTCCCCTTGGCTGGCGTGTGATCTTCTCCCTCTTCTTGGATCAATAATGGAAAGGCAAAGTCATGATGGTTCATTAAATGGCCATTATGACTTGTTTGAAAAAGAAGGTATGGCATTAAATGCAAGGAAATGATGATGGTGATAAGGTTTGACCAAGTCAAACCTTCTAGGACCCTCTCAAATATGCTGAATCAATCCCAATTAGTCCGGACCAAACGAGTCTCGCAAAAACGCGCCCGTATCGTCTAAAACGAGCCTCGCACAACAATTATTCCCGAACCTTTCCCGAGGTTTTCTGATAAAAAATATTCCAATAATACCCTTAAAAATGTTAAATAATGCCAAAATGGCCCTCACAATGTCCAAGTGTGGCTCTACAAAAATCCAAGCCAAAACACCCCAAAATAGCCTTCTCGGGTAACTAGGCGCAAAACCGGAACTGGGCATTTTCGCTAGCCTGACCGGGCAAATGGTCGGGCCAGTGGCCGGGCTGCACGGGCCACTTGCCTGGGCCGCACGGGCAACACGCCTGGGCTGCACGGGCCGCACCGGGTTGCATGGGCCTCGGCCCGTCGCCCTTTACCTGGCAGCACATGCGCCACGCCTACCCTGCACGCATACTGGCCGCACGGGCAACGCGCTCCATTGCCGCAGCGCTGTGAGCCATGCGCTGGGCTATGAACAGCGATGCTGGTTGCCTGGTGCCGCAGACCCGCGCGCACAGTTTGCGCGGGCCATGTGCACGAAGGGTGCTTGCAGACCGCGTGCCTAGCTGCAGACCCATGCGCTGGGCATACAGACCATGTGCCGGTCTTAGCCCGTATAAGGGCCGTCTTGGGGTTATCACGGCGAGAGATGGATTCAGCATTGTCCTTTATCGGCCGGGATTGTATGACGCCGCGACTCATGGAGCGCGTTCTTGGATACGGGACAAAATCGGGGACCGGATCTTCACAGACGCGACTCTCTTGGCACGAGGGTCGGGGCACAATGACCGGGCACATGGTCTTGGTCACCGTGGCACCGGGCAATTTTTTTTTTTTTTTTTTGCCCGACCGCGACTAAGCCATTAGGCACAGATGGCCTGGTACATATGTCACGATCCTTGGCCTTCCCAACTTGGCACAATGATCCGTGGCGATCTGATGGACCCGCGTTTGAGTATCAACGATCCATGGTCAACCCTCGGTTGTCATCGCCTCGTGGAAACCGGTACCGACCAACTCGCGGGTCACCGACTAGTGCATGGCAGCGGTATCTTGCGACCGACATACCGGACTGATCCTGACGGTCGGCGGGACCGTTCCTTAACTGGCCCTTATGGTCAAAGGATCACCCCATGGTCGTATTACCCTAATCATTTGCGTAGTCAGGGTCATTCCACTGTCGATCCCTAAGCCAACTCATGGACAATCTTTCGATCGAATCACGACCAACCCTCAGTACACTCGTCTCGATCATGCTGTCCATTCCAATACCGGCCCTCAACTCGACTTACCCGCTAATCCACTTATTACCAGCCCTCGGTTTCCTAGGCCCGAAATCGGGGATGTCACAATGCGTGTGGACGAACAAAATGAACGGTTCTCGATTTCCTAATTCGGTCAAAATGGGGCAAAGCCACCAAAGGTTTGCGAAGCGAGTGTTTGGTCGCGGAGGTCCCTACCCGACTTGGAGACAGCTGCTAGAGAGTGAGCTCAAGACGAATCGAGCTATGGCTGGTCGCATTGATGTCTCCAAGCCGAGATCCTCAGGGCAAAGGGAAGTTCGAACCAAGAAAGAAAATCACCAGAAATATTGGGATTTGGGAGCGAGAAGTTGTGTGCTCGAGGGCGTTGGTCGGGGGTTGTCGGCTAGGGACTAGGGCGAGTCGCGAATGAGGAAACAACGCCGGAACCGGCCTAATTTCTCATGTCCACCTCCCTCTCTCCCTCCTTCTTCGGATCTCTCAGTCTCCCCCGCTCTCCTTTTTTCTCTCCATTCTGTCCCATTTCTCCCTGTCTTTTTTGCTCTTTTGTTGACCTTTAAGAGCCATCACCTTTACCTACATTTCCTATCTCGCATCCCCTTTCAAACGACTTTCGCCACTCAACAACACCAGCCCCCTTCCCCCTCTATTTTCAGCTCAAAGATCCCGTTAATTAGAACGCTCCATTTGTTCTTATGCCATTAGCCGATCCTCTCCTTGGGGGTTGAATCATGCCTGTTTCTTCGCTAAAATGGCTGCGGGATCTCTTGGGTCCTTGTGCCGTCAAGGTGCAGCGCTACGCCACTGCTTCCCGCTTCTGGAATCGCAACTTCAGCATCCTCGTCCAGAGTACACCTTTGCTTTGTCCATCCCGGCTTCTAGCTTCGTCGTTCTGCTTCTGTTCGGCTTTGTCTGCTTCGTTCTTCTTTTCCCAGGTCAGTGCATGGTGCAGGGTTAGTGAAGTGGGCCAGTATTGACTAATTCAACGCTGGCCTCTCTCTTCCCTTTTTTTTAAAATTTTAATAAAAAGAATTTTTACGATAGTAGTGCTGCGCTGGCCAGCATTGAATAATGCTGGTCCCCCCTTTTTTCGAATTTAAAAAAAAAAGGAATAATATTTTTTAAATTTTTTTTAATTAAACAAGGAAAGCATGTTCTAATATGCCCTTTGTTAATGTACATGCACCTAAAGTCTATATGCCAATTAATTTAATGAAAATATTTTTGTTTAGGGGTTAAAAATTAATCCCTAATTTTCTATACAATTAAACCCTAGATGACTAGACAAAATTTAGATGTCAATAGCTGCCTCTCTTTGGAGGGGAGCTCGAAGAGGTTCCCTTCAAAGACAAAAGATACCTAAATTTGTCAGCGGAAGGCAAGCGAAAATTGGCTTTACGTAAGAGAAAAAAAAGAAATAAAATAAAACAAAATAAGATGAGAATAAAATAAGTAAAATAAAATAAGATGAATAAAGTGTGGTTTAAAGTTAGACCACAAACTTTTGGAAATCGTGGTTTAAGATTGGACCACAAATCTTTGAAGCGTGACTTAAGATTGGACCACAAATCTTTGATGCGTGGTTTAAGGTTGGATCACAAACCTTGGAAGCATGATTTAAGGTTGGATCACAAACCTTTGAAGCGTGGTTTAAGGTTGGACCACAAACCTTTGGAAACGTGGTTTAAGGTTGGACCACAGACCTTTTTGAAAAGTGTGGTTTAAAGTTGAACCACAAACCTTTTGAAAGAGTGGTTTAACGTTGGACCACAAACCTTTGAAAGCGTGGATTAAGATTGGACCACAAACCTTTTGGAAAGGGTGGTTTAAGGTTAGACAACAAACCTTTGGAAAACATGGTTCAAGGTTGGACCATAAACCTTTTGAAAACGTACCTAGGTGTACATACCTGTAGGTCAGATCAGATTGCTTAAAAGCCCTCTGTCAGCGAGGCTTGAAAAGACTCAAACACTTAGGGGTCCTTGTCCGAGGGTTTGATAAATTGCCTACTGTGTCCTTGCCAGCAGGGTCTTGGGAATTCATGAATGCTTGGATGCATCTTAGCATTTTCGAGATCAGCTTGAAAGTTGGTGTTTGAGGAAACGTCACCTGTCTTACAGGATTAGTAATAACAGGTTCGTGTTGTAACAAGTACTCTGGTAGCGAGTGCGTACCAGGCAAGATAACATCACAAGAGACCATATCAAAATAGTATCATCAATGAAAAAGCATTGATTGCACGAGCAATTTAGAATAGACTCAATTATTTGGAAAGCATTTAACATCCTTCAATATTGCAAAATCGCCTTTATGCATGAAAGACGTCATTAATCATCAAATTCCCTTAGGAGAAAGTCTTTTATCAAAGAGATGTTAACTTATGAAGAGAGCATATTAAGCATACCAAACAAGAATTCCTTAGTCTGAAAGGACTTCTCACATACTCTCAAAAAAAGCTGTTTGATCCCATCCATTGATATGGGAAGTAAACATGATCTCTCTATATACCTCACACTACCAGTATCGAAGGTTTCGAGAATCATTCGCAATAAGTATGCATTGACCGATCCAAGAGGTCTTTTAAATGACTGCAATGTGGGTTTAGTCATGGTTTCAACAACGGATAAGTATTATCGGCTAAGGAATGAAATAATTTTCAATCAGCATCTCCATCAAGTTTACAAGTCAAGAAACCTTAAGATGAGATAAGATAACTTTATCCCTACTTTTTCAAGCAATAGCTTATTTGGGAATCCAAATTTCTGCTTAAACCATCCCAATCCGAAGAGACTTTGGAGAAGGTTATAACATTAGTTTGGGTGAAGGCTCGAGAGGCTCATAAATTTTCAAAATGGGTTCAAAAGTTAGTGATCACCATAGCATCATTACCATATCATCCAATCTTTTCGAGGACACTTGCTTTTTAAAATCCAATTTGTCTCGAAAATCCATTGACTAATCATTTCAATACAAGAGCTTCGCTCTTTTCTCTAATTACTTTTGCATTTGCAATGATTTTATTTTCATGCAAGCATTTTGCTTTTGACACTTTTTCCTCACAAAAGAAACTGTATGCTGGTCAATACACCAATGGAGTGCAAAACCAAGCTTTCGAAGTTTGATGATGGTGCCGATGTTGATTTGACATATTATAGAAGCTTGATTGAGAGTTTGAGATACTTGACATATACAAGACTAGATATTATGTATAGTGTTGGAATTGTGAGTCGATGCATGGAGAAGCCGAAATCTTCTCATCTTAAAGCTGCAAAGAGAATACTTCGGTACATCAAAAGTACCATTTCTCATGGCTTACACTATTATTGCTCTGAATCTTTCAAACTTAGAGCTTATTCGGATAGTGATTATGGTGGAGATATCGACGATCGAAAAAGCAGCACCGAATTTGTATTTTTCTTGTGCAACGCTGCTTTCACGTGGTCATCAAAGAAGCAATCAAGTGTTACTCTGTCGACATGTGAAGCTACATATGTAGCTGCATCTTCATGCGTTTGTCATGCAATATGATTGAGAAGACTACTCAAAGATATTCTTATGGAGCATAAGAAAGCAATGGAGATTTTTGTTGATAATGTTTCTGCTATTGCTTTGGCCAAAAATCCAGTTTTTCATGAACGAAGTAAACATATCGATGTTCGATATCACTTCATCCAAGAACAGGTTAAAGAGAATGAAGTTGAAGTATTGCATGTGAAGACCGGAGATCAAGTAGCGGATATTTTTACTAAACCTCTCAAGATCGATGCTTTTCGAAAGTTCAAGAGCCTACTTAGAATGATCGATGGAAGAGAATTTGGTTTAGGGGGGAGTGTTAGAAATTAAACCAAATTTGTTAATACTTGTTTTTTTTTGTGAGTCTATATTTTGATTTTTTTTTTTTGTGTTTTTAGGTGCTAATTATAGTTTGAGCCCAAAAGAAGAAAGTTTCCTAGGTCAATTAGATTTCCTATTTTGAATAGGTTTCCTAATTAAATGGTTTCCTAATCGGAGTATGTTTCCTAATTAGAATAGATTTCCTAGAAAGAGGTTTCCTATTTTGAATCAAACTATGGCCTATATATAGTCTATTTCTCTTGTAATTGAGACATGCAATAGAAAGGCGCGAATTGCGATCGTTTCACCTTCAAAAAATTTCTTCCATCAAATCAATATTGTTGCCGCTCCTCTGATGCTCAACAGACCATAGCCCATCCGAGAAAGAACTGCACGACATGATTGACGAGGATGCCGCTGCTAATGGCGATGGGGCAATCGAGTTTGTGAAGTTCTTGGGGTTGGTGGCTAACAACATCAAGGTGAAAACACACGAGAAAATGCAAAGAGCTGGCCTCTTATTGATTCCTATGATTGAACATGCAACCATATGATCTCAATCTAATGTTCTGTGAGTCTGAAACGTTATCATTGATCGTGGATATGTGTATTAGGAGGCTACTGATGGGGAGGAGGAGCACAAGGAGGCTTTCAAGGTCTTTGACAAGGATCAAAATGGTCACATATCTCCTAGTGAGGTAAGCTCAATTTATCTGATGCATATACAAATGTCTTGATTTCTCATTGTACGTCATTGAAATGCATTGCTTTAATCCAAGCAAGGACATAGAAAACCTTGCATGCGAACTCAAGCATTAAACCAACTCTCATATTCTTTCGTGGGATTCACCATTCAAATAATCTTATTTGTCATTGCTTTGTCATCACTCATCACATTCGAAAGAGCATCACCAATTCAAGAAAGATCTTCTATTTGGGCATGAAAACAAACCCTTCTTTACTTAGGAAAGATAGAAGGCAGTTTTGGTTGATAATTTTGTTTCTCTTTGGCAGTTGAGGAATGTGGTGATCAACTTAGGGGAGAAGCTGACAGAGGAAGAAGTGCAGCAGATGATAAGCGAGGCAGACTTGGATGGTGATGGTCAAGTTTATTTTGAAGAATTTGTGAAGTTGATGAGCACCATTGGATGAGTTTCTAGTTCCTTTATCCAAAAATGTACTTCTTAAAGTATCAATAAAATTGATTGTTGTGTTGACAATTTCTCCATGAAGATAGGAAGAAATCAACAAGAGTGAATTATGGTGAGCTGTGTGAACTCAAGAATGAAGATCTCTCTGTCAAGATCTCATTAAATGTTTGCAAGAGCATTATGAAGAATGAAGACAAAAGCTATGAGTATTTAATGAAGACAGAGGTCATTGAAGAGTTCTCCATAGATTTCTAGGCTTGTTTCCAAATGCATGTATTGTTTGTGTGCTTTTTCTTTAACTTTGTGGACTTTTCGTTGCTTCATTTTATGTTGTCAGAATGAGTGCTCGAAGACTTTATGACTCATTTAATGTGTACTAACATTTTTTCCTTAGGATAAGTATGTGAGACGTTTGTCTTTTATCATTAAATATATCGTAGGTGTTTTGCTCTTATATGAGGACAAGAAGGCGATTCCTGTGAATCAGAAGCTATCAGAAAGCATTCTAAGAACAGTTTCTACCTCCAACTTGTGCACTGGTTCCAAATTTCCAAAGCTTGTAATTATTTTTTTTTTGGTTCCGACACTTTTCAAAAAAAAAGTCGTCATTACCCTGTGAAAATTGCATTTGCGCTATTGCCTCCCTTTATTGTGTACCTATCATGGGAGTTCAACGTTCTTATTTTCATTCATCTTGTTGATCTTTTGTACATTCTTCCATTTCTAATGCATATTCGTGGACATCTTTTTTACCTTTATTCTGTTCTTTTATAACGATTGTAAGTGAATGTAATTATGTTCCTATGTCAATTTAAATTTTGAAGAGTTCTTTGCTAAACAAATGAGAGGAAAATGTGTGTATGAACTTGTGGCAATTGACAAAGTAAACAGCTGAGAAGCGAATTAAAGAAGTCCAGGAGTGGACGATACTAATAAAGCCAGTAGTGTCCTGTCGTCGCGTAGAAGGATCGGAAAAGTCAGAAATTGGCTCATGATAAATCTGTCAAGGTCCTACTGCAAAAGGCTATAAGGACACCAGGCACCAGAATGACCCACAAAGCTTAAGCTTAAGACGGGTCCTATGAGGATTACTCGATACTCGCCAAATTAAAAACTCTCAAACATATCTTGAAATCGATGCAAATAGATCGGGATTGAAACTGCATCTATACTGCTACAAATCCGGATTGTTAGAATAATTACATATTAAATTACAAATATCTAACAGCTTAAGCATTAAAAATAATTAGCAGAGTTCCATAAAATCGCACATAGTATTAAGTCAAGGTTGCCAACAAGTTTGGATCCATTGGAGAGAAACGAGTTTTCGCGGCTCCAACCCCGGGCCTGTGTATGATGGGGAGATTGTTGAGGTCGTCCCATCGTCAGTTTATAAATGTAAAAAAAAGTCTAATTTGTTGAGCCAGCTTTTGGATTAAGAGAGGCCTAAGACTACCTAACACTAGTATTAGAATTGGAGGTCTTAAGTACAAATCTTTCCAGACTTTATTTACCTTTCTAATTAAATATGTCAATGCTTAGTACTAGACAAAAAAACTATACTATGCACGAGGGAAAGTATTAAAATAATTAAATATTAAACAATGCATTCATTTGACAGTTGACAGGGATCCCACAACTCACACGAATCATATATTCATATTCGTTGATTTGATGCATGAATCGTCCGTTCTTTTCTTCTTACTCGTGCAACACTGGTACTCTCTATTACTCTTCTTTCTTCTGATATTGAAAGCGTAACTGGGTCACTTCAGCTACTTGGAAAGTTGAAATGGTATTTGAGATCTTTGCCAAGCCCATGATCGCGGAAGAAAGAGCCCTCGCATGACGGCAAACAACCAGCCAAATTTCTTCTTGGGACGAAACAAACTATGTCACTTAAATAGAAACAAACAAGAACAGAGGATTTCATTGGCCAGAAAAAGAGAAAAAAGAAGAAGATCAGAGACTCAAAATGGGAAGAGGGGAAGGAAAAGCCAAGTCAAACTTCTTCTTCCTTTGGTGTTCACACCTGTCGACGCCAGATGGCGTCGTCCATCAGCTTTTTCTGACCGTGACCGCATGCGCAAGTGAAGACCTCGTCCTCGTCCCCGTCCTCGTGCAGTAGTTGGTCGCCCGTACGGTCTGATTCATAATATCCAAATAGTCCACGCGGTATTCTCGAATTTTGTATACGATCAAAGTTATGATTGGCAAGTTTGAACCATACTTTAGTCCTTTGCATTTCTTTATCATTTGAACTAATGGCGGACTATCTACTCCAACAAAATGAGTGATCTCAATTCTTTTTCGTGACAAGAAGATAAGCACCGAACTCACAAGATATTGTTATTAGCCTTGCGATGAATCGAGTAAGATACAAATCAGAATTTACCGATATAATTTATGTATGGAACTATTTACACTTTGGCTTTGATGAATCGAACTTCTGTTGTGATCCTCTCCGTATGCATGGCAATTCTTTCAATCCGTAGGCCGACCTGTGCAGGATGTAGAATGGACATCGTTCTTTTGGCTCGCACTAGAAAATCTAGAGCTATGCTTATTGAACTAGATCAAAGTTAAGATCCACCAAGTTCACGAAAAAAGATAATATTATCCAAGTATATATTTTTACATTAGTCATGAAAAATAAAAATTATTTAAGATAAATGATAAGAAAAATTGGAAAGTTTCACAGGAGGCCTCACTAATTCACTCCGTGCGAACCTTTATCAGACAAGCCTTGCGCCTTATTTTGGAAAACGAAGAGTGCATTCAATTAAACCCGATCATAGGTCTCATGGCCATGAACCCGCCTAGAGCCTGTCTAGGTCCGGTGGAGCTCGAGCCAGTCTCGTCCAGCTAGCATGGTCATCATATATGTTTTCTTCACGGGCAGGTCCGGGCAATATTTTAGACCCGATGTGAGAGCCTTGCCTGAGCTCGCCCATTGATCATCTCTGCATCCAATGTAGTCGGGGAGGAGGTATTAGGTACCTTTAGCCATCAGAGGGTACTTATTCCACCACAAGAAATTAAGGCTATGTCGATGAATTTTTCTGGTGACGAAAGCAATATCGTTGCCATGCATAGATGCCCTACCGTAACGAAAAAAACAAGCTTCGTCGCCATCGCTTGGCCAATGACAACGAGACACGTGTTCCGTCGCCATTGAGAGACCAACCGCGACTAAAATTTCCTTGCCACCGTCAGAGAATACTAGAACAGAACTTAGGCGTTGTTGCATTAAGAAACGATGGAATTATATTTTCGTTATCGTCGCATTGACAAACATCGTCGAAACTTTATTTGTATTTGACACGATGGACCTCTAATGTTTCGTCGCTAATGCTCCTAGCAAGCGCGATGAAAGTAGATTTTTGTTGCCTTTGGTCTAAGCAAACGCAACGAGATGAAAATTTTTAGTCGTCTTTGATCTGGAAAAAAAAAAAAAGAACAAGCCTAAGGTGACGAAACTTATATTTTCGTCGCCATGACTCGGCAAGCTTTTCGCAACGAAATCTTGATGATAAAAATGTTTCTCCGTCCCCATAAAACAAGTTTTTTTTAATAGATCTTAGACAGGCCGGATCTGAAAAGTTATTGCATGGACTGTAACAACGACGGATTACATGTTCATTGGTGGAGGGACAATGACTTTGGTTAAAATACATTAGCATTGTCCACAAAGTTCAAACATTTCTTTATTTTGGCCCCATCAAATGTTGAAACATAGACATTTAAAGAATCAATTTTACAACATAAACGCATGCAATCGAGTCTAACATTGTGAACGATAATTTGTGTCAGCTTAAACCAAAGAATTTACGCTTAAAATCACTTGGTACATTTCAACTTGCGCAATAAGTTTGCCCACTGTACAAAACTTCTGGATCCGCGCCTTGTCTATAAATTACGTTTTGCATTACCATCTAAACTGTTAATTACGTGGATTTCATCGTAAGGTTGACGTGATCGATAGTCCAAATGACTTCAATTTACATGATTTATAAGATCATACCATATTTTTCTACTTCAATATATCTAGTCATGATGATCTGGAAATGATTTGATAGGAGATTGATCGACGTTCACAGACCATGACCTTTTCTAGAAGCATTCCCCGTTCAAGAATTCCAACAAAAATGGATATTAATCAAAGCATTCGACTAAACAATTGCATGACTGATTGATCACTTAACCCTCTCCCCAACTGCTTAAACCCAAAGACTACTCTCGATTCATTGACTCATCTTGAGATCATCCTTTCTTAAGATCATCAAATTACCCTCTCGATTGATTGATTCTTTTCTTTTTATTTTTTGCGTCATATTTTCAGAGCAATAAGTTGAGTCAACCTACACCCCCTTCAATTGAAATCGTCAATTTGGCAGAAATAAAAAGAAGATTAAGAGGATCGTGCTACTTTCTCTTATATATTAGTGGGTTTGATTTGACTTTTAGGTTTTTGATCTCTTTTTAACGTTTGAAATTTGAAATTAGACTTTCGACCAAAAAAAATTTTGAAATTAGACTAATGTTTTTTTTTGGTTGATAAATTAGACTAATGTTGAACACATCAAAATGTTTTAAAAATATGAAGGCTAATACTACCAAAATTCTTAAATTCGTACACTTGTAATACATTTATACCAAATTAATTTTTATGTTACAAAAAAATCCTAAATCGATACACCCATGACAAATCTATCATTTGTTAGTTTTTAGTCAATATTCCCTTTAAATTGCTAACGTAAAAATCCACATGACAATCGACTCGTTTGAAGTAGATCCGATATAAAAAGTCAGCATAAATGGTTCTATAAACAACCCTAAAAGTCAGATCGGAAGAAAATAAAGTTGTTGTAATTTTTTTCACACGGTTTCTTTATTTCTTATTTTTTTGGAATTGCAAGGAGAAATTGAAAACCTAAACTTTCCTTTTGGCTTGGGCGTCAAGGCCAAACCACATGCTCTTCTAGATTAACAATAAACAAATATTCAAAGTTGGAAAAAGCTCTCTTTGACAAAACCACGCGTGCGTTAGGCGTCCTTAGTACGCAAATAGCCCAAACTCTAAAGTCAATTATCGATCCGTACAATAATATGATCACACGGGTCGATTTGCAACTGTATTAAGATAGGGAAAACTCTCAAGTGCAAGCAATCTAAGTTGTATGTTTACTCTGGATTTCTTGCGCATTATTGTAAAGCTACCATCGGTTCAACAGGCTACACGATAATAATATGAGACAGGCGTGTCTGTAGCGTAAGAATGACTAAAGAGGGTGACGTGGTTACGAGGCACAGGAGTAACAGAAGAGGTGGGACTTGGCTGCACGGTAGGCTACTGATGTCACCACAAAGGAGACAAACAAATTGAAAATCGACGTCGAGAGAGGGATATTAGTAGTGATTTAAAAAAAAAAAAAAGACATAATGATGTGATGTATGCATTCGGGTGTACGCTCACCCGGTGCACTCAAAATCCCCTCGGGATCGCTTGAGAGAGATTTGTGTAAACACTATCAATTTTAAGGGCTTTGTTAGCATAACTGTTTTTGGGCAACTATTAGAATAATAGGATATTGTGACCCACACACTCTTGAAAGAGTATATCCCAAGTAATTTTTAATTATTTTTTATTTATTTTTATGGCCCAAAACAGACTGTCATTCTCACAATAGATTAATGATTATCACATAAGCATTTCCCAAAATTTTTAATGTGTTTCGACATGTTTCGACGAAAAGTACATGATTATCTGAGGTATTAAGATAAACATAATACCAATTATAATCAATTAAGGACATACACAATCAAATGAGATATATGTATAATCCTAAGAGCTATAAAGAATCAAGGTAAATATCATAATATTGCTAAACAAAGCAAGTTATAATTATGTCTCGAAATATATGCTTGGAGTTTGCAATCAAACATCGGTCCAAATATCTCTTTCAATTCCCCATTTCATTCTATCCGCAATCCATAGAAAAGTAACAGTTTTCAATAGACGGGGTTTGAAAAATAGACACGAGTACAATTGAAATTTATTAAGATCGTTGATATTGATTTTCTAATTTCCATTATATTCAAAGACCTCATTATTGATGATCACCAATTTTTTGGAGACAAAGACCACGTAAAATGAAATATTGTCAAGTTTGACTACTGATTCCTCGACAAATACAGTATGAATTCCCCAATATACTTCCGTTTTCATTGACTTTCTACATATATAAACCCACCCAAGGTGGGGCTTGGGGCTATACAAATCGTTCTCTTCTTCTTCTTCATCTCTCTCTCTCTCTCTCTCTCTCTCTCTCTCTCTCTCTCTCTCTCTCTCTCGATTGGTGAGTGTTTTGTTCAGACCAGAGCCGTTAGTATGGTTGGTGAACTGACAAAAGAACAGATTCTTGAGTTCAAAGAAGCTTTGTGTTTGTTTGCCAAGGATGGCGATGGTGAGTTTTACTATAGTCGTGCACATTTTCATTGACTTCATTTGCCGGCAACTTCTTTTATTCATCAGTAGTCCTTATGGGCGTAAATTTGCAGGTTGCATTACATTGGAAGAACTTGCGACGATTATTCGATCGTTAGACCATAACCCATCCGAGAAAGAACTGCAGCACATGATCGACGAGGCTGCTGCTGCTGATGGTGACGGGGCGATCGAGTTTGCAAAGTTCTTGGGCTCAATGGCTAACAACATCAAGGTGAAAACACACGATAAAATGCAAAGAGCTGGCCTCTTATTGATTCCTATGATTGAACATGCAACCATATGATCTCAATCTAATGTTCTGTGAGTCTGAAACGTTATCATTGATCGTGGATATGTGTATCAGGAGGATACTGATGTGGAGGAGGAGCTCAAGGAGGCTTTCAAGGTCTTTGACAAGGATCAGAATGGTTACATATCTCCTAGTGAGGTAAGCTCATATCTCCTGCGTATACAATCTCTTGATTTCGCGTTGAACGTCGTCCAAATGCATTTCTTTAATCCAAGCAAGGACGTAGATAACCTTGCATGCGCACTCACGCACTAAACCCACTCTCAAATTCTCTCATGGGATTCACCAGCTTCGATTCAAATAATCTTGTTTGTCATTACTTTGTCATCACTCATCACCATTTGAAAGAACATCACCAATTCAAGAAAGATCTTCTATTTGGGCACGAAAATGAATGACTCTTCTTTGCTTAGGAAAAATAGAAGGCAGTTTTGGTTGATGATTTTGTTTCTCTTTGGCAGTTGAGGCATGTGATGATCAACTTAGGGGAGAAGCTGACAGAGGAAGAAGTGCAGCAGATGATAAGTGAGGCAGACTTGGACGGTGATGGTCAAGTTGATTTTGAAGAATTTGTGAAGTTGATGAGCACCATTGGATGAGTTTCTAATTCCTTTATCCAAAAATGTAATTTGCAAAAAGAATCGTCATTTCCTTGTAAAAACTGCATTTACCCTATTGCCTCCCTTCAATTTGCGTACCTATCATAGGACTTTAACATTCTAATTTTCATTCATCTTGTTGATCTTTTGTACATTCTTCCATTTATAATGCAAATTCGTGGACAACTTTTTTCCTTTCTTCTGTCCTTTTACACTGATTGCAAGTGCATGGAATTATGTTCCTATGTCAATTTAAATTTTGAAGAGTTCTTTGTCGAACAAATAAAAGGAAAATGTACGTATGAACTTGTGGCAATTGACAAAGTAAACAGCTGAAGTTAATTAAAGAAATCCAGGACTGGACGATACTAATAAAGCCAGAAGTGTCCTGTCGTCACGTAGAAGGATCGGAAAAGTAAGAAATTGGTCCATGATAAATCTGTCAATGTCCTATTGCAAAAGGTTATAAGGACACCAGGCACCATATTGACCTAAAACCAGCAAAAAGCCTAAGCTTAAGATGGGTCCTACGAGGATTACTCGATACTCGCCAAATTAAAACTCTCAAACATATCCTGAAATCAACATGAATAGATCAGGATCCAAATTGCGTCTAGACAGATGCCCGCAAAATTTTTCCTAACACTAGCTTTGATCAATAATATGGAGACGCTATCAAGGGCAACTTCTATCAACATGAGGTGACTGGTGATCCAAGCATAGGAATTCCAGAGTATTAGGTGACAGCACTAAGATAAAAACCGAAGGAAAAAAATTCTCTGCATGCAGTCATAAAATTCTTTAATAGGTAGACAAAGTCAAAAATCATACCAAAAACAGGTATAATAGTCTATACGGAGTTCTTTCTATGAGACCCACCAAAGATCCAACAGGGTCTTGGATCTTCATTAACTATTTCAAAGCTCATTGGTTGGTTATTTGAAGAAATCTGTCATAATAGCACAAGAAACCATCATGTACAGACACATGTAAAGCTGCAGAAGGTCCCATCTTTGAATTGCTGAATAGAATTAACATAAAGACTCCTTCGGTTTCACGTAAGATGAAGAAACTTCTCAAACATTTGGTCAAAAAGTTGGACTCTGACTAAAATAATGTTTTGTGCGCGAGAGCTG
The DNA here is from genome assembly GCA_024733475.1 of Syzygium grande. NCBI lineage: Eukaryota > Viridiplantae > Streptophyta > Magnoliopsida > Myrtales > Myrtaceae > Syzygium > Syzygium grande. Next base: position 14,709,530 of record JAMXDD010000005.1, on the reverse strand, counting down.
TAATTGAAACAAGACATTTTCCCAAGAAATTTTGTCTCGGAAACCTCATACAGGAAACAGTCATCTTCGCTTTTGGCAAAATGAAATGTTTCTACGGTCCGTTTCACAATGATTATTTTGTGATCTCTGTCTCTTTCTCGCCCTCATGCCTTGAAATGAGGGTAGGAAATAGGAATCTGGAAGTTCTGGTTTGGTTCACATTGGAAAAGTCACTTTCTCTTCTATATTGATGATGATTGAAAAGGTCAGGCATCAAAATCAGGGTTAAAGCTTGTGTGACACGCATCTCTTGAATCAGTTGTAGGACCTTTTCTTGATGCAACTAACAAAGTTTACACTTTTCATCCATCTTACAGGAGACCGCTTACTAGGGGTGTGCAACCGGATCGAATTTACCCAGAAACCAGACTTGCTCACCCGAAAAATAGGTCCGGATACCGGTTCTTGTTAGAACCGGTTCGGGAACCGATTCCATTTTTTTGGAACCGTTAGAACCGGTCCGGTTTCTGGTTTCAAATAAAAATCGAACCGAACCGGTTTTAGAACCGGTTTTTAAGATAATGTAAAAAAAAAACCTAAATGAATATCACGTTGCCCTACCTCTCTTCTCTCTTCGCCGCTCCCCTATATCACTTCTCTCTTCGCCGCTCCTCTATCTCAGTTCTCTCTTCGCCGCAAGATCACGTTCGCTTCCCCCGTCCGGCTCTCACCGATCCGTGAGTCATCCGTTCCCTCAATCTCTCTTCTTTGTCTTTATTGCAAGGTCTGATGGTTTCGAGCTCAAGCTCCGAATCCGTTCACGTGTTGGGGAAATGTTCGAGTTCGAGTTTGAGGTTTTGCGTTCGAGTTCTAGTTTTTCTGTTGACATGTAATGATGAGTATCTTATTTACCCAGGAATCGTTAATTTCAAGTTCAAGGATTTTGAAGCTGTTGTTACAAACTTATCTGCCTGTGTTAAGCTCAATAAGGAAAACAAATCTGCATATACATATTTGGTTTGTCCTATTTTTGAAATCTCCGTATTATTTGATTCTGGGTATGCTAAATTCTACCAGAGTTACAAAGGTTACATTGTTGAGATATTTGACATATTGTTGCGTAGGGTTTGGCATTGTGTTCAGTTGGTGACTATCAAAGGGCTGAAGAAGCACATTTAAAAGCTATCCAGCTTGATCGAAACTTCCTTGAAGCATTGTCTCATCTAACACAGGTTCCATCATGACCGACTTTGTTAATTTTCAGACATGATGATATTTTTTTGTTGCCACCGCAAACATTTTTTCTTGGCAAAGTGTGATTGTAGTTTGGTCTCAATGAGACTGATTCCTGGCTAAAATCTAATTTTGCGAGCGAACTAAAACATATGTTAATGGCTAATGTGAACTTATATCTTCTCTTAATTTGCATCTAGGAGTCTGTACACAGAAAGTGTTGTCTATGTTGCTTTGTTAAGCTTATTATTTAATAGAGACGAGACTTGCATATATACATTAGTTTAATTCATAACTTTGAGAAGGATGGATCCTCTTTATCTACTCAAATTGCGGGAACAAAAGAAAAGAACTTGTGCCTGTTAGCATGCAGATCGCTAACATTTTATGCTTGCTAGTTGCTGCTTGTAATTTATGAATAGGAAGGGAATAATTTGTCACATATCCTAATCAGTAATCACTAATTTGTATATTCATTACTTTTCAGTTGGAGCTTTTTGTCCTCTAGCAAGACAGGGAAGGATGCTGGGGCTTTTTGTCCACTTCTTTTTAATTCTTATGGCATGGGACAATTGTTTATCAGATTCTGATGTGTGAATTGGAGCCTTCGGATTTTTGGAAACAGAAGTAAGGAGTTTTCTCATTATGGCGCAAAATAAGGAGCTAAACATGTTGAATAGATTCCTGGAAATGTGACTCTTAAAGATTTATGCGATTAGACTATGTTTTGCCACATAGTGCTTTTGGATTATTGATTTTGATGGATTGTAATTTCAATTACCCATTTTGGGGATTGTTACTTTTGATGGATAGTGATTTTTATTATTCATCTTTTATTTTGAATCGTTTCATTACTACGTATATTATTTTGCTAGAAAAAAATGAAACCAGAAAAAAGGAAAAAAAAAAAACAGGTTCTCGGGTAGACCCTGAAATCGGATCGGAAAAACAGGATCGGTTCCAAAACAGGGTCCAGGGAAAACAAGGTCGGTTTTAGGTTCCAAAAATTGGAAATTGATTATAACAGGGTTGGTTTCAGGTTCCAGGTCTGGACCCAACCCACTCTAGAACCGATCACCCCTACTGCTTACAATATCTCTAACTTTTCCAATTTCTTAAAAAGTTAAAGCAATACATTCACAGAAACCAAAGAAGTATATCAACTTATACTTGTTTAGATACGACAGGAGATTTTACCCATAACAAGGAAAATAAATAATTAAAAGAAGAAGAAGAAGAAGAACCTGCAACTAGCCATGGTTGCAACACTTACTCTCGATTGGTTTATCCCAAATACTGACCAACCAACGAACTTGGACACCCGCCCTTCATCAATCCTCATATCTGATTTTACTGTTTCTCAGTAAACTGAAAAGAAAAAACCCCCCAAAACAAAGTAAAAACAATCAAGTAATGGAAATCCCCAAAAAGCTTGCTTTTTCTTCAATGGTGGATGAATCTTCAGTTGATGACAGTTGCACAGCACATGCAGTTGCCAAAGAGGGAGGGCCTGAACTTCCTCTTCTCTTTACCTTTTGGAGAGGTTGATCCAACTTCTTCTGTAGGAACCACCCACATCGCCTTGCTTGCCTTAGTGTCAGCTTCATTGACCACTTGTTTCTGTGAAGTGGCGACAACATAGGCTTCTTGCGTTTCATCATCTTCTTGTTCCTTCTTTGACAAGCCTAGAAACGGGGTTTTCGATTTCTCGGAGTCCCTTCTGTCCATCCTAACAGTCTTCTCTTCCAAACACTCCACTCGCTCGGCTCGATCACAACGACCTTTCACCGACATACTCCTGAATGTGCTTCTATCGGGGAAGAGCAGCGGCGTCTGATCTGACTCTTCGCTCCTCGACCCAATAAGGAGATCGAAATCGAAGCTAGGAAATTTCTGCAGCTGAGGATGGATGTTTGTGTCATTATAAAACTTCAATCCTGTGCTTAGGCTACCCGAAATTTTCTCCAGTTTGGTATCGCCACCAGGAGTCACAGGCACTTGGCACTGTTGTGATTCACTGTTGCATTGATCCCCTGAAGCTTTTTTGTCTGATACAGGATGCGTGATCATTACAGGGTAGTCAAAGGATGAGAAAGAATCACAGATATGTGGAGAATGTACTGGGATGAATTGTTCTATGATATCTTTTCTGATTGTATCATCTGCAATGGCCTGTGAAAGCTCTGTTTCCACATGCTTGTCTTCTATCATTTCCTTTTCAGTCGGTTCTTTCTCGTCATGATTGGTATCTCCAGCTTCTGGCTCTATTGAAATTGGCATGGAACAGTCTTCTCCTTCTATGTACTCAAGAAAGTCCTCGGATGCCTCAGCACATATCTCATCCCGAAAACTGTTTTCCATAACATCGGTCGCCTTGACTTTACATTCCTTGTCACTTGGGCAATCCAAAGGCACTTCAACTGTGTTTCCTACATCATCAGTCATGGTTTCAAGTCCAACAACCATTTCGGATACATCCTTTGCCTCAGCCATTTCAGGTTGAACGTTGCACAGTTCATCAGAATGCCCAACCGGGCCATCATCACACTTGATGCTATTTTCATTCACGACTCTACTGCTTGTGAACTCAATTTCTTCCATGGCAAGACCACTTTGGTCCTCAAGTTTCGAAATTTCTGGAGGAGAGTATGGGGAGTGATCTGCCCCAGAATCTTCGGATTGCAATGTGGAACCACCTACTGTGGTCGCCTCGTTGAGTTTTTCTTCATGGCCAAAATTCAGAAAGTTTGATGCCGTTCTTTCTTCCAATCGATTTTCATTGTTCATCATCAACAGCTCAGCATTGGATTCTTCATCACCTTCCACTTGTTCTTGTTCCAATTTTAAATGTGTACATTCAATGTCAGCACTGGAGAGGGAAGTAACATTCTTGCTGCTTGGTGTTTCGGTCTCTAGCATTGGATCATTGCCCTCAGCTAGGAATGTTGAAGGTGATCCGAGAAAATACTCTCTTGATACTTCCAATCCACAGACATCTGACGCCAACACGCTAACATCGACCTTATCTAATCGAAGTGGATCGGTTTTAACTCCCTGAGATGTTTGAGTTTCCAAATCACCCAATACAGTAAGACTGGAATTTGTTTCTCCGTTTTCAACTGTTGAATTAGTGAGCCATAAGCTAGTGAGACTGAGAGTCGAGTCCTATACTACTTTTTAATGGAATACAATTAATTCGAAGCTACGTTCATACATGGGAAGTGAAGTAGCTACTATGGTGCTGCTAAACTAGTAGATCACATTACTGACCTTCTATATTAGCTGCCTCAATATTTAGCTGACTGTCGCCTTTGTCACAGTCGCCCACATCTGATTCCATTGAAGGCTCCGTATCCTCCGGATTCACCAACAAAAGTTCTGACTGGTCTTCTACATATTCATCTCCTTCAGTTACTTCATGCGTGGCTTGAGAAAGAACTTGTGGGTCTGTAACAAAGGTTCAAACTACAGGTTTTATAACGTCACTGAGAAGAAAATAGTTGGCTTAACCAATGTAACATAGACTAGGAATGATAAAATACATTTCATTCCTGATGTTTCGAACGAGGATTATCCCATGTAATTTGCCTGAGAGACCATGATAGCAACAGAATTTTCCAACTGTAAGTACTACAGAAACTAGTAGTTGCTTTTTCACCTGATATTGATTGGTCGACATGATTATCTCCTGCAATTTCGCAATGGAAAGCCAAGTCTTCAGCTTTTTCATGGGAGTCCTTGCTGTCATCTTCTGCAATCAGATGATCTCCTTCCACATCATTTTCCTTGACAGTCTCGTGTAAGGATCCATTCGGAGCATCGACCCTCACACTCTCCTCCTCGACTTCTGTGGACAGAAAATGATTTAAGTGAATATAGTGAATGCATGAACACAGAAGGTACACGACATAAAGAGCTAAAAATCGACATGATACCTTTGAGAGAAGATGTGTTGTTGTTTCCCATCTCATTCCCCATGTTCAATTCCCGATATCCTGCAATATAAACTAAGATGGTTAAGTGTTAAAGTCAGCCGAGATGAGTGGAATATTTCCAATTATAGGTTCTTGAAAAAAAAATGAACTTTTTTTTACTTCAATCAGACCGTATGAACTTCCTACCATGAAGTCGATAATGATAATCACATGTGAATAGCCGTGTAGCTTTGAGGACATCTTCATTTCTTATGAAACTGACTGAGTTTATTAAAATGGCAGCTACACTAATGTTTGCTTAAAAGATAAGCCTCGATTCGGGTCACCGACAGCTGAGCAGAGGAAACTGCTGAAAGCATCATATAATGCGTTCTTTTTTTTTTAACTCTCTGCGCTTTTTTTTTTTTAACTCTCTGCGCCTTCTCTGATATTGACACTCCCTAGATGATGAATCATTAGATGCTAGGCATCCACCAAGGCATCATTAACTTAATTTATTTAAAGGTTCAGTTTCATCAGCCTGGTATTGCCTTTTGCATTCTAAGTTCTAACTTTGGCCTGGGCATATCATTGTGTCCCTGACAGCTCTTTTCAAGAGGAATATCCAGGCAACTCTCAGTCTGACTAGCCTCCTACTTTTGGCCCAATAGACACCACGTTCAAAGAAAGTGTCTGTGGTAATTTCACTTGAATTCAGGCTCACCAAAACTTTTGTGTACAGGCTCAGTCTGCACCATGTAAAACTTTTAGACATAATTTCCAGTAAGCAGACAATAAAGCTGGTCTATATGAGCCCCCCCAAAACTGGAAGAATCTTCTGGCTGCACATTAATGAAGCATCTTATTATACGATAACACTAATATGATAATCAATTGATCCATTATATCTTATCTTTGAGTGGTTGGAAAACATTTCCCCAGGTAAAGTATGGAACAAGGAAGCTTTTTAATACGTGAATTGCAGATTAATGCATAGGCTGTACAGTGCTTTTTTAGCTGTCATTGGGGTATACGAAATCATTGCCCTGATCTGGCCTTGAAATGGTGGGTCTTCTGTTCAAGATTTCTTGGTGTTAAAGCCTCAATTCTGAATGCAATGTGGCAAGATCAGATGCTTTAGCTCATCATAACAGCGCTTTGCCACTGGAAAAAGCTCGACTTGTTAAAGAGAGAAGTTTAAGTGGACCCTCCCAACATTCTTCTCATTTATTAGTCTGGATCGAGTCCCTACAGTACTTTGCTTCGCACATTCGATTAAACACTCGAAATGATTACACCGTTTTACCTCCATCTGGACCAGATTCTCGCTCAGTTCATCCAATCGATTTTGCGACATCTTGAAAGAGCAGTCGTTCTTATTTCACGGTCAAAATGTGGATTAAAGGAGCTCAAGTTTTCAGTCAGGTAAGAAATTCCATAGCAAATATCAACAGGCTCTTTGGGGTGAGTTTCAAATGTTTACTGCAAGATTCGAATTGTGCACGGTCACTTCAATCGCCATGAGGGTTGCAGATTTACAGATATAGATAAACAAGAGGTGTGTTGCCTTCCTCATGCCCGACATCAAATGCAAAGACGAGGCTTATACTTCAAGTTAGCGTCAAATCAACTCAAGTCTTTGAGAATGAAACTCAGTTTTTGCCCCTATGTCGTGGTACATGATCGCGTTGGATGGGATCTAATTACTAGTTGTTAGTAGCTGGTCTACGTTGGATGCTTTGGCACTATGCTTCTTTGTACAACCCTCGTATTAAACATAACGAGAACTCAGAGAGTTATTGGTTGTTAGGGAACACTTTGGTGGATCCAAGCTGCTTTCTTGGGGGTCGGCTGCAATGCAGTATTGAAAGCCTAATTACTCTCCTTGCTAATTTAAGAGCATTGTATGACTCATCGAGTACAGACGGATTCAAACTACATGCTGGGGTTCTCGCATTTAGGATCTTCCTGGAAGTGACAGTTTACGTTAAGCTCTCATAATCGGCACTGCAACAGAAACGACATATCAACACTGGCCCTGGAATTCAATTATCTAAGCATATAGAAGCTCCCATCTTTACAATCCGCTGTTATCACTTCTATGAGCAAAGCTTTTTCCTAAGTTAGTCTGAAAATATGCTATGAGTGATGCTTTATGCCCAAAAATGCGATGATCCTTTGCCTGATGGCATCGTGTGACATGAGAGCAAATCCAGTTCTTGGATCAAGTTTCAATACGAGCAGGGCCGTTCGGGTTTCAATGAGAGCCTTCGACCCTCTACACACCCGAACCTAAAATAACAAGAAACAGAAATACACAAGACACTATCTGCACTTCATTAAACACAACCACCATATTTTACAATGGGCTCGCATGCACGCAACAACGAGCACTCCCAATAACAATTCCAGGCAAGGCTTGCACATATTTATAGCTGTACCAATGACCTGCTTGGATTTTATTCTGAGAAGTTGACGCGTAACTCTGGGATATGGAGCACCCAGGAGTCAGAGGCTTTAGGTTTTCTTCCAAACAAATCTAGTACATAATCACACGGTAGGTCCTGCCTTAAGCTGGAACAGCTTCCGGAACTTTGCCGTTGTCTGAGGGTGCCAGGCTGTCATAGTAGTCGACCAATACTTTCCAACCACCGGGGCACATGAAGCCATCAGGTGGGCTCTCTTTGTTCTTCGCAAGTGTTCGCATCTGAGGATGGAAGCAAGCCATGTAAGTGCAATTTCTAACGGACGGAAGCAAAAAATTGTAAGAATCCTCTTTTTTCCCGACAATTCTGTGAACCATTGTCAACTAAAAGACTATCGTCTCAGAGATTATCCTTAAATCTAACTTTAGTTGAAAGAACATTTCCATAATCACTGCTAATCAAGGACAAACATATCTACAGTTGAATTGATGGGTTTATCATACCATATGTATCCCTCAAGTATATGGATCTTCTTTCTCACCCCAGTTATGACACATCGACTATTTTAGGAAGCAGAAATAACAAAAATCCAGCTTTATCAGTTTATGGGTATGGAAGATACCTTAGTGCCCGAAATGAAAAGGAAATCTTGAGGCCTTGAAGGATCGAAAAATGCCATTTTCCCTTGTGTTTTGTCGTAAGCAGCAACCTGAAAGTCAATAAAACCGATTGTCGTCAGCGACATCAACACACAGAGGAGGAAGCAACAATGACAGCAGAAAGAAGGAAATGCCATATATCCAAAAGATTACAAAAACAACTCAAGGGCATCAGTATGCGAGAAGGTTTAATTACCTTAAACGGAAGAATGTTTAGCCTCTCCAGTCCAGGAGCCATGCTCAACACCTTCTTCCCATGGTCAGCATCATACAAGTCTCGTTTCTCAACTGGATGGCCCATACCAGCTGGATCTCGACCGACAATATAGAAGTTAGCCCCAGCATTGATCCTAGCCTTTGCGTGCCACTGCACCTCTGTCGGGCCAGCATAGTGCATGGGAGAAGGGAATATTGAGACAACAGTTGTCTCAGGATCGAGAACACCATCCTCAAGCACCTGTTGCAGGCATGTTTGACTAGTGTTAGAGCATGCACCCAAAAATCACGATCGAATTGTGATGTTTTGGCCAAGGGAACCATATCAGTAGCAAGAATGAGAGTAAAAATTGAATTTAGGCTCAGTCATTGCAATTATAATGTAACCACTACGACAATTCATCTTTTCCATCAGGAGTGGAGAGACAGTTGATGAAGGTAATTACGAATAATAAACCTCACCTGCCTCTTATAAGCATGTTGACTCTTTCATGGATGCAAAGACCCTGATATGAGCAACAGTTAACTCACTAACTCCTTTTTCATCTTGTGTGAATTCTTCGTTGGACGAAAATGCAGAGTATGTTATTCCAAGCCAGTTATTCTTCTTTAAAGAACTAATAGAGATGATTATCCTCCATCAAGGAGGATTTACTGGCACGAGGACTTATTTTTCCGAGGAGAAATGGTAAATTGTAGGAGAATAAAAAGGGCAACACGCATCTATGTACCTACACATCTACCAAAGACAATACGGACCTGTTAAGATTAAAATATTTTATCCATCGTTTTCTAAGGATTTTAAGCTTTTAAAGAAGATGGTTGTGCAGTCAACTAATCCTTTATAAACTACAAATTACCTTCTCGTGTTGCTTCATTCGCCAGCTAAGGGGAACATCATCAGCCTTTGTGAAGCCTCCCAAGGGATGAAGAAGAAGGATGGGATTCTTGTACCCCATCTCAAGAAGTCGACGGCGTGTGTCAGTCATCAGCAGGGCATGCCCATTGTGGACTGGGTTCCTTAGCTGGAAAGCAAACACCGCATCCGCATTCCGCCGAGTGAATTCCTCGCGGAGATTTGCAGGTGAGAGTCGGAATCGATCCAGACCATCCTTGTACTTGATCGGTTCTAACACCTCTAAGTCACCCCCAATCAACCAGTTCCCCGCATTGGTTATGGCTTCCTCGACGTATGGCAGACCTGGCGCAGTGGTTCCCCATGTCCTCGCAATCCGTTCTTCTTTAGGGTGCTTGTAAATCTCAATGCTGAATTGACACATCAGAGTGAGAAAATATAACGAGTTTTGCAATGTGGAATGAGAAACTCAGAGACATGGTATGCTATATTGGAAATATTAAGAAATACAAAATATTGATCTAGCAGTTGCAGCAAAGAGTCATTGCAAGCTCAAAGCGGTCCATCAATCAAAATGCAAAATGCACAATGAAAAAAACGGACGCAAACAATGCTATTAAGATGTAGTGAAAACCAGTCAATGAAAGCTATCCTGTGATATTGTCAAAAGTGGACTCGACCAACCATACAACACAAGTCATTTAATCAAAGGATCTGTTGGGAGGATGTTCAGAAGGTCCTACAAACAGAGTTTCTTATTCAGCTAAGTGGATGCTCAGGATTACCATAAATGACAAATATGGAGGGAGGTATGAAGAAGCCAAAGCCCTTAGTGAGCTCCAGTCAATCACCCCGAAGTCATGCTTCGATTTCAATTGCCCACCCAGCTAGAGCAATTTTCGACAGTTTAAGGTGTTCATTACAAAGTCAACACTAAGTACAAGTAGAGGCTTATTTAATTTATTGGGGAGCGGAATTTCCAAAATTTTTGGTGATAAGCCTACGCCGGCTAGCTGGATTGGATATCTGAACTTAGTCACCTAACAAGCAGGCACTTAGACTGTTTTCTGTCCAAGTTCATGATTAACATCTTCCAACATTTTTATGTAGCTATGACTCTCTGTTATATTTTATAACCAGGTCAAAAGGGAAAAATTAACTCACAAATGCATACTATCTACGTTATATTTATTTTCTTTGGTCGGATATCTACGTTATACTAATTTACGTAAAAGTATATATATTAGAAACTAGACACATATATACTATATTGAGAGAGAGTGAGAGAGAGATGTTTCCGAAACTTCATTCGCCTAACGACTAGTCAAATCGGACGGCTCTCGATCACGGTCCTAAACAAATAAATACCATCGACAGAGTTGATGCAAACAAGCAATTTATTGGTCCCGATTCGACATAACATTAAAATATCTCTCACGTCAATAGAGTCGTCTCGAGCACAGTATTATTCCGTTTAAAGGCAATTTCGCGTCCACAGACATTGGACACAAGGTCGCTGTACGTCAATGGCGTCGCCGATCATCCATTCTTTCCTCAGCTGGGTTTGGTATCGCAATTATCCACTTTTTCCAAATTAGCGCTGCGACCCACCATCTAAATTCTCGCTCGTACAGATAACGCGAGCTTGCATACATCTCAAGCCTCCAAACATCAAGTAGTAAACTTTTACCGATCAGAGCCTTCAAAACTGTCTCGTCAACTCAGTAAAGCATATGATAAGGAATAGCATGAACATATGTCTCGCATCTAAATAAACTCCTAATTTTCATGATCCCTAACCTCCAAATTAAAGAAGATCAACAAATTCTTAAAGCCCCAAAACTCCTAAAAACCCATCAATCACTATCGAATTACAATAACCCATTATCCATTATTCACCTAAAAACTCGAAACAATGTACCAGATTCCTATCTCAAACAGAGCCATACCATTTACAAAGCCTACATCAACAGTACTAATGTAATGACACTGCTACCCAAGGAAAAAACAGAAATGATGATGACGTCGTGCATATGAGATTCTCACTTGCAAGAACTTGAATCTAATCGAAAGAAGGACGAACCAAATTTTAAAGAAAACAGCAAAGATTATGAATCGAAAGAAGCTCACTCACTCGCTGAGGATGGCGACGGGGTTGTCGTCGGCGTCGAAGAGCGCAACCTTGCTGGACTCGCCGATCCGGTGCCGGTCGGCGTCGTCCACGGCCAGCACGATCGGGACGGACATGTTCACGACCGAACCGTCGGCGAGACGGAGGGCGTTGAAATGAAGAGTTTGGAGGAACTCGGACTCGCGCATGAAACCCCGGAGCGGGCTGGCCCACCCCTCGCTCAGCACGTGGACCCACTCCAGGTCGATCCGCGACAGCTTCACCCGCGGCAGCGCCAGGCTCTCCCGCGCCCTCGCCCGCCGCAGCGGCTCCTCCACAACCAGCTCCGACAGCCGCCCCCCGTCCGGCTCGATCAGCCCCGACCGCACCCGGAGCCCCGAGGGGCGTCGGCGGCCGCCGCCGCCCCCGTCGTCGGCGGCGCGGCGGGGGACGCACAGGGCGTGGGGAGGGGACAAATGGGTACTCGGCGAAAGGCGCGGCGAGAGGCGGCGGCGGCGGGCGGAGGGGGTGCTGGCGAAGGCGGCGGCGGCGGCCGCCATGGAAGCCATGGGATTTGAGAATGGGAAAGGAAGGCGAAGATCAAAATTTTTGGTGGGGTAGTGACTTTATAGCAATCAATGAACCGGACCAACCAACCAATGATTTAATTAAAGGCAAACCAGAGAAGACGGCAAAAATTGAAAGAAAACGACATGAAACGAGGAAGAAATCCGGTGGGTGATGGATAAAGGAGGGACCTTTTTAAGTTGTTTAATCCGGTTCGAAGGAGCGTTGAATGGAGGTTGAGCTGGACATGAAAAGCGTGGAGGATAGAGTCTCTCTATGCTTTGGCGGAGGGCCTTTTATAAGAGAAAGAAAAGGAGATGAAGAAGATGGTGGTGGCGGGGGTGGCGATGGTGGTGGAGGCTTTGTCGAGGGAGGATGAACCTGGACAATCTTAACGTTTGAAGTTTCGCGGACTTTGATTTGGATTTTGATTACGATTTACTTGTTCTTGATCCACTTTGCTACGTTAATTATTATGACTGTGGCCCTCCCTCTCCGTCTCTCTCTCCGTCTTTATTATTTGTTATATCTGGTTGGGTGTCGCTTTTGCCCTTGTCGCCCTGGGGGGTCTCCTTGGTCATTGTCCCCGCCTTCTGCTCGCCTGTCGGAAAGGTGGAGTGTCGAAAGTACCCTCGCCATTCGTTTCGGGAGCACGTGCGGTTTTTTCGTTTGGGGTCTCCTTGGTCATTGTCTCGCCCTCTGCCCTTCCGTCGGAAAAGTGAGATGTCGAAAATACCCTCACACGTGCGGTGCTTTGAAGGTTTTTTGATTTTGCCTCCGCCCATTTTTGCCTTTCTAGCGTCGCCCCTTTTCCTTATTTCCTTTAGATTTTGTCCCCCTGAATTTTCCAATCATAAAATATCGGTTTTAGAATTAAATTCTTCCATCATTTCGTCCTTTTCTTTACTTAATTTCTGGCGTCGTTTCGGCATTTATTAAGGGCGGGGGAGGGGGGCGCTTCAATTTTTTTAATAGCTATAATTTCAGCTTTCGAGGTTAGAAGTTTATTTTTTTTATTTTGGCATTTAATTTTTACTTTTTTCCATACCTGCAGCTCACATAATTTGACTTTTATATCATGCGAAACTCCCCGAAACCCTTTTAAAATATACAAACGTTGACATTTTTCAAAAAAAAATTTACAGTATCTTATCGAGTTTTTGTCTTTTTTGAAGAAAAAAGAGTAATAAGAAAAGGCAATTTCCCTTTATCTAGGTCAAGAACAAAAACTCCCATAATGTCATATTAGCAAATCATCGACCCTAAAAATAGCGAGACCAAACCTACAATAGAGCCCATTCCATGGCTTTAAGCACTAGCTAATTAACAAACACTCTCGACCAAAACAAAATTAAATTAACAGGCACCGGGGACGGGGACAAGATGGTCACTTCACCACGAGGATAAGCTTTTCCCTAATAATGCCATGTGGTGCCAAAATCAGAGAGGCCACCATCTTTTTGCCGCAATTAAAAAAACAGGGATCTTCTTTTTCTTTTTTTTTTCCGAATTTATTTAATTCCCTCCAAATTATAGGAGGAAGAAAAAACCGGAGAGGTGGCGATGACGTGTCGGGTTGACCTGCTTTGATGCGCCTTCCCTGGAATCTTCTTGATTTGAATTCTAAGGGAGACGCGCCACGAAGAGACAGCGATTCCTCCCAAGTGAATCTTGCCCGCTTTTCGGTCCACGTTCAGGTCGGCCGAGAATCCAAAGGCGAAATCCTCCTTCTCTCCTCCTCTTCTCTCGTGACATACGTGGTCGCCTTCTTCGTCTTATATTAATAACCATTTTGTTTTTCCGACCAACAGAAAAAAAGGAAAACCATTTTTTTTTTCGCATTCCCATGTCGGGCCGGGGGGACGTCAGCGATTTTACGGCACGTTCTGCTGCGGTCGTGGCCATTAAATTATAATCCCGTCGCGAGTTCGATTGCCCGTTATAACATTTTCCTGCGTTAGCGACTGGGTTGATTCCTGTTACAACCGAAACCGTTATATCTATTGTGATTATTCTCTCGGTCATATTTAATTTTGTAGTAATGATTGGGATGATACCAAAAGCGTGGACCGTTTACATAGCTCTATTTTAGTACCTCTAAGCAAAAAATCCGTATTAATAAAGATCATATTCTTCTCCTTACAAACCCGTTTAGCTTTTGCTTAGGGTTTTGAGTGGTTTCATTTTTTTTTATATTGATTTTCAGTGATTTGGGTGGGCATGACAATTTGGAATTTGGGGATGGATATTTTTCAAAAGAAAATAAAATTTTTAATAGAGGGATACAAGGATAATTAATGTGGATGTGCAAAATAGTCTCCAAGGTAAAAAAAAAAAAACTTAGGTATGTATTTAGTTTTTCTAAACGTGGAGATATGGTAATGATCATTGATTGAAAAACAAGATATGTTTTTGATACTTTACCTAAAAAATATTTCTTCTGATATCATTGCACGTTTTGTGATTACATTAAATTGTATATAATTAACAAAGAATATGTAGAAATTTATGCAGTAAATTGTAATAACTTGATAATATATAAGAGGTATTAGAATCATTATCAACTATCGAAGTGATAATTACTGTCAAAATCACATCCTACGTGCTTAACTTTTAATAATAGTCATGAACAAATTAATAAAACAAAGAAAGTTATTTGATGTAATAACTACATCTAGTTATACAGTTCGAGGGATGAACTCACCAATCATGATTGACTTTTAAAAATAATAATTATTATACTCCCTTTAACTCTAACTTTGGGTGTGCTTTCGAAATTCTGATGTTGTTCTGCCCGTATTATATATGCCATTCATGAAACCAAACAATACAATAAGTATTACATTGCTTAAACCAAACAGCGTCGCAGTTATTACAGTTCTATAACACTACATCCTGTATTTCCGGTTTTGACTAATGACTCCAATTTATTTCCAGTTTTGTTATTGATTTAGATAAGAATACGTTAAGTCGAGATTATGTACCTCAAATCAAACAAGAGCTACTAGGACAAAAGGGGTTGTGTTCTTGTTATAAATTTATAATCATTGAAAAAATAATTATAAATGGTTAGAACAAATCTCGACACGATCACAGCTCACCCAAATCACTCATTCTTAATATAAAATACAGCTTTTGATCTCTAAATTGCAAAAAAAAAAAATCGATCAATAATGAAAGAACACGCTAGGAGCGACCTACTACTAATTTTAGGAAATTTATTGATTAGATCATAGCATGATTAGGCCTAAAAGCAAGCTGATAGTGATGGCTTGATGAAAGAGACTTTATCAATTTGATTTCATTTCTCTATTCGATTCATTGATTTCCTTTGTTTCAACACCCCTAAGATTTCCCCCGTTTCTTCAGTTTCGTGCTTCCCTTATCATTCTTAGCTCACCATACCCAATCAAATCCCGAAATCCCGACACCAACTCGATTTCTCTCTCGAGCCAATCGCATGTACCTCAAAGCTCTCAAACCATCCATTATTGCCACGAAATTTCGAGTGCATGTCCCGGCACGCTCTCACGTGATATTCCAACAACATTGGGGTCAAACCACATGTTTTCCGTTTTCATTTCATCACCCGCAACCCAAACAGAAGTCCTAATCACGGTAAAAGTGGGTACCCATTTTTCTAAAGTTAGTGAATACAGGTTTCTTTGAAAGAAACATTTAACATTAATTTGGTAGGGTTATGCAAATAATATTATGCGTTTTTCGCTTATTTCATTACAACTGTAGCTAGTGTTTGTCAGTATCATTACCTAAAGTTGGGCGCTCTTTTAGGGGATCGGGCCATACATAGGACTCTACTTGGCTCACCTCTTTCGGGCGTGTTCTTAATTGAAGTAGAGTTGCCTAATCATAGGCACTTCAACCTCCATTCTCAACCAGAAATCTCTCAACATTGTTCCATGCTGGCCACTCTTGTTGGCCACTGCTTCTTAAACTACCAACTAAGCTTAGAACCACAAAATACAATTACCCCTCATAATTTTCGGCCGCTCGTAAGATCTACTACGTGCAAGAGACACGACTAGATTTTCACGGGATATTGAAACAACTGCTGGAAGAAGAAGAAAGAAGAAGAAGAAGAGGAGGAGGAGGCATAAAAAACCGGATTTTCAAGCATTGGACCCACGCATCTTTTTGTTTTAGTTGGATGTCAAATGAGGTGACGAGATTGCCAACCCGATGGTTGACTGCGAATGATTTCTTATGAGCAGTCGGTCTAGAATCGTGGATGTTTGAAAAGTGGTTCTGACAAAACTGAGTGAGTTTGAGATACGGATCATAGTCTCCTCCGACTTTGTTCTTAACACATGATACACGATGCATCTGATAATGTCAGTGGGGGAGGAGGTGACTGTTGATGCACGAAACACGTTCCATGACGTGGAATGAGCTCGGGCCTTGCCAGAGCCTCGCCGACCGCTGGCGACCTCGGGCGAGGAGCCTTGCCTAGCTCACCCGAACAAGCAGGGCTCAAGTTCATTGGTCTCGGGCGAGCAAGCGCGGCTTGAGCTCGTTGGTCTCGAGCAAGCTCGACCTCACCAGCCTGTGGTGAGGCTCGAGCTCATCTGTGGCTGTTCGCTGGCCATGGCAACAATCGATGATTGGGCTGATGAAGAAGCAAAAAGAAAAAAAAAAGCAACATATACAAATTATTATAAATTAACAAATATCGACTTTTTTGGTACTTTTTCTCAAAAAATCAAATCAAATACAAAACAGCGAAAAATATTTTTTAATTCATTTTCAGGTTTTTACCTAACACCTGAAAATATTGTCATTTACCCGGAAAATGTCTTCTTGAGAAACATTTTTCAAAAACGTCACATTTTTCGGGAAATGAACGGAGCATTAATTTATTTTTTTCTTCATGTTCGATATCTGGAAATTACAAAGTTACTTATATATAGTTAGATGCATCGCGCAGTTAGCAATACCCTTATGATTTTCATGGCCCTCGAAATTTCGAGTGATGTAGCAATAGAATCGAGCATTCAATGTCATGATCCAGTCTTAACGGGTTAACAGAACCAAGAAGCTTTGCACATCAAACTACGATGGAATTGTGAAGAAAATCCTCTCTTGCTTTCCTGCATACTACAATTAATCACACGATCAAATTGCTTTACCAATAATCCGAGCAAGAGCAAGTCCCGTACCTAAAGTGATGGAAGCGAGTTCTGTCTCTAACTATAATTTCTCTGCCGTATATCAGCGAAATAAGCTTGGTACTTGAGTGGCAGTCGCTACAGACCCGGAGGTTCTTTATGACCCGGATAGGAGCGAAGGGATCGGACATGATCAGAGCAAAAGCGATCGCGAGCCGCTCGCTATGGTAAGACAACGCGTCTTCCTTCTCCTCATCCTCTATGTCGAATAGCACGTCTCCGATACTTGGCTTATGACCATAAGCTCGTAATGCTCTATTTATATCGTCAAGCTTGGAATGAACCTCCTCTATCCGTGGGTGCGTTCGGTCACCAGTAAGGAACTCGTGCATGGCACCATCGATCTCCACCAAGCTGCTACCGGGTACTTTGTCGACAGTATGATCTTTCATGAGTCTCCTTACCTTATTAACATCGTCCCATCTGTTCATCCTAGCATACAGATTAGACAAGAGGACATAGTTCCCACTAATTGCGGGTTCTAACTGCAATAACTTCTTGAGTGCAACTTCTCCCATCGCCAAATTGCCATGAACTTTAGCTGCCCCGAGTAAGGATCTCCAAACAACAGCGTTTGGCTTCATGGGCATGTCCCTAACTATTTCTTCAGCCTCCACTATTTGCCCAACTCGACCAAGAAGATCAACTAAGCAACTATAATGCTCAAGTTTGGGCTCGATCTTGAAAATCTCTTTCATAGAATTGAAAACTGTCCGACCTTCTTCTACCAATCCAACATGTGAGCAAGCAGATATTGTAACCACGAAAGTCACATCATCAGGATTTAAGCCCTCAACTTTAATTTTGTTGAACAAGTCAAGCGCCTGATGCCCGTAACCGTGGATTCCAAATCCGCCAATCATCGCATTGTAGCAGAATACATCCCTTTGAGGCAATAGAATGAACAATTGATAAGCTAAATCCAAACATCCACACTTGGAGTACATATCTACGAGGGCCGTCGCTACAAAGAGATTCAACTGAAGACTGTGCTTCCTAAGATATGCATGCACCCAGACACCTTGAGCTAGAGCACCCAAATTAGCACAAGCACTAATGACAGCCACAAGGGTAACCTCGTTAGGCCTTATATCGGAGCCTTGCAGTTCTCTAAACAAATTGAAGCATTCTAAGGACAAGGTAGCATCCCCATCGGTTAGGACTCCAGCACAGGTGGAACCATTATTACGTGCATAAGCAGTTAAGATAGAGTTCCAGGAAGCTAAATCTGGATTGCTGATCTCATTAAACAGATATCTAGAGGTACCCACCTGCCCTAGTTTGGCATAAAAAACGAGCAAGGAAGACTGTACAAAGTGATCATAAGGTGACTCGAGGAACTTCAAGACATGGGTGTGTAAGGCTTGACCATGCTCTGCCCACTCAGAAGATCCACAGGCCTTAAACAGAGATGGATAAGTAAACCTATTGGGTACCAGCGTCTTGTGACTGAGAATACGGTTGTAGAGAGAGAAGGCTATGTGAGTGTGATGCTTGTGGTTGATTATTGAAGAGATGAGTGTGTTAAATAAGAAGATTGTTGGATTCGGAATTTGATTAAATATGGAGAGCGCATAACTTAAGGATAGAGCTGACGATATGAGAAGGATACGGCTGAGAGGGTATGTGTGGACTGCCAGACCAGTTGTTATGGCTTGTGCATGAACTTGCTTGAAGGCCCTCAAAGTAATACATTTATCTAGAAGTTGAATAACTGGATGAGTAGATAAAGAGGTTAGGGAGACCATGAACTCCTGATTCTCACCATGTCAATTTGATAGACGGAAAATGCATTTCAATTTGCATCCGAAGCAGGGGAGAAGAGCGGAAGTGAGGCAAGTAAAAGCGAACAAACAATTCCTCCTCAAATTTTGAGCACTTGCTTAATTGCTTTTCTTTGCCAGACTTTCCAGAAAGTGGACAACATAGTGGACTTTTCAGAGGTATACGTTCGACTTCTCCAGTGTAATGCCAAGGACAGAAAGCCTGGAAAACAAAGATAATTAGTTTGTCAAATTATATCACAAAACGTGACCATGAACCACACAAGTGACACCCACCATTGACCGATGATACCGGGATTATTCATCTGTGTATGAAGAAACTCTAACAGAGGATGCCTTACATGTAGCTTTGCATTCCTTTAGCAACCCTCAAATTAGTCATCTTCAATTCAAGACAACCATCAACTTAAGCAAATATGATACTGCCACGTGCAAGAAAAACACAGCAATTAATCTTCATCCTGAAGCAATTATTCTACTTTCTGCTCACTTTTCCTGATTTTCATTGAGAAATGGGAAACAAAAAGAGATCGAATGGCAAATAAGACAGTGTTCAAGTTACAGAACTAAAATTACTTCTTTACTCTGAAAGGCCCACGGAACTGTGCAGAATACAAACAGATTTGTGGACAAGGGAAAGTCATTGTGAAACGGACATCCTACTAAAATGAAAAGAACCCTGCCTTTTCGAATCCACAGTCTTTAGTGGGGTACAAAGGGACTATCAGGAAAGGAGAAGTACAAGAAGAAGAGTGGCCTCAACAATGTAGTACTGCACATTTATATCACTGTCTGTCTAACAGCATCAGTTAAACTTGCTCAGCTTTGCCAACCTCTGTAGCTTATTTTTAGGGTATATAATCTAAAAATTGCATACTAAAGTAAGTGCTAACTTGCATAACTGGATCCAAAGAACGAAAAGAAAACAGAAAAGGTCATGCTCACGTGGTTTAGGTCTAATTCTACTACACTTCTAATTATTGTTAAATAAAACAGAAAAATCATCACTTATCACAGCTCAACTATGATAATAGGCCTTCGCAGCAAGCAAAAGAAATTTCAGCTGATTTTCTGTTTGTTTCAGATGAGATGCTCTATTGTATCATATACGTCAAGTTCCGTATTCACTATATTTCGGCCATTTCTCTTGGAATTTTCCCTTACCCACACTATAAGTGCCTAAAACAAATACAACTGTCAGCGTCAGGTCAAATGTGCCCCATCTGAAAGAGAAAAACATTTGCTTCTCCGAATATGCACACAGATTGAATATTCTCATCAACAACTTCATATCTCAAATACAGATCTTTAATGCGATCTCTGATCATGTATGGTTGCAAGTACATGGTGCAACAAGAAAACTCCAATAAAATGACCCCAGTATTGATCAAAAAAGGGCATGTAATAATTGACAGGGGGTGTCAAACCAAGCTGAAGAATTCAGCAGCAACTCCCATTTACGATCGAGGCAACAGAAAAATTTTATGAAGTATGCAAAATCATCATAAGACCCTTTACAAATTGAAGATCACCATGCTAGTCACCAATCGAGATGGATCTTTTCTTTCATGTTTAGACACGTATCATAATGAGTATTTGAATACAGATTTCTAGTGTCCCTTGAACTTTTCATAGACCGACTGTATTATATTAAATATTTTGTGACAGTTAACAAGTGAAGAATTATCATCAAGGTACGAATAACAACAATCCGCTTACCAGAGCAATTATTTTCCACTCAGGCATTTTCACGAGCAGTTCGCATGCACAACAGAAGTCATTCGGATAACCCGCCAAAAACTACACTGCCATTATCTTAAAGTCCACGACTTTCCACAAAGACAAGTTCAAGGGCACCAGTCAAATGACCCATCAATGCCATCCATCAAACAAACACAACCGCATAGCCAAAAAACAAACTTCCGCCGTAGCCACCAAATGCGCACAAGGAATCAAGAAACACGGAACAGGGGGCAACAAATAGTCAGCTGTCGAAAAGCACTGCATATGCGAGAAAAACAGGACTGAAATTTACCCCCGTGGGTTGGACCCAAGAAGGGGGACGATCACGTCCATGGTGCAGGCAAATGAAATACAGGTGATCCGAAGGACAAAGGAGCGAGAGAGAGAGAGAGAGAGAGAGAGTCAAAGGTTTACAGATGAACATACCCATTTGAAACTAGCGACAAGACAAGCGGTGTCCGCATACTGTGGGAATTCATCAGTGCGGGTGTTTCATCGGATTTGTGGCATCATCTTCGCTTACAACACGAGAGAGAGCCAAAAAAACCGGACTTTTGAATAACCTTTTTTTTTTCCCCTTAACATGACGATACACATACAAATTTTAAAAGGCCTAATTTCATAAAATAAAATCCGAACTTCAGATTTAGTCCTAAATCTATTTCAAACTTTTTTTTGTCCAAAAAAGAAATTCTCTACTTTTACTTTGATCCCAAATTTTACCCTCGTTAACCCTCCGTCTAAAAATCACCGTTAAATATTCTGACATGGCATTTCCACATCAAAACAAAAATCTAGGAAAAGCCCTGTAAAACGTCGACGTTCCTTCTCCGAATATTGGGGAAAGTTAGGGCTTTGTCTTCGTCTTCTTCAATTCACGATTGTCATCTTCTTCTTCTTCAATTCATGCAGAGACGACACATATATGTATATGCCGAGATGTCTTCTTCTAAATTTAGGTTAATTTCCATGATAATTCAAGTTGATTTTTGTTTATTACGATCGTCCTGTATGTGATTAGTGCAAGATTAGTATCAAACCCAAAACTTGTTAATGTGTCGCTTCTCCTTTTGCCGAGTGTATACAACCTACTTGATGATATGTCCCTGAGATATAGTCTTGAATTAATTCCTAGAATTGCTCAATCTGAAGATGTTTTGATATAGTTCACATGTCATGAATCGATTGGTTAATTATTAGACATGATTCTTGATGTAATTTCATAGTTGTCGAGCACGATACTAAACTTTCGTTGCTTCTGTTTCTCTACTCACCATGCCTTTGTGCTTCACGGTTTTCTACGGTGACGAGTGATGGTTGCCGGTGAGCAGCCGAGGGTGATTTTTCTGAATAGGAGATATGGAGGCGTCAATTGAATTCCTCGCTGATAGGATGAATGGTGACTTATAATGGTTAGCGAGGAATGCTTGGATAGAGTTTGTGAAATTTCTTAAGTGATGCCTTGAGTGTGTCCAATGATTCCAAATAACCGAAGTCATAAACTTTAAACCATTCAATAATGAGTGTTAATTCAGTGAAGAAGCTCATGAATTTTCAAGTGAGCGTTAACAGATGGTTCTCTTTGGTGTATTTTGAGTGTGCCTCCTTATTCTGAAATCCTTCTACTTGAAAAAAATAAAAAGAAAAAACGAAAATAACTTTTAAGCATGGACTCAAGTGTGACTCTAGTTCCTGTTTGTCTCACATGTAGTGAACACATCGAAGACCTTAAAAGAGAAGGAAAAGGAGCAAGGATGCCCGAGCCAGAGTCAAGAGTCGACTACAGCTATGATATGAAGGATGCAGAAAAACCTTTATTGACGTTAGTGTTTTGAGAAAGTATTCTCATATCCATGACATCTTTTAGCAAGGGCTAGACTTAAATGAAGTTGTGTTTTAGATGATGCAAAGCATTTTGTAGGTATTTTTTTTAGATCTCCCATTTTCTCTTTTCGATTTATTTGTTTTTAATGTGGGTGAAAGACCTATTGAGATGTAATTCTTGTTGATCTTGAAAAACAAAAGTTACCGTATTAGTTTCTTGTTTTGTATCATCAGCTTTACAATATAAGACCAGACTTTGCATCTCCATCACCTTCCCTGACAATAACTTTTTATTCATCTTTAATGCGGATAAAGACTGACAAAGAAGCTTCAAATGAATCCTTGTAGTTTCAAGCTTTTTTTTGGTGGTGGTGCCAAAACTATCTAGAGAATGACAGATAAACAATTATTTCACCTTTAAGAAGTAAATTTCCTTAAGCACATACAACACAAAACATGACTTCAAGCTTATTGACTCTTTACCCATTTTCACTGCGCATTATTCACGTTTTCTGTACTACCTAGATAGTTTCACATTCCTCGGGCCAAAATGATCGACATAACAGAAAAACAAGACAAAAATACAAAATTCCCCTCTCCCCATCCCACATCTTCCACCTTTTCACAAATAGCAACGCCGCATAAAATGAAAAATCTGATGTCAAGACACTGAAAAGAAGGCACATTAAAACAAAAAGGCCCCCCATGCAAAGCAGCCTCCTCCGCAAAATTTGCAAACTCTACATGACAAAACTCCCTCAGTTTCTCCTGAACTCAACTCGAACCAACAAAAATGAGGAGCTCAAATTCACCAAACCTCCAAATAGCAGCAGCAGAAAAACCAATTCACCTTGACATCAACGCAGCCGAACCCGTCCACATCCATGCGGTCGTCGCCGTATAACCAAATTATACAATACAAAACTAGACTTTTGCATCTCATCACCTTCCCTTTTTTTTTTCCTTGGTCACTTCCCTCACCTTCCTTGACAAGACCTTTTTTATATAGCTAATACCACGAATAATGATCTAATCCAGAACCTTCTGCCAATCCCAGCACCACAGCAAAAACACATTGTACATAGCCAAAACAATGTACATAAACCAAACATTGTGTGCTGAACAAGAGAGACATCCCAACGTAGCAAGCACAACTCAACTCATTGTACATAACCAAAACATCCCAAATAGAAAGTTACATTAACAAATCCCCAAGCCAGACATAGTTCACAGCCAAATCCACTTACAAAAACATAAAAACTAACATTTTTCAGTCTATAACAAAATATCATCATCAAACAATAGGCACTAAACATCCACTAGCATTTCTTGGTCTACAATTTCACAATCCCCCACTATTTCCAAATTGTTGAGTGTATGGAGGTTCTGAGATACCAATTGAAGATTGGCTCGGTGAAACTTGAACATTCATTGCTCTTGTTTGTCTGTTGGAGAAGGATGGACCTCCAATATCACTAACTCTATCACTACTAGGCATCTACAATAAATAAATAAAAATTAACATGTGAACTTATTTTTTTTCGATATACATATAAAACGTTAGACAAAGATATTACCCTTAAATATGAATTCCTAGTTTCAGACATGAAAAGTCCATATCCTTGTCAAGCCTGAAGATACAAAATGAGCATAAAACATTAATCACAATATACACAAGTGTTATGAAAATAAAATATAGCTAAAAAAATACTAACTTGTGCTCTCTCCTTCCTGATGATAGCAGAGTCCCTATTAAATGGTCTACTAGCATGTGCACTATCCTATGCACTAGTAGCCTTCTTTGGTCTTCCTCTTTTTGCCTATATGTGGAAAAACGCAAGAAACACCAATGTTAACAGTCACAATGGCGCTCAAAAAAATTATTATTGAAAGTTATAAAATTTTCAAAAAAGGTTACTTTGGATGGCCTAGGTGTAGTAGGATTCTTGCATATTTTCTTGTTATGCCAATACTGAAGGCAATTTGAACATCGCATTTGGACTCCAGCTTTCATCAATTTCTTATCATCACTACTTCGCTTATCTTTGTCCTTGATTCTATTTTTCTTCTCTCTCCCCCTTTTCCTTCGGTAAGGTG
Source organism: Syzygium grande (assembly GCA_024733475.1). Lineage (NCBI taxonomy): Eukaryota > Viridiplantae > Streptophyta > Magnoliopsida > Myrtales > Myrtaceae > Syzygium > Syzygium grande. The sequence continues at coordinate 14,684,936 of JAMXDD010000005.1, read as the reverse complement.
GGGGTTTGATTGGCTCGCCACTGACTTTTGGCCACATTTGTTGTCCATTCATGGCTAGGAGGGAAAATTAATAACATCTCTCATAACCATCTTTCTTGAAGCAGTCATCAACGTAATCATTGATATCTAATTTCATGAAACTAATGCAACATATAGCATGTTTACATGATATACCAAATATATCCCATTTCCTACAAGCACAAGTCTTCCCAACCAAGTCAACCACAAATCTATTATCGAATACTTAAACCTCAAAGGTAGACCCCATTGCCGCTCTAGCAATACAATACCTCGATTCTAGCTTAGTCTTCTCCAACTTCATCTAATCCTTGGGCAAATTGGACCTATTCAATCCACCATTAACTAAATTCTCTCCGCCATCCTCTCCATCAACATAGTTCTTATTGCTTCAAGTATCTCAAGTATGGGTTTTGCTCTTGGTATGTAAATGTATCAAGTTATTATCAACTGCATCACACTTAGTACCTATCTTAATGAAAGCTCTACAAAAGTGCTTTGGGCCTTGCCTCATAAAGTCTTCATAACCTTTAGGGTACTCCTCCTTCAAATCCGCCATTGTTAGGTCAAATTCAGCTCTAAATGTACACCTTACAGCCCTCCAGAAGAGATTCTTAAGAGTGTCCCCTTTATACAATTTTTTTCCAATTAGCATATATATATATATATATATATCTTGCACAATTTCAATGCTTTGCTTGTGGAGATAGGCATGAAACTACATTCATTAGTCCCTACAACCAAAAAATTAATCGAGAAAAAATAGTCACATTAATAATTGCATTATTGTAGTGTAACAACCAATAAAGACAAGATGAAATATCAACTTTTGCTTATCACTAATAAAAGTCCAACGCTCGCCCATTCCCACGTTCAAGTCTGCAAATAACAAGGTGAGAAACGAAGTCCAGGATGCCTCGAACTCAACTTCCGCAACCTTCCAAGCTATTGGAAACATTTGATTGCTTCCATCTCGTCCTAGAGCACACAAAAACATACCCTTCAGTCTAATCTTAAGCAAGCACCCATCTAAGCCTATGACACGCCTACATCCTGCTAAAAAACCCATTTTCAACTCTTCAAAACCCACATAAAATCCCTCAAATACTTTGCTAGCTAGGTTGACTTCTATATCAAATGTTCCATCCTTGCAAACTCTTTTGAGCTCCACCAAATAAGATCTTAGCATGTTATATTGCTCCTCAATCGAGCCCCTTATATCACTAAGAGCTTTCGATATAGCTTTATAACATTTCTTCTTATCAAGTGTCAACGCAAACCTTTCTCTTGCATCCACCTGCATTTCTGCAACTGAGTAAGTGAGTCTAACTCTAATCTTAGGCATGTACTCTTGAGCGAGCCATGTAACAGTGGCTTACCTAGTTTTTAGACTTCTATTGCAACTATGGAGATCTCCAACTCTCTTTATGACAAAAGTTTTCTCATTCTAAATCCAACCGCCCTACAACCTCCAACCGCATCCTCTTACACACCTTGCTTCCATTCTTGTATATTCACTCTTTTTCCAAAAAATGTCAAATTCATTAATTACAACATACCTTCTCACAACATTCTTGATCTAGGGTTATACTTATTAACCATTAGGCCTGATGTGCCATTGGTTTCTTCAAAATCATCGATATCAAGCCCACATAAAGATTCATTAGCAAAATCTGCATCTTCATCAATTGCCTTATCTTCATATAAAACTAAATCTCGATCATCATCATCCTCCTCACTTTGTATATTGGTGGAACTTACCACTAAAGCTTGACCATCATCCACCTCCTCCTCTTCCTCCAGTCTTGCTTCTTCGAATTCCTTCATCATCTCCCTTGTCCTCGACTCTTCATCATCTGATATGTTTAGTTCTTTATCACTCTAGTCCAATGACATATCATCATTGTTCCTTTCATCCAGTTAAAAATACCGAAAGTCATGAACTGATAACTAAAAATAATATTCAAACATAAAGAGTCAATGATTGAATGAACTCACCATTGATTCTAATTCAACATAGTAATACTCCAATTTTTTACGAGCAAAACTTGCGAGCAAAATGATGTTCAACCTGCAAGTTCAATGTTGAACACATCACACTGATTGAAGCGAATTGTAAAAGACACAAATCACATCCTAGGAACAATTGACAACCAAAACAATCAACCAACATTTTTGTACGATTGAATTATGTTCAATATCTGAGGATTTTAAGCACATCTTTTGTTGTTTCTACTACTTGAAGTGACGGTGACGACTACGAGGAAACAACAAAACCCATTTACAAAGGTGCTATAATAGATAGCACGGGGAAACAACAAGGGCAAGCCCTAACATATAGCTTCTAACTAGGATCATACACGTAACAAGAATAGCATAAACAAAAAAACACAAGATATATGCACGTGTACTTCGTCAGAAACGATGGAAGTTAAATTTAGGGCAAAAAAGAGCGAAAAAAAAAAAAAAGAACAAATACCTGGTTGTCACGAGAGATGTTTGTAGTTTCCACCACCCTCTCCTCCGAGCACGAGCCTATATAGGAAGAGAGTGAGCGCTTTGGAGTCCACTACTCAGTCGTTTTCACGGAGGAATCCCTCCTATCTGCGATCAATTCCTTCGAACAAAACAAATAGAGAGGCTAACCCATGAAGAAGAGGGGGACGAAGAAGCTTGCTGGCTCTGGTTTCGTGGCATAGAAAGCAACCTTGACAGAAGGAATGACTAAGTGTTGTCTTTGCACGAATTGAAGAAGAAGAAGACAATCGCGACTTGAAGAAGAAGAAGAAGAAGAAGAAGACAAGCCCTAACTTTCCCAATAAGAGTAGCGTTGACGTTTTATTGGAGATTTTCCACGTCAACTTCTGACGTGGATTTTTGTGCTGACGTGGAATTGCCCCGTCAAAAAATTTAATGGTGATTTTTTACGGAGGGTTAACGATGGTAGATTTGGGACTCGAGTGAAAATTGAGGATTTTTTTTAGACAAAAAAAAGTTTGGGGCAGATTTCGGATCAAACCTAAAGTTTAGGGTTTTTTTATGGAATTAGGCCTAACTTTTAAGGGATAAAAAGCGCACACAAAAAAAAAAGAGGAGGAAATTTACTTTTTACCCTTAGGTGATAAAAATTTGTCAAAATTTGATAAAAACGACCGCCTTAATAAATGTTTCGATCATCGAAACACAAATTATACAGTTTGAAAATCTTGTGGGACTATTGCCAAACGTTGTGAAAATTCAAACTGTTAAATGAATGACATTGTACCATGAAAATTTCTTGGGCCCACTGCTAAATGCTCTAAAAGTTGAAACTGTTGGATAAATGTGTGATTTATTATGTCAATATTCTCGCGTACTTCGCTAGAATAGTTAACCATTAATACATTGAATATTGTAATGCTTTCTTAATTAGTAATTTAAAAAGTGGCGTGGGGGTATATGTTAAAAAATTTCAAATTACATAGATGCTTGATCGGAATTAGAGTAAGTTTGATTAATGGGAAGAGGTTGTTCCCCCCAACTATTGTCAAGAGAGAAGCCATTTGCATTCACTTCAAGTTCAAGCCCAAACTTAAAAAGGGAAAATGACACAAATAATTTTTAAATTTTAATTTAATATATAATGTACTCCCTGAACTTTTAATTTATGATTAATACTACGAAAAACCCCAAGTTTGTACACCTATGATAATTTTATTCCGAACTAATTTTTTGATCACTAAAAATCCTAAACTGATACATTTATGACAAATTTACCCTCCTTTAGTGTCCATTAAATTAGATTAATGTCATCAAAAATCACAAATTAGTAAACTTATACCAAACAGTGGAGTAAAACCCAAAACCGGTACACCTGTCAATTACCACGTGTCATTAAACTTAACAATTTGACATTAAAATTTAATGAAAACTAATGGAGGGTAAATTTGTCACAGGTGTACTAATTTGGGATTTTTTACGGTAAAAAAATTAGTTAGGAGTAAAATTATCACAAGTGTACCAATTTAAAGTTTTTGGTGGTAAAAAAAAATAGTTCGGAGTAAAATTATCATAGGTGTACAAATTTAGGATTTTTTTGTGGTCAAAAAAATAGTTCGGGGCAAAATTATTACAGGTATACCAGGTTGAGATTTTTCGGGGTATTAACCCTTTAATTTATTCAATGCGTTATCTGAACTTTGATCCAATATATAATGTCGTCTCTAAATTCTTAATTTATTCAATGTAATTCTTAAACTTTGATCAAATATTCAATGTGATTTTTGAATTTAAACATTTTCATATACTTCAGAGATTACATCAAACATTTACCATCTTAGCCCCTAGTGCATGCTTTGTGCTCAAGCGAGGAATTGCATAGCAATCTCGGTTGCTCTCCAATGGCATGAAGTATGGATTGTCTTGGCGTATATCTATTTCGTCGGACACCGATATGATAATATGCTATCGACTCTCAAATGAATGGACTGAACTAAAAGGACAGAAAAAAGCACAAAACCCAACTAAGGATAAAGCTAAGTTCTTTGGATGAGAGAGAGAGATCACAATAGTGGCAACTTTTCCTTTCTTCATGTAAGCTGGGTCTTTTCATGAGAGTGATGAGAAATGTCAAGTGAGAGTACGACCACACTAGAAAGAGAAGGCTAAACCACAGCTACTCTCAAAACATCAAACATCCTCTCCTCTCAAACATGTATTCATTCATGGCTATGTCTCTTTCAAGGTCTCAAGCCTCCGCTTAGCCCTGAGCTCCAAGCCATTGGGACAAATTTAGAACGAACCTGATCGCGTCCTTGTCGATGGCCAGCACAGTCAGGATACACAAAAATGGCATGCTGAAAGGCTTGGCTCGGAATGTGCGAACCACCATGGATCGACTACAAGGAGATGCCAAAAAGCTTCGGAAGAATCTCACACGGGAAGTTTTTGTTATAAGAGTTGCGTTAGATGCATAGTTGGTTGTAAGAGAATATTGCACGACTTTACCGAATCTTCACACATGTATCGATCCAATTACTTTTGTGTAAAATTTCCTTTGCGATGATGCTATCACCAAACAAAATTTCCTTGCTGTTATTGACGTCCTAGAAACAGGAAGGAAAGGCTCAACGGAATATAACTCGAATGGAGCTAGATACAAAAGAATAAAGGGGTCCAGAAAAGATCTTGAAAGCTGGATGTTAGTGTAGTACCACAAATCATGAAGGGCAGATATAGCCAAACGAAGGTACGTGTGTGAGAGGAGGTGATGGTACAAAGTGAAGAGGGGAGATTGTCAATTTCTACTCAAAAGGCTTGTAATTGGACAAGCTTAGATTGATAGGTTACCAGAAAAATCGCCAGTGATGTACGATTTGTATCTCAATAGGCTTAACATTGTACCATACAATACGCTTTGATAGCCCAAAAACGTGTATATTACATGTTTAAGCAGTTAATTAGCACATAGAAATAATGAGCGCACTTTCTTCTTGGAAGAGTACTTTTGGGTTAAAACGCGTATAACTATTGTTGCTCCTAGGACGATGCATTTTAATTGTGTAAAAGTTTGAATCATGTGCTGATCACAGTTGGAAATATGAAGTGTCGCCTTAATCATGAACCATTTGTGTGGAGTTATCCGTGCAAATGGAGCCACGACAATCTGTAATTAACACCTATCATTAGTCTAACATGTGAAAATAGCTGATTAAGATTGCACTAAATCACCAAAATGCATAGACACTGCTTAGCGGTCAAACTTAAGAAATAAGAGAAGGTGAAACCCTCGATCAAATCACAGGTTAAAAGCACGTAATACTTCATTGCAACCTAGGCCCAAGAGACATAAATCTCACATGTTTGAGATATTGCTTGTAGAGTAAAATTTAACTAACTTTTCTGGAACAAATAAAATCGTCTAAGCATTATGGATTGTGTTCGCTAGTATGATGTGCATCTTCTAAAGGCACGCATCGATGATATGTCAATCGGGGAAATCATACCAAATAGGAAAACAAGAAGTCATTTACCATCACAGAAGTGAAGCTTGCAGTCATAATATGCTTATTGCCCGGCGGAAAAGGGCACCTTTTTTTGGTAGCGCAAGCTGTATATCGCAACCATATAATCTTGAAATGAGATAAAGAAGTCCTCCAAAGGACTCTTCATCATGTCCGCAAGAACTTCATTTCATGTCGATATAGAGGCGTTATAGTCAATCACAATGTGAAGGACGTCCATTGCGACTTAAGGAATCGAAGTTCAAGAAGTGAGAGAAGAAGCACATGGAGGCTTTGATATACACCTAAAAAATAATTTGGGGGTTTGTTAGTGTTGGTGACACCTATAGCCGTCTGAATCTAATGAACTGCGGCATCAGAAAATGAAAAGCCTCTCTCTCTCTCTCTCTCTCTCTCTCTCTCTCTCTCTCTCTCTCTCTCCCTCTCGCCCACCTAAAATTCAGCCAAAATGGTTATGCAGTCTGTCATGAACTGGAGTAGTAGCAGAACTTAAAAAGATTGCATGAAAAGGCTTAGCCATCAGTCTTTTTTACTAGCATCATCTCTCTCAAACCTTTTTCCTTAAGAGAAAGAATGAAAGAGAACACTATATTCTCTCAGAATTTTGGGAAGTTAAAGCATTTCGAAGGTCTACGTTCCAGTTCCCTGAGCAGATGCATGGGATTTGCTCTATAGCGACATAGCAAAAGAGGGAGGCTTTTTCTTCATATTGTGATCCCGAAATTTAAACTTCTGTTTTTAATTCTGCACTTCTAAGTCTCTTCAGAGGGTACACTTACATAAACTCAAGAGTCAAAATCCAGACCCGGGGTTGGTTGCATATTTTTGCTATGCTTGAAAATGGAACTGAAGAGTTACAGAGAAGTCTTGGCAATAGCAAACCCAAGAACAGGAGGGAGGGAGAGAGAGAGAGATGGAGAAGAAGATGATGTTGATACAGATGAAAATGGTGCCCAAAACATTCTTCGTTTCACGTGCACATAATTTTCTTTCGCTAATGTCATGTCATGTCATGTCCAGTACACATCAAAACTCGTCTACAATGAGTACCAAAATCCGTTCGAAGAAAAATCCTAAGCATCAAATTACAAAGCCAGCTACTGAAGACATCTTTCATTGTTCTACTGATCTTAAATCAAGAAATTATATCTTGCCATGTCGAAATAAGTTTAATTCAAAGAAGGCACTGAAACAGATGTAATATCTCTCTTTTTCTGAAGCATGCTCTTTATTTCAGAGTCAGATTTACTGAAAAATTGACCCTCTGCATAATAGGTTGGGAGTATGGGCAACAGGAAGCAGAAAATTGGTATATCTCTGAAAAGCTAAAAGACCTGATATGAGCTCAAGAAACCCTAAATTAACTGTTCATATATCACCAAAAGAACAGAAACCAGTGAAAGTGAAAAGCTTAGATCTGCAAAAAAAACTCGGGAGCTGAGACATAACATAACATGAGATGAGATTCAACGAGTACAGTCGGAGAAGGAAGATGCATATATAAGCAAGTTAACTAACTCCGACAAAGGGGGCTCACTCATCAAAGCCCTAGAAAACAGATCTCAAAATCATCATCGGACTGCCCCGAGACCCAAAAAAACATTCTTGTGCCTCAAAAAACCCTAACCCATCAACACTGCATAGAAAACTGAAACCCCGTGAGTCCATGACTGAATTTTTATCAAAAATATAGCCACCAGGAAACAGAAATGACAAAAACCCTTTTTTCTAGCACTAATATCCATCGCAGATCTCAAAAAGAATCCCCCTAAAATAGTTAATGCAAGTACTAAAGAAGTTTTTACCTTTTTTTCTCTTATCTAGGGTTCTGAATGACCAAAACCCTAGAAAAACTGCCACAAATTCTTCAACTGAGCCATGTGTGACTCTAGGGTTTCTGGAGATACCAGCAACAGGTGAAGATGCCACATGATCTGATCCATCCTCAAATTATTGAAGTCGAAGAGGCAGGTTGAGATCATGCTGGCAGCTTCAACCGATGGTGGTCTCTCATCATCATCATGGTCTTCATATCTCTCTCTACACAGATTTTTGGCGATGATGCTTTGCTTCTTCCTAATGGAGTCGCAAGGAGGAGTGAAGGGATAAAGGGGTTTATATAGAAAGAGTGGAAAAAGAAATTGGGAGAATAAAACTCCTCCGAGGGAAAATATTATTCCAAAGAGATTTTTATTCCATCCATTGTGAATTTTACAATATTTTATCAAGATTCCAACTAAAATATACAGATTCGTAATATGGATATTGTGAGAGGCAAAATCATGTATAATGGAGGAAATTTGTAGAAACTACATATATGAGTTTTAAAGCACCTTCGTTTCCTTACATGCAATTGGCTCAGTTTTCTAGAATAAGTCTGGACAATTAATTTTCTAACGTTCTACACGAACCTTTTGTCATTCATGCAATGCTAGATAATTAAGTTTCTTGTTAATATATATTCACAAATGAGCTTGAAAACTATTGAAGGCTGGAGGTGAGATGACTGCACATATTTAAAGATAAGACGAGTTGCTTCATATGTATATTTTGGCAGATTTTCGGAGGATCTTACATGGTCGTGAATTCTCCCCGATAGCTTAAGTAAAGTTAGATAAATAAATAAAAAATCTGTATCAGATGCTAGATGAGAATTGAAATATTGAGTTTGTGAGACATACAATTATAGTGAAATCAACTAACAAGAAAACCCAGTTGAAACAAAGGAAGGAAGGGTGGTCCCCAAGTGAGATGCATATTGAATATTGTCACGCCCAGGACTAATGCAGACAGGTTTGTGGGTGTTCCTATGTTTTGTAAGGGCATTAATAACTTTTAGGTTGGGCCTGAAAGGAGAGGGGACCCTTCAGCATGCATGCATCTCTCTGTCTCTCTCTCTCTCTCTCTCTCTCTCTCTAAACATAAGGTAGGGGAGATAGTATAGAAGCTACAAGCATATGTTGGGGGACCATTCTTGTCATTTTGATTTTTGTTGGTTTTTGGCATGTTTTCACAGATTCTGCATTATGCTCACAGCTTCTCACAAAAAGAAGAAAGTGTAAGAGCATCTCTACCTAAGATAACAAGTGCCATGCAACTCTCTCTCTCTCTCTCTCTCTCTCTCTCTCTCTCTCTCTCTCTCTCTCTGGTGCATTTACTTTCATATTCTATTTAAGCCCTCGTTTCTTGGTTCAGTGGAGATGCCTTTTCTTGGTAAGTTATATTCTATCAGGAAAAAAAATTTGGGTGCCTTTTGCTTCTTCTGCAATCTGATTGGGGGGGTGCCAGCTGCATAGTAAATGCTTACAGAGACATTTGATGAAGACAACCCTAGAAAATGACTGATTGTGTACTTCTAAAGACAGAACATTAATTTTTTGTTGCACTTGCTTGATTTTGATTACACACCAATGCCGGGTGTGTGATGATGTAAAGAGAATTCCAAGATGCCCTTCGTGAAGAAAGTAAATATATTGTCTCTGTTCTATATGTTCTCTATGTATATGTTAAGAGTAACATCTTATTTTTGAACTTATTAGAATTAATTGGTGCATCATGAGAATTACTGGCTATATGACGTCAATTTTACTTGGACAGCATAGTCTTAAGGTTGAAGAATGTTTCGCATGTTATTTCCATTCTCTTTGAGGTCTTGTATCATTCTTTGGGTTTGTAATGAAAGCGGATTTTTATGTTGGGGGGTGTCTAATCTAATTAAATACATGTAAAGTGATGCTTCAAAGAACCTTCACTAAAAGGTTGAGATGTGTCACTCTCCACTACGTACGGGATAATGACATAAAAGGTCACTGAATTTTGGCCCAATATATAATATAGTCCCTGAACTTTTAATTTGGTCAACGTGGTCCCTGAACTTTACTCAAATGTGTAGTGTAGTCTCTAAATTTTTAATTTATTCAATGTGGTACACATTTACCCTCTATCAAAATTATGTTAATGAGAATCATTAAAAGTCTTCTCACATGGATGCTAGAAAGCAAACGGTGTTAACATAGCACCTCACATGATTTAAGTGAAATAAGATGATATTATTTTGGCTGAAAAATCGTCTAATGGATCCTTGACAGAGGGTAAATGTGTCACATAGATACAAGTTTGGGGTTTGTTACTTTAAAAGAAAATGTTTAGGGTAAATGTGTCATAGTGGATATAGTTTGAGGTTTTTTATGTTACAAAAAAAGTCTAGAGTAAATGTCACAATAGCCATAGTTTGGATTTTTTTGTGGCTTTTTCCCTAGTTAATGATAAGGGAAGTTTAGTTTTTAGTGCAAAGGAAAGCAAAAATAACAATTAGATTGATCTTCATATTTGAGTAAAAAGTAAAAGAAGAATTTATATTCAAATCAACAAATGAAGTCCATACTTTGGTGAAATGGGGTGCGAAGAATCGTATTTATGATATAATGTTGATTCTGATTGCATAATCGTTTGCGACAAAATCAGAATTTGTCACCTTAAATCAAACTTAAGCAATAAGATTCGCATTTTTTCGCCACTAATTCAATTAAAGAGGGAAGAATCTTGAAAATAATGTGACAAATTACGGGGACAAACATAAAATTTTGTCACCTTAGGTCTAACATAAAGCGACAAAGTCATGCTTTTGTTGCCTTGGTTTAAGCCTAGATCACAAAATTCAAATCTTATGGTCATTGAGGAGGGAAATCTATACTGCACTGTCAAAAAAAAAATTTGTCTTGGTATGGACCTAAAGTAACAAAATCATATTGTTCGTCTCCTTTGGGTATGACCTAAGGCGACAACAAACCTAAGAATTTGTCACCTTTAGTTTACCCTAAAGCGACAAAAATCTTTTTTTTTTCTTCACCTTTGAGCATGTCTAAGGCGACAAAATTAAGTTTCATCGCCATTGATTGCAATTGAAGGCGACAAGAATAATTTTTTTATCGTAGTTGGTTTTTTTTTTTTTGATAACTCAGGGAATCCTCGCACGGCCGACAGCCGGGGAGTAAACCCTGGTGGTGACACGCTAGCCACCACACACGTGCCACCGGTTAAGTCACCCTGCGGTGCCTGGAATTCGAACACTCAACCTTTTGTGAGAGGAAGAGTCGCGCTCGTTCAAAAGAGAGCCACCCACCAAAGGGGTGGTTTTTATCGCAGTTGGTATACCCTAAGGCAACCAAAAATACGTCACCTCTGTCTAAGGCTTTTTTTGCAGTGAATTTCAAATTGTTAAGAGTATATTGTGGATTATTTCTTAAACGTATGTTCTGCAAAAGAAAACACGCGTTACTCATCCAATTATAAACATAAAAGAAAATATTTCTACACAGACGAGGACCTAATAATAATCCTATATGATAGAGAAATAAACAGGTACAATGATTTGATATCTTCAGAAAGTTAGAAGCCAGGGAAATTCCATCACAATGTTTAACTAAATTTCCAAATGAGTGATTTGCACAAAAAGTTTGTACTCATAATGATCCACGGATTAAGTATACTCTAGAATAATCATCTCCATGAATCCATATGGCAAGTCTTTTCCCCGTGCATAGCACGAGTCTAAAAGCAATTAGCAATGAAAATATTTGTACAAAATCTTAAGCTTTTACCGTGGGAGGCGAAGTCACATTACAGATAGTGTCACACCATAAGTCACAGGTCGACCTAGTTAGGAGGAACTTCCAATAAATTATATTGATAAATTTAAGATTGTACTATGTAATTGCAAGCTCTATTCTTGATGAATCCTTCATGCATGTGAAATTTCCATCGAGAGATCCTTACGGGGTATGGTTCCATACGATCGCCATATTCACAAAAAAATGGCGCAAAAAAGAAAAAGAAAGAAACAGCGTGGTAATTGAATAAAGCTATCTCATTAACCATGGTACAAACATTAGCAAAATAATTGAATAATTCTTCCTTTGTTTGGAGGAGTTTATAGCTCAATGATGTATCGAAAGGGCCCACGAGTAGCTTTATTGGGTGCTACACCCAATGGAAACCCGCTACATCTTTTAGTAAGAGAGTCTTGGTAAGATTTTTTTAATATATTTCTAGATTGTAAAGATAATATTATGCTACTTGTGAAGTTATTACGGTAATGACATAAGCTTCATCGTATTCTAGATGAATCGTCCATGCTTATGAAAATTTTAATATAGTATACTTAGGGTGCGTTTGGCAACGTGCCAAATAGTAAAAATTTCTGTTTTTTTGTTCCAAAAAATAGTTTGGGAACAGAAATGCATTTGGTAAACACATTTGTTTCCGGGCACATTTTTACAAAAATTTATGCCGAGAAACGGTTTTGGAAGAGAAACAAGAAGTAAAAAAAAGTTGCTTCTTGTTTCTCGGCACAATTTTGAGAATCAGTTTTTTTCTTTTTTTTCTTTTTCTTCTTTTCTTATTTTTGTGTTGTTCTTCGTCCGGCCAAACCGGCCGCCGACGACCGGCCACAGCTCAGGGCCGGCGAGGGCATCACGGCCCTCGCCAGCCGCCGGCGGAGGCAAGGGTCGCCCTCGCCGGCGAGGGCGAGGGCTGGCCGGTCGCCGCCTAGGCGAGGCCGAGCCTCGCCGTCGGGACCCACGGCGACGCCGGCCTCGCCGTGGGTCGCGACGGCGAGGCCGCCCCGCCCAGCGGCAAAGGTCCACCCCTCGCCCTCGCCGGGCGGCGGGCGATCTCGCCGGCGAGGGCGATCCTCGCCGCGAGGGCCATGACGCCCTCGCCGGCCCTGGCCTGTGGCCGGTCGCCGACGACCGACCATGGCCAAATAAAAAGTGGCTAAAAGAAAAAAAAATAATTCAAAATATTATTAAAATATTATTTAGGAACAAAAATTTTGTGTAGTTACCAAACGCATTTCTCTTCTTTTCTAGTCTAGGAATAGAAATTTTGGACAATTACCAAACGTCTTAAAATACTCAAAAATTATTTTCGGGCACAGAATAAAAAAAAATCATTTCTGTTCAGAATTAGTTCCCGGGCACAGAAACATTCTCATGCGCACCCTTATTACTCTCATGATCCCGTGCACATGAATCAACATGTTCAAAAAATCTTGAAAAAAGACAAAGTGGTTGTTAAACTTGTCTTCCAATTTCAATCGATCAACTTTTATAATACCTAAGCCTTTCTCTGAAAATGCAAGTCAATTTGGTACGAGTAGGAGCGACGATACCATAGACAAAATTTAGATTAAAGTTCAAACTATAAGACCATGAAATTAAATCTTAGATGCATGATTGTTCCTAGATACAAAGCTGTGTCAACAACATAATCAGCACTAACACAAATTTGTTTCTTACTCGTATCAAGACTATACTTCATAGTCTTGTCATGAAAATAATTATCTTTTAAGAGGACTATCTTGGAGAATGCATGGTTCGTCCATGTATTACATAAATTCAAAATTGGCAAGGCATGGAAGGCCACCTCAAAAGCAACGCTATTGACCCTAGAAAAGTGTCCCACCCTAAAACATCATAAGTGGTCCAATTTCTACGCATTTAGACGTGCTCATAATATAATTAGACCCAGAAAAAAAGGTCCCAAAAGGAAACTGATTTTAGCGTATCCTAGGAATTGTCGTAAGATATGGTGTGTACCATGCAAGATATGGCCGAATTCAAATAGGCAAATTCGAAGGGCCAGAGGAAAAGTTGGAGGAGTTCTTTTATTGATCACCGTAACGAACTGTAAAGTATGAAGATTTTCAGAAATGTGCTGACACAGAAGCATGGTTGCAATGGAGAATTAAGGAATCTTGGAGTGAATTGGTTGCTTTAAAGCCTACATGGATAGCCATAGATGAGTAGCTATCCTTTACATGGAAGGCATACTTCTTAATTGATTGAGATCGAAAGCATCTTGGTGTTCATGATTCCACCTGCAAAAGGGCGTTCGAATTAGTGTAAAATTTTCGTAGTTCATGGAAGGCATACTTCATGGAACTACCTTTAGTTTCTAATTAAACAAAACAAATAGAGACCAACAAGTTGCCGAGGATAAAGTATCCCGGTTTCAGTTTGTAGGGTGGAAATTTTTTACACGGCATAAGAGTGCGACTCAAACATGAAGCAAAAGAAAAACCTAAACTCAACATGATAAATTCAAAACTGACATAAATTGACACATTTTCATCAATGTTTGATAAGAAAAAAAAAGAACTCCTCACAATCCCATCAAAGGACTTTGATAAGGACACAAATATAACTGATGTGATGTGATTTGATGACCCAATATGAAATGCCAACATCCTTTAATAATTATTTTGGTTCCCTCTTATTGCACGACTCAAACATGAAACAAATTTATTGAAAAGAACCTAAATTCAACATGACAAACTCTAAATTGATATGAATTGACACGTTTTCATCATTGATTGATAAGAAAAAAGCTTCTTAGAATTCTATGGAAACACCTTGACAAGGACACAAATATAACCGATGCGATATAACGACAAGACACGAAAATGCCGGCACCCTTTAATGATTGTTTCGGTTCCCTCTTACTGCACTAATAGGTGCTCATAGGCTAGTAGAAACTGTTTCCTTGGTGTACTCAAATGCTTTCAAGCTGTCAAATGTGGATATTAAATGCTTATCACCCAGTACCCCTCTCTTTCTTGTAAGTTGAACCTTACACATAAAGCATTTAACCACATGGAACAAAAAACCCTTAGAACAAGAACAGCAATAAACAGGAGTGACAGCCTCACAGGCAGAACAACAAGAGTGTACCACCGTAACCTCACCATATTGCTCAACTTTTAGCAAATTTGATTCCTCGAGAGTAAACCCTTTTGGCTGTAGCATGATAATGATCACATGAGAGCTTCAATAATAGCGCCAAAAGAAGTAAAGAAGCCACATTATGTCTTCAACCCTTGTTCCTAGTGCGAACCCTATCTTGTCGAGATTTGCCTCAGACCTACTAAAAGCTCTGGTCCTTTTGCAGGATGACAGAGTTTAAGGGAAGTCAAGTGTTACAGAGATCTAGGGTGGTCCATTGCATATTCTCTCTGCAAGTTTTGCATATGAAAGATTTTTTTGCAGTTTGAAACCCCACCTTCTTCTTCCTCCGTTTGAAAAAGCTATTCCGTGTGTTTCTCCGGAGCCCATGTGCAGTCCATGAGATGTTGGTTAGATTGAGACAAAAAGGCTCCATGCCTTGCCAATTTGCAGAGAGAAGAAATCTTCCATCACATGGATAGGTGATCCGCTACGTAACGCTATCTCTTCCGAAGATACATTAGTTTTGTTCATT
Source organism: Syzygium grande (assembly GCA_024733475.1). Classification (NCBI taxonomy): domain Eukaryota; kingdom Viridiplantae; phylum Streptophyta; class Magnoliopsida; order Myrtales; family Myrtaceae; genus Syzygium; species Syzygium grande. The sequence goes on along the minus strand of JAMXDD010000005.1, from coordinate 14,669,658 downwards.
GACACCGGTGATAAGCACTTAGTTATATTCTTGAAAGATAATCATTCGTGCATTTTCAAATGTTTAAAAGAATTAACAAGAGATATGCATTGGCACTCAAAAATGACCGAAACTTAAAATTGAGACATCTTTTAACAATCTCCTTCTTACCTCGACATTTGAGCCGAGTTTCAATCATTTTATAGAATCTGATCTTCACTGTTACTTTCCCACAGCCCCTCGTGGCTCAATTGCCACGGAGACACTCCAAAGAAAAACCTTTTCAAATGAGAGGCACTAATATCGGACTCTATGTATTATGCATTTGAGATTAAATTATGCTATAAAAAATTTCAATAGCACAAATAATCAAATTTTAACACCGCTTGTTGAAGTTTGGGGTTTTTACCGTACTGACGGTGGATAGAAATCAAATGGTAGGTACCGAAATTAGAGGATAAAAGCATAAATTTTTACCCTCAAAATGAAAAAATCTGCTAATTTGAAAGTGAAAAGGCACAGAATTTTAGGTATAAAAGTGCTTATTTTAATAATACGAGTGCATTTATAAAAGTTCTTACTTATAGTGGATGATTTTAGTCTCCACTTGAAATCTTTTACTCGTCTTTAAAATAGACAGTCTGCATATTTTCAACCATAGAAAAGTATTATTCAAGATTTTAGAAATTTACTTTGCATTTTGAATGATTGACATTAAAAAAGAAAAAGTGGAGTGGTGAAAAAATTACATAGTACATACTACCCAAAATAACTTTAATAAATGAAATTTGCTGGCAATTATGGTGAATTTTTCAACACTCACCACCATACAAAAAAGAAATTACCAAAATTTAAAAAAACACAATTGCTAGATAAGCCTTACTCTGGGCCATACGGGTCGGGCCGGTCTTTTTTTGTAATATGTGAAATCCACTCGGTTACTCAAGGTGCGGCATCATCATATGTAGTCCTCTTTTAAGTGTTTTGGTCCAAAATGTACGAGAAGGAAAGGAGAATCGTCGAGGATGGCGTTTACTTTACTGTCGAAAAGAGTTCATCCTCAATGCGTACATCATAAGGATGAGCACCAGTCCTGAAAAGATCTCGGGGCTAGAACACGATCGGACCAACCCTACTCGGCCAGTTCTGGTCCAATTCCAAAGTCTACAAAGTAGGTTCCAAAAAAAGACCGATTCGATAGGGTTGGAACCTACCCCAAATATTTCTTGTACCACCAGGAGGAGGATAATTGTCAAAAGAGTCCTACCTACTGTACAGCCGCCAATTTAATTCTAAACTTTCAATTATACTACGGTGGCCAATTTAATCGCAAACCTTTCAATTTTGTCAATTTAGTCATAAACATTATGACGACTTACCAATTTAGTTCTAAACCTTTTTGCGACTTGCCAATGTGGTCCTTTCGGGTAATTTTTGCCTGAAATCACTAAAGGACTATATCGATAAATCGTCAAAAAGTTTTGGACTAAATTGACAAATTGTCAAAATATTTATGACAAATTGACACAATTAAAAGATCTAGGATTAAATTGGCCTTTGTCCACAGGTTTAGAACTAAATCGGCGCAATTAAAAGGTTTGAAACTGAATTGGCTGTCGTACAATAAGTTTAAAACTTTTTGGATAATTTTCCCGCCACGAGGCACTCAGCCCAATGGAAATTAGTACAATGGCATAACGTTCAGAATTTCCCAAGAAGTACCAGCCGATGTGCTGATGCAGTAATTAGTATTCGAAGCCTTCCCCGTAAATAACAGGGCATTGTACAGTTTGGCATAAAACCAGCTGAATGGCGAAATGTTTCCCTAAGATACTTTGATCATCTTTTGTTCAGTTCGTTTGCACACAAGGTGTTGCTCTTGGTGACACTAGTTACTGTATATATTGGACTGAGTTACAACTGAAGATTCACATTGTGAGATAAAAGAATACTTCGTGTCTTAGCTAGTACTATGCGGATTCTGATCATGTTAGTTTCCCCCTCCCACCATTCTTTGTTCTGAGTAATCGTTTCAGCACCACCAGCTACCAAAATAGCGGCTTCAGATGGAGAATCTCCGTTGAATGGGGTAGGTAAAATCCAAGGTAAGATTCACTCGTGATGGACACTCTTGATCATGAGAACCGCTCGTATCAAATGCACTTTTTAAGCTGAATTTAACTCATATCTAAGAAAAATGACACAAGTGACATAACTTTGAGTATCATTACCTTTTAATTAATCATTTGAATGCCATAACTTTCATACAACGTTCACTTGAGTGTAATAATTTTTCAATCGATCTCTATGGTGAACATCTTTTAAAAAAAATATGACATTCAGGTGATCAATTGAATATTATGGCACTCAAATAAACATATTTTGAAAGGCATTGCACTAGAGTGATTGATTGAAAAATTATGACGCTCAAGTGAACCCCATACAAAAGAAATGACACATCTGGTCCTATCCCCCAAGTCGCCTTCCTTGATATCTCTCCTTTTTAAGTTAGTTCAAGGCCATAGAAAGATTCGTGGTTAAAAAAGCAAGAAAATATCCTTCCCAGGAGAAACAGAAGGGGATATCATCATATTCCTCCCATGGAAAATTATACAAAGAATTAGGATTCAAGCGTCCTTGCTTATTCATTACATAAGGCATATATCTCTCTCGTTCACGACCTACGGAAGCTCGGCTCTACAGTATCTCAGACATATGAACAGAAAAGAATGACAAGAATACAGGTTACTATTTTCTGTATGTACACATTCTAAGTATATAGATTAAAGGACCTGTGCGGATCAGCAGTGGCTTTAGTTTGTACTAGTAGGGAATCTGCTAGGGTTCGAGATCGATCACATTCACCTTCAGCTCCCCAACTTGAGGCTTGTTAGCATCTTCCGTGTTGCTTTCTCTCGGCAGCTAAAGTCGAAAGCATCAGCAGCAAAGAAAGATGTCAGCTGCAGGAAATTAGACTGTAACGAAGAAATAAGAAACCAAACGTATGAAAAATTGCCTTGTGCGATACTACTACCGATTCCACAACATTGACATGAAAAATCCCATCCTAGAAAGAGAGAGGCAAAATCTAATCGCCCTCCATACATTAATGTGGAACAATAAAAGATAATGGAGTTGGAACACCTATTGACATCTCAAAATAGAAACAAGCATCAAGTCAGCTTCTGCAAATGCAAATGTCAGCAGGCAGAGAACATGGAAACGCACATTCGCTTCCTAGCTAGCTACAATGTCTATTTTTCGGTGGAGCCTTGTTCGAACCAAGTATAATCTTATATAATCCGTATATATTTTAAGCACATTATGCCCCTGCTTGAACTACCAAAGAAAGCATGTAAGAAAAGATAATACCAACAGACAAGAGATAAATGATTGTCAGCATCCCTCCACCCTAGGAAAGAAGAATGGTAACCAGTCAAAAGAAAGGACAAATCCCTCTAAGTATTTGCAATGCCCAAAAAATTTATAGCCACAATAACTCACACGACATCATTGTGAGTCTTACAAACGCCAAAAATTCAATGCGTTCATCATAGGTATCTTATCGCCAAACTAATGTCACATTTACCTTTTCACACATTGAGAAACCAAAGGTGAGACTCAGGTCACCAATCAAAATCAACTTCCGTAAAAAATTTCCCAAAATATCAAATACTTACTTCTCCAGAGAGATCCACTGGAAACAAAGTGATTGCACTGGGATCAAAGCTGAATCCACTGACAAAAGAAAAATCAGCACGATATTAGCAACCGGCCATAACTGGAAGATGAAGAACATTATCAAACAGCGAGATGAATATCAAAAAGATAAAACTGAAAAATCAGCATAATTGACTAAACATTTTCTATACACAATTAACAACATGCAGGCAACAGAATCAGCAGTCTATCCAAAGCAACAGCACATAGTGTGTTATTACCAGCGAGGTAGAACTAGCCGCCACACATAGGGAATGAAAAACTCCTCAGATTGACTTTCTTGCTCATATGTGAAGCGTAATTGGGTGAACATCTGTCAAATAATATCTCTTGCGTCAAATGACATTGATAGGAATCTCTATGTACACTACATGGCATCCAAAATCACAATAACAAACTTGGAAATGGCACGTTATACCTTCATCCCTTCACCACGCCAAGATCGACAATTATTAATAATTACTTGAAGAACTTTCTCCACTGACCATTCACCATCCACTCTCTGCGCATCCATACGGCTATTGAAAAAATCTAATACCTGAAAATCCATCGTACATTTCACGTGTTATTAACACAGAAAATTCATACTGAAAGCATGAAAATCATTGCACTAAAGTTGCTAGCTAGGGATGCTCTGAAGCATACTGTGTAAATATTTTCGAGAAGCTCATTAAACCGGGGATGATTCTTAAATGGCTGAAAGACTTCCTGCCTGTGCATTATTGCATATACAACCTGCCAATGACAAGTGACCGACAGTTACAAGTCATAAATTAGAAAAAAGGTATAAAGGGTAAGGTGCTGCATCATATAAAAAATAATGCTATTGGCCTTACCTCAGGATTCCGAGGCAGTGCATACGTCAAAATCTCATTTAAGATTTCAAGGACAATCCTTAAAAAGTCAGTATAAATATAGAACTCCGTTGACTGCAACTAAAGCCAACTCATGTTAGTAGCAGGGATATAAGAGAAAGGGAACGATCAAAAGGCACCAGAGAGTATAATAACATATAAATCAGAAACAATCTGTAACTACTGCAACTGTACCATGTCTTCAGTAAGGCCTTCCTCTTCTTGCAAGTTGCCTTTATTTGTGAGAATCTTCCCATCTCGTTGTTCTGCCAATTTGTTATACCTATATCAAGCAAAACAATGCAAGTATAAATCTTGATACAATCAATGATCTAGAAGTGGAAACTTTAGACCATAACAAGAACAATGGAACAGGTAACTGTACTTTCTTGAGAGCATATCAAAAAGGCTGATCAGACGCTCCGATGCATATGCACTCAATCGATGACAATGAGGAGCCATGTTTGCCAATGTAGCTAGGCAGTTTGTATGCAAATAAACATCCTGCAACCAACTTGCATGGTAAATGTACTGGTCCAAAATATCTATAAGAGTTTCCATCTTCAAGAGACTAACCATGGTACAACAAAATAATAGACATACATATACATGATTGCTATTAAGCAGGTTCATTCAGTAGGCAACATGGTTACAGAATGGAATTTTCAGGAAACACTTGCAACGAGTCCCTCCAGGAAGGTAAAACCATATCTGTTTTAATTTCATTTACACTGTTTTGAAATAAAGCTTCACCATGGGCAAGACACTTATGAAGATCGACAGATGATACACTTGTACTATACATATATTAGGATTTTCAAGAAAAATTATCATGAGAAGAAAGCCCACCCCCCTATGGTCATCATGATAATTTACCATAAGATGATTGCAAAAACAAATCGCTGAACCTTCCTTATGAATCATTTAAAATTTAGGTCAAGATAGTTCACTAGCTGTTTAATATAACCTGTGGATGCAATACGTTTCAGAAAGATAAACAGCGTTCATTACAACAAAAGCTGATCCATTGACAGTCATACCCGCAGCTTTGATAGATTGTACTTTACTGTTCTTATGAGAATAATGACCATTAAGGAACCAAGAGATGTCTGATGAAGGCGGCGTTCCTGGTACCATGAAACACTTGGCAGTATCTGTCCAGGAAAATTGTAATCACATAAACAACAGGATCAAAAAAGCTAATTCTTAGACAATAAAGGCACAACTTACCAGTTTGTGAATGCTGGCATTAAAAGAAGAGTCCTGACTGAGTATGAGGAGTATGATCAGAAGCATGTAGATATGATTGGAGCTCCTCCTTGAAGCATTATATAATGTCTCCAGGATGGGCATCAACTGTTATTCCATAACGGTCCATTAGACATAAAAGACAGCTGCAGCTCTCATACATCCGAATAACATATAATATGCCAAATTATATGCTCATATAGGTCTTTGAACATTTCTAATCTCTAGGCAGACTTCCAAAAGCGTGTGCACTATAATATCACCAAATGAGAATGCTTTTCAAGAACACAACCACCTAAATCCTGATACACGGAACACATTGCGCTATTTTCAAATGAATCTTCCATGGTACTTATAATGTCCTCTAATACACAAAAATAACATCATTCTTACAAGGATCATCGAACTACTATTCTTACCAGTGTATCAATATCCGTTCGCACCAAAACATATTCCAGAAAGCCAGAATTCCCTTGAACCAGTGAGTATAGCAAGAGAACAGCAGTCTCATCAGCCAAGCACCTGCAAAGGCCCCAAAAAAGGTTCCCCTAAGATACTTGAAGGAAAATGACAGGCATGTGGATTTTTTTTCTTAATTTTGATTTTTCATTGGAGGGGAGTTGGGGCAAAGAGATACGGAGAACCTAGAATTTTAAGATTTATCCCACACAAACAAACTAACAGACAGCCACCTGAGCATATTGCTTTTCAAATTCAGAACAGCCTTACGGACTACTCTAATCAAGAAACAAGACCAATACAATGGAACTTCAAAGTTAGTGAGACAGAAGTAACCGCAAAAGGTAAAGATTTTACATACCAAAAGAAGATAAAACTGGTAGTCAACTTCAGGGGACCAGTGCCATTACCTCTCCATAAATCTTCCTTAACTATGAGATTATCTTCACACTTCAACCCCATAAGAGCAGAAGCTATTTGATTTCAGTACTAACCATATTTTTTTAACATAAATTCATCAGGTCCTGCTTGCATCATTGACTCAGAGACTACAATAACGCTAATTAAACAACCAACCACTCCCCCGGGCCCCAAAATAAAAGAAAATAAAATAAAAACACCATGGGATCCAAACCATGATGATCAACATAGGTATTTCAATTTTCTCTCCAGCACGGAAAAGAACCAAACTAGAACAATTTATCATCATAAGTGAAACCTAACTTACTGTGTTTCTAAAGAAGATCTGACAGAAGGACATGCTGCCAAAATCTTGAACTTAGAGCTGAAATAACAACTGATACATATTGAAGAAATGCAAATCACAATACAGCTCTTAACCCTCATCTATCACGAGTACCCATCAAGTGAAAAGAATGACAGTATCTTCACGGGATCCAGATGCCAGAACTCATCGCGCAATTTGATCTACTCTCAAACTAGGTTAATCATGTTGGGAACAGAAGCGGCTCAACATTTTTTTTGACTAAACAAAGCATCCAGTCGCACGAAACAAATTCAATCAGTATACTTCAGAATAACTAGCCAGTTCTACTTCCTAAAAAATAAAAACTCCCAGCCTGATAATGGGTTTAAATATTGTAGCAGAGCCAAGCTTCTAAGAATAAGGGCATCCATCTAATGCACAAGGGTGAAATTATGTGTAAGAAGAAGAATATCAATTTACTCACATCCCAAGAGTGTCAAACAGAGAAGCAAATGGAATCCTCACGAGCGGACCATCGAATGCATTTCCCTCGACATCCACTGAGCGGTCAACTGCAAGCAAAGGTTTACTTCACCACCAACATAGATACATAACCAGCATAAAAGTACAAAAGGGGAGTACAATTACATTCCACATCTCTTGCATTTTCTAAGGCCTTGCAATAAGGGTTGTCGCATAAATACGTATTTTCCTTTGACAGAGTATCGGTCGTGGCACTGTCATCACTTCTGTCTGTTATGGACTCGTCAACCAGAAGGCATTTACGGTAATGGATGAGAACAAGGAGCACAAGGAGACTACATTGTGCCAAAGGGCTTCTTGGTACCTCATCCCTTGAAGGGACCAAATAGCTAAATGGAAACAGGACAATGTTTGCTGCAAATTAAGAATAAATGACCCATTAACTGGTTCTCACTTGCATAATAGGAAGAAAATCACCTTCAGAAAAATAATATTGCAGAAATCGCAAACAACCTGACTTTCACAAAATTATGTGATGGAGACATAATTCAAGGCTAGAAGTTTTAGCTCAAATGAGCGGTGCCCTCTTTGATTGTTTTCCACTCCCAAAGCAGAGTCAACAAGGGCAGATATGCCCGGACGCTTAGCACCATGAAGTTTAAGTAAATGTCGTGCTCAACCAGCTGAGGCAAAACTTTCCTCCACAAACGGTTTTTTTAGACATACAGTAACATATCAGACACCTAGAGTGTAAGTTGTGTTGACAATATCAAACGAAACTTACGGTCTACAATCCATGTGGCAGCATATAAAGAAATTTTGATAGACAAGTTCATGGTGGGATCAACCCGTGCACACTCTATTTAGCATATCCAATCTATCTGCCTGTTTACCACTGTCAATTAGGTTGCTTGTGCGCTTTCTAGGATACTATACACTGTCCAATCCGTCTGCCTGTTTACCACTCTCCTCCTTTCTTAGATTTGGAGTAGTCCAATCTTCTATAGAAATAGGTACAAAAAGGCACTGCCAAATGGTGTCCTAGTCCCCTAGCTACATGAATATATCACACGGTCTCTGCAGCAACTGCTTAAAATAATTGGCATATAATGATCATAAATCATAAAAGAGGAAATTAAAATCATGAAATTAAAAGGATATTGTAATAGTTAGAGCACAATGTTGCAAAAGCAACCCAAATACTAACATCGTTTGGTGGAAAAATGCCTGCTTCTTCTTGTATTATGGCCACAAATCACATTAATTACCCGCAAACTAATTATCTCATGCTGTTAGAATAATTAAATATTAAACCACGTCTCCATCTAATAGCTTAAGTTTTTAGAATAGTGGGCAGTGGTCCCACAAAATTTCACGCATGCGCATGCATGGCTCTTTTCTAATGACGAGGAAGCCCACCTAAGTAGGTAAGCGCTAGGATCATGAACATGTGTGGTTCTTCTTCAAGCTCAAAATATGCTAAGTTATTAAGTACATTAATAAAAAAAAGACGCATTCTAGCAAAATTGAAAAAAAATGACCAGACTAGCAAGAATAGAGCCAATCAAGGGGGCAAACTTGTTTAAAAGAGAAAATTAGCTACTTAAAAGAGAAAATTTTAAAATACACCTCACAGAATGAAAATTATGCAAACAAATAAGCACTTTAATGAGCATATGAGGCATTTGAATAAAACAAAGATTAAATCCATAAATTAGTATGGCCAAACAACTATACCAGCTGCGGAGCCAACCCTCTGAAGAACGCCAGCCTGGCTATCATCAGATGTTGGATGAGATGCTCCACCAAAGGGAACACGTGGCCATATCATGTAGTTGAGTAGCAGTCTTTGGACCACCAATGAAACTAAAGATTTTTCCTGCAGATTGAGAAATGAATATGTATGTAATATGAAGAATGCAGACAATTGACCTATGCAATATTTACTAACCTGAGCCATTGCTGCGTCAATGAATGGGTTTGCATCTTTTGATCCTGGAGACGGTCCAGCAAGAAGTTGAGTTGACATTGCAGCCAGCATGAACCTTAGCAGCTCCTGGTGTAGGCGGTATGTGCTGGGACTGGGACATAAATACAGAGTCAGACGACGGTGACGACAAGAAAAAAAAAAAAAGCAGCAGCAGCAGTGGCCAAAAAAGACGTAAATGATTACAGTTTGCACATGCATCGTCTCCAGCAGTCAGAACATACCTTACATCCACTGAGCCAATGAAACTGAGCACACTATGCATGACAAGACTTTCTATGTTTTGATCTGCAAAGAGCCAAGATAGTTCATTCACTTCTCTAACGATTGTAAAGCAGCAACCAAAATCACCGCTGCCAACCACCCAACAAAGATAGTCAAGTAAGTAGGCCTTGGGACAACTTGAATTACATCTGGATTTACACAAAGATTAGCCCCCTGTTCTGGACAGGTAGAATGTGAACTTAAAAGGAATTATTCACCAAGTCAGATTCCTTTGAATTTGGAGGTTCCCAATAACCCAAACATCAGATGCAGACATATTCAAAAGAGAGGTACAACAAGCACCACTCATCTAAAATCCAACCTCAAAGAAACTCCAGAGAAGCACTTAACTAAGCTTAGAAGAGGATTAGACAATTTAAAACAGTCATAAAAGCCCTTAGTAGACTATGCATACAAGACCAAACATAGAACTATCAATTCCAGAGAACCCACTATACAGGAAGAAAAGTCATATAAGCTCAGAATTTATACCTCCGGTAAATTGCAATGGAATAGGTTCACTTTCATCAAGTGATAGACAAAGCTCCTCAAGATTGTCACTTTTAGCATTTTCAATCAAGTGTTTCAAGAAAACTGATGAAATGAACAGGGCGTTAGTGGCCTTTAGAGAAACTGAGGACGTTACTCCAGAAGTGGATGTACGCTCTTCCAAACACCATGCCAGATGAATCAAAATCTTCGCCAGATGCCTGGTATAGCAATTGTTTTGCGCTGCACAAATAAGGGAAACAGGAAGAAAGCACAATGTATAGAGTCAAATACCCGAAACTTATGGGGAAAAGAACCTGCCTTTGACAACATTTAAGAAGTAGAACTTGGAATGAGAAGCAAGAGCACGGCATAGGCGAAACCGTACCAGGTGCCACATCACCACGACTTCAAGTATTGAGACATTAAAAAAAAAACGTTATACATGTGCTCGCAAGCTCCTTTCGTGCCACACGCCGCAGTTGCTTTCTTCCTTAACTACTGCTTTGTCATCTCTAGGGGAAAACATCCGATGAAGTTTACTGATGGATAATTTCAGTACAGAGATCCACGACGAAGTGAATTGCTAAAATATTTATGCCCATGAAGCCAGAGGCATCCACGAAGCATGTAATTCTATTCACCGAATCCATAGTCGGCGGAAGACTCTTATCATCACAAGTTAGCACGACAACCGTGCCTGGATTTCACAGATTGCAAGAAATCTAGATGCCGAGAACCGCGCACGGAATCGACAATTCAAAACCGGGCAACACTCAATTACCTAAAGCCACCGCAAGAACTGAATCGCCGTTCGTTAAACGAAAACGAAAAAAATCGCAGCGAACACCACATAATCCGCAAATCAAGCAACTCGAACGACCATCCCACGAATCAGCGCACGGCGCCACTCACCCAAGAGCTCGCAAGCCTGATTGACGCGCTGAGCAGGCCACCTGAGATCGAGCGGGAGCTCCAGAAGCTTCCGCCAGAAGTCGGAGCCCAGCGGGAACGACTTCTCGCCGACGAGCGTCCCGATCAGGCGCTCCGCCGTCTCCCGCGGCGGCCGGGCGGCGCCGCCGTTCCGCGGCGTCGAGGGGACCGCTCCCATTTGCTGCCGGAGGGGGGTTAGGATGGGGGGCGGGCGCGCGCGCTCCGGGTGCGGGCTCGCCTCGGGCGTCGCGTCGTCGGGCGGGGTCAACTCCGATCAGGTGGCCGGGCTCGACCGGCTGTGGCGCGGCGGCGGCGGCGGCGGCATTGCGGAGGCGGGATCTGCGCGGGGACGGGAAATCGGGAGGGGGGATTTGGGGGGCTTTTGGAGTGCGAAAGTGGAGAGAGAGAAAGAAGAGAGAGAGAGAGAGATCGATAGTTCGGGTATGGGTTGAGAGGGGGAGGGAGGGCGATGAATGTGTCCGTTGAAGCGTCGTTTTTGCTCGTTTCCCCTTTCGGACGGAATTGCCCCTCTGTGTTTTTTTCGCCCGTGTATTTTTTTTTCCTCCCCCCGAACGATCTCTTCGCTTTGGGACGACGCGCGATGCGGTCCCCAAGTCTCGGCGTAACACGCAAACACCGTCCCTCGGAATTCGGTACTTGTTTAACTTTGGCCCCTGGACTGTGTACTTCAATTTGCTGGGAGGATTTCGGACCAGGAAAAAATCCTGATGGAAGGGATAACGTTGGACATCTTAATACAATCCGGGACTGAATTTTTAATACGGCCACATTTTCGAATTTTTTACCATTTCTTTACTTTTTTTTTTCTTTACTCTTTAACCTCCCACGGTCCGCCGAAAATTCGGGACCATATTGAAGAAATTAAAAATCAGGAGGCGACGCCGTATATTGTCTTAAAGTTTGGGGATCACATTAAATAAATTTAAAATTAAGCGGTCACGTTGCACATTTAATTAAAATTCATGAACCGTTTATATCATTATTATTTATACTGTATTTTTTCTTTCTTTTTATTTTGCATTTTTTTAGCTTGGAATTTTTATGTTTTAATAGGACGATTTGTACTTTTTTCTTGCTTGTTCGTTTTTGTTTTCTGGCAAGAGGATGGATTGCGGTGTGTTTGTTCTTTTAAGCATCCTATTCATTCGCCTGCAAGCAAAAAGTTATGAGCTCGTCCTTTGATCATATCAACCATCGTATACGTTTATAATTTCGCTTTTATGTACTAAGCTGAGAAACGAGACGGTATTGAAGCATCTCTTTTTCTATCGAGAGTATAGGCAATGACCGTCGCTTTTTCGTAGTGTACCAAAAGAGCGAGACGCTTAATAAAAGTGCCCGCGACATGCCAATCTGTCGCGACACGATGTCGGTGCGTAAAGATGCTCGAGTCGAGAGAAAACGAGCCTAATACCGGTGATTCGTACACGAGGAAGAAATTCGTAGAAAGGAGTACCACATGGGAACCCGTGAGCCGTGAGTAATGGGGATCTATTAATATATCGGAAGTCTAACTGAATAAGTCAATCGGTTCGGGCCTCGAACTTTGTCTTAGCGATCTCTTCAAAGAAAGGTATCGAATTTCTAGCGCGTCGATCCATCACTCTTCGATGTCGAAGGTTACTAAAAACCGTCAAATCGTTCAATCGGCCGATGCTGTCTTGGTCAAAATTGGACGTGGGGTTTGGGAGAAACTATGGGGACTTAGTTGGGCCGAGCCATGGAAAATCTACTAAATGGAAACATCCGGTGGCACTTGGTTGGAATTCGGCAACAAAACATTAAGTTCACATGAAACCACATGTGTTTGAAATTAAGCTGGTGCCAATATGGAAGTAGGGAAAATTACCGAAGATATCGTAAACTCATTATACGAATGTCAATCAATGATAAATCTATCAATTTGGTTAATTTAGTTTTAAATCTTTTGACAATTTGCCAATGTAGTCTTTTTTGGTCAATTTTGATTGGAAATCGCTGTCGTGGACACCCACCGTCCTTTGTGGCCACAGGGACTACAATGGCAAATCGTTATTAAGACTGCATTGGTCAAATTTATAAATTTAGGACCAATTAGGTATCCGTACGATAGATTTAAGACTTTTATGATAAATATCCCCATGAGAGTGCAATCCGCAATTGGTATCTAATCAAAACTTCAACCGTGGCGGAGATAAGGCTTGAAACCCTAATTGTTCCTGTCAATTGGGTTCCAAGCCCAAATCGACACCGCGTTTTAGGTCTCAAATGTTAATCACCGTAGAACTAGAGTTTCCAACTGCCATTTTATGCGTGATTAGGGTTGTGAAATATTAATCCAGGCGATGGTCTCGAATGAGGCTATTGGATAAGAACTTGTAGCGGCGATTTCATAATCCTAGTTGTTGCCGAACATGATTTTTTTTTACTCCAAGACGTAAATGAGAAGGTCAAGTGAATATCGACCCTCCAAGAAAATCACCAGGAGATATTCGGCTTTTCCAAGAGTTTGAATACAATGTGAAACTTTGGAAAGGCTCCAAGAGAATTCGACGTTCAAGTTCGACATCTTCAACCTCGTGATCTTAATTCCAACATCTAAGACGAACCCGAAATGAATCGAGCTGAACTCGACCTGTTCTATGGGTATCATCCCGCCGTGCATCAGTCTTCTCTCTACTCTTTCGGCTTTAAATACAATCTCAATTCTGTCTTCCTCTCGATCGACAACTTTAGGCAAAACCTCATGGAGTGCCTGTGCAATGTATTATGCAAATCACAACGCTAGACCCATCACTGTCGGCACCGAAATTGAAAACATCAAGTGGTCTAAAACCGTCACCGACACTTCATGTGTCAGCATGACAATCTTGCCCATAGCTTCTGTAATGTCCACTTTATGCGTATGGAGAAAAAGTCAGATTAGTGCTTATCTGCTGGCTTCTTGACGACTTCAAGTCGTCGCTAATGTTGGGTTAATCACCATCTAGAAATTGACTCAACTGCGATTGATTAATTACCATTACCATAATATTGCGTTAGGCGCTAGTTTCGTGCGTTCAAGTCAGTTGCTTCGGCTCTCGCCAATCGAATGAGGTCAAAGCCCGATTTCTAAAGCAAACCCACCTTTTCTTCGACTCAAAGAAAATCTCTCTACTTCCAAGAGTGCGTGACATTCTTCAATTGCATCCTGATTTAATCAGTCGATATTCATTCACTCGCTGTGGATATGATGTGTTGTTGTTCCTTATTTCTCCCTTCAAATTGGGGAAAAAATTCGAAAAATACGCCGGTGCACGTGAGCCCGTCGAGGGAGGAGCGGTCCTCGTCGGATCATATGGATTCGAGGGATAGATCGAGTCGAGCAGAGCCATCGCCTCGGTCCTCTGGTCACTTGAAATCGGGGCAAATCCTTCCATTGTGTCCTTTATAAGTGAGCTCGGAATGATTTCGTCCGTCGCATACAATGTCGACATTTTAGTGGTCTTTTTGTGTTGAAATTTCTCCAATCATATGAAGCTTGGTGTTTGGATATAAAGCTATAATTTGAATGAGTTCTACTTCATTGTATTAAGCTTAATGTCTTGGTAGCCAGGGCTAGTTTGCGTGGAAATTTCTGGTTTATGTTAAGCTGCTACAGCCTGATTTTGTTTGCAATAGTTTCAATGGGCTTGTAGATTGCAATGGAGTGTTTTTTGGACTTGTATTGGACTTTGATGGGCTTGTATTGGGTTTAGTCCACCCATTTCCTTGGTTTTGACTTAATTAAACCTTGCTTTGATCTTCTAATCTTCTTCTTAAGTAGCTTCACTAGCAACTCACCTACTTAAAAACAGTAACCACTCTTATGTTGCACTCGTGCACTTCTCGTATGGCAAAATCTTCACGTTAATGTCACTTTATTGGAGTACTATCAATAGGAATTTGTGAATGTCGACTAGGGAGATTGTAAGTTCATTGGACAACCAATAGAACGACCCATGATAACATTACATTGATAAAAAGAGATCTAGCGAGAAATTTCGACAATTATGCTACATCGAAACCGAGAATGTGGACACGAACAGTTCTTTTTGTAGGACAAGTATGAATGAGACAACACAAGACAAAACGAAATAAATTCTTATACTCTTCAAAATGACACAGAAAATGGTGATTAAGCTCCTCGGAAATAAATTTGGCATAAGGACGAAAATTTACTCCCTATAAGTACTTACTACTTTTATTTAATTTATGATTTTAAAATTGATGACTTGTCAACCCATTATTGATCCTCAATAAAAAAAAATTACAATACACACCTGTCCATGTTCATTACCCACTTCTGGAATGTGGTGGATCCTAACCAAACATAATCAATGGTTCGACAAGACAAATTTGGTCGTTGACCCAACCCACAATTCTTTGGAAATGATTAGAAGGTGAAAGTCTCCAAAAGTGTAAAAGCAACAGTGATGCATGATAATTGAAGTTTATGTCAATCTAGGAGCCAAGCCCATAAATAAAAACTTATTAGAAAAAAAAAAGTCACCCAAAAATCTCAAACTATGCCCATTGTAATATATTTACCTAAATTTTTTTCAGTGACACAAAAAATCCCAACATTTCCCGTATGACACATTTACCCTATGTCGATATTTTGTTAATGAGTACCATTAAAAAATCTGTTTACATAGACGTCGAAAGGCAAACGATGTTGATATGATACCCACGTGAATAAAATGAAATAAATACGATGTTATTTTGGTTGGAAAATCATTTGACCGAACTTTGATAAAGGGTAAATGTGTCGCATAGATATAAGTAGGGGTGTCAGAACCAAACCGAAAAACCGAACCGAGATACGAACCGAACCGAATCGAACCGAACCGAACCGAAAATTTCGTGCATTTCGATTCGGTTTCGGTTTGGGTTTCGGTTCGAATCATCAAAATTAACTAATTTTTTTTTTCGGTTCGGTTTATTTCAGTTCGGTTCGGATCAGTTCGGATCGAACCGAACTGAAATAAACACTCTTCCTCTCGCCGCCGTCGCTGCTCTTCTTCTTCTTCCTCCCCATCGACTCGCTCGAGTCCCAAGCCTTGACCTTGCCATTGCTGCTGCTGCCGCCGCCGCCGCCGCCGGTGACGACACGCATCTCTCTCGAACCCTAAACGCGGAGGAACCCCACGAGGAGGCCCACGAACCCCAAATCATCAAACCTCACGAGGAGGCCCAGGAGCCCACCGCCCCCACTGGCACCGCCCCCACTCCAATTCGGAACCGCGAGGATCGCAACCGCCGACCCGCTGTGGGTTCTCGTCGATAGCTTCTTGGCATCTTGGTTTGTCGGAGCTTTTGTCGCTGTCTCTTTTCCATGAGTATCGCCGGATGGCCTTCAGGCATGACTACCCTTCGTATTCTGCTCTCGTTTACAAGCTCGCCCGGTCTCGTAGCTTCGAAGCCGTCGAGGAGATTCTGGGTCGCATTGAAGAGAACGACGTTCGTTGCAGGGAGAGCCTCCTTGTAGCTTTGATTCGGCACTGCGAAAAGTCCATTTGGTGGACAAGGCTGTTGGGCTGTTCCAGAGGATGACTTCTTTTAACTGTACCCGCACGTTACGGTCCTTCAATACGATTCTTAAAGTTCTTGTGGAGAACGACAAGTTAGCGGACGCGGTTGAGTTGCTCTAACGTTCATACAAAATGGTTTTCTGGCCAAATTCGATTTCTTTCAATGTAATCATGAAGGGATGGCTTGAAAAAGGAGAGGGGAGATTGCGTGCCAGGTGTTCGATGAAATGCTGGAGAAAAGGGTTTAGCCCACGGTTGTAACGTATAACAGTCTGGTAGGATTCTTGTGCAGAAAGGGTGATGTTGAAAGGGCGATGGGCCTTCTTGAAGACATGACTCACAAAGGGAAATACCCTAACGCCTCAACATATGCTTTGCTGATGGAAGGTTTGTGTTTTTTAGGTAAGTATGAGGAAGCTAAGAAACTTATGTTTGATATGGAGTACAGAGGATGTAAACCGGCGCCCGTAAATTTTGGTGTTTTGATGAGTGATCTAGGAAAGAGAGGTGAGATTGACAAGGCAAAGGAATTGCTTAAAGAGATGAAGAGAAGAAAGTGTAAGCTAGATGTAGTGTCCTACAATATATTGGTCAATTACTTATGCAAGGAAGGTAGACCTGCTGAGGCATATAAACTTTTGGTTGAGATGCAAATCGAAGGCCGTGAGGCCAATGCAGCTACGTATCACATGATGCTTGATGGTTTTTGTAAGGTTGAGGATTTTGAAGGAGGCTTGAAGGTTCTTAATGCAATGTTGACAAGTGAGCATTGTCCTATGGCTGATATATATTGCCGTATGGTTGAAGGATTGTTGAGGGATGGAAATATAGATCATGCATGCTTTGTAGTTGAGGAGATGGAGAAGAGAAAGATCAGAGTTAAGCTGCAGTCTTGGGAAGTTCTAGCTACGCATGCTTGTGGAGCAGATGGAGGTGCAAGGAAGCTTCTCACTGAATTGTCTTTATAGGAATTCTACTGCTTTCTCTGGTCACTTGAGTGAAGATTGGGTACCGGTTGCTGTCTTTCCCAGAATTATGCAGCCATGGGCAAGATTCCAAGCTTCCCATCTTATTGCACAAGCGACCTCGAGACATATTGTTGACCGAGAGGCGAGCCACATATTTTGACTGTAAACGGCTGTCATGTTTAAACTTCTTCAGTCATGCCCATGGCTGATTGGAATAAGAAATTAGGTATTGCTTGTGTGTACTACCTATTTATCCTCAGAAACTTATGCAAATGGGGTTGGTTATGCTCAAACATATGTTTTCTTTTCATGTTCATGGTAGTAACATTGCATGGTCGTGATCTGAGAATGTGCAATTCTGGTATCTTAAAAAATTCCCGGGAGTGAAATTTCTAGAGCTTTCTTAATTTTTTATCATAAAAAATTATCATAAAATTATCATAAATACATATTATTATCAAAAAATTATCATAAAAAAATTATCATGAAATTTTTTTCATAAAAACAGAAAACCGAGGCATGACTAAAAAAGCAAAAAAAAAAAAAAAGAAGAAACCGAAAATCAAACCGAACCAAACCGAACCAAATCGGCTTATCGGTTCGGTTTCAATTCGGTTCGGTTTCTATTTGGTTCGGTTCAAGGAGGCACCCTTAACAGTTCGGTTCGGTTCGGATTTTCAAAAACCGAACTGAACTGAACCGTTTACACCCCTAGATATAAGTTTCAGGTTTTTTATGTCACAAGAAAAAGTTTAGGATAAATGTACGATAATAGTCATAGTTTGGGGTTTTTGTTATTAAAAAATTCAAGATAATGTGTCACAGTGGATATAATTTCAGGTTTTTTGTGGCTTTTCTAAATTACTATCATGTCCAGCGAAATTAAAAAAAAAGTCATGTTCATGTGGGATGCAAAGATTTCAACAGTTGGTCTTTCGAAATCTACTTTTTAAATAATTACATTTCAAGTAAATAATCAGATCATAAGAGTACTTGTGCAAATCATTTTTTTCACAAAGAGGACATAATATTTACTCAAAAGTGCAATATATATTGTAGAGAAAAGTGCAATGCCATGAAAGCTAAATCCGAATTGCCAATGCAACCCGGTTGCAATTTATCAAATGTTTGCTTCAAAAAAACACATATGACAAATTCTAATAGCTCAAGTCCAACAAAGAATGTATCATATCTTGCGTGATACCCACAAAAGTGACGTTTATGTGCGATACAGAGATTCGGGGACATTGGTTCAATCGAAATTTACTTACAAAATAATTACATTTCAAGATATTAGTCAGATCTTAGAGGGACTTGTGCAAATCAAAATTTTCTCACTAAGGGGACTTAATATTTACCCAAAAAAGTGCAGCATTTAAGAGATCAGGACAATGCCACGAAAGTTTATTTCTAATTTTCAATAGAATCCTGTTGCAATTTCTCTACTGAGTTCTACTCCAATAAACATATCCAGCATATTCTAATAGCTTAAGCTTTCAGACAAGATAGATGCACACTCAACTCTAAATTGACTTCGAAACCATAGGTCTCAATTTGATATGAGATTGGATGCTTATCGGATGGCATTCGCACTCAAATCTAAGAGATATGACAGTTGTAATTTGCTGAAAACCGTACATACCTAAGATTACTATAAATGGGGCAGTATGCTCAAGATAAATCACGGAACAACACAATGAAATTAAATTTAGGTAACAAGTTGCAACTACAGCTTGCATGCTCAGTTGAAAAAAGTCAGATGATGGAACAATGTTGGTGCAGAAAAATAACGATAAACTTAACCATTCCCGTTGCGGGCGGGACCATAGTGAGTCGACAGCAAGCCGACACTCGTGCAGTTTTTCATGAACTTGGACCATTTAAGGCAAATCTCGTCCTTAAATTGTGATAGATTCCGCCCACCTTGTTTTTTTATTACTGAGGAACTTGTGTAAAGAGTAACTCGGTGGGATGAGCACTGCAGAAACTAAGTGATATGAACACTGCAGTAACCAAGTGGAATCAGCACTGCCTACTTTGCGTATACTTTGGAAGCTCATCTACGAAGTTTGTCTGTAATCTCCAGTCAAGAACAAGAATTGACACTTCCAACGAAAGGTCCTTGTAGCTGTATCCAATGGAAAGTTGAGGACTCAGTGCGCGTGATTCTTCGATAGATACCCGATCCATACAGCCCAAGAGAATGCAAACCATCCGCGAATGCACTGCACCGACAATGTAACAGCCGGAACACATCTTGGTTTCCTCGAGTCGGTAAATCGTCGATGCTAGGATCACTCATGAACAAAAGCTTTAAGCTTCACAAGCTCAAGCTATGGAGTGAAGCTCGAGTTTCGCGCTTGCTCAGCCCAGACATCCACGTCCTCTCCATCCTCTTCACCTCCAACACCATGAAAACCGGTTTGTTCAATGCCCTCATTCCACAAATCTTCCCAAAAGACCTCATCAAGTGCTCTGTGATTCTAAGGTATTTGGGACTGGAAATGCGTATGGCTTCGGTTGGGGTTTCCCAGGATTAGAAGCAAAGACAAAATGTTTCGCATAAGTAGTAAAATGCACTCCCAAATTTCAAATTGGAGCACATTCCCATGTTTATTGAGGACATAGTTTCGTTGGGGACCAATAATGGGAGACAAGTCATTGATCATAAAATCAGAAAATATACACAGAGGTAGCAAGTACAATAAGAGGAAGCATATCCATTTTTGTATAAGTCATGACCACTTTTGGACAAATTGGCAGTTTGCACTTAATTACTACTTCTGTATGTTTTATGATTTTATCATTAATGACTTGTCTCCCAGTAGTGTACTCAATAACTTAGTGCAATGCACACCTTTCCATGTTTATTACCCACTATTAAGCCTGGAATGTGGTAGATCCTAGCCAAGCATAATCATGGTTCGACAAGACCGCAATTCCTTGGAAATTACTGAAAGCTGGAAGTCTCTATAAAGTGGAAAAGTGGCAGTAAAATATGAAAATAAAGTTTATGTCAATCTAAGAGCTAATCCCATAAGAAACAAAAAAAATAATGATTATGTCCTCGCCTGATTAAAATAAAAAAAAGTTATGCTCACGTGCGATACAGAAATTCAGAAATTTGGTCATTCAAATTTACTTATAAAATAATTGCATTTCGAGCTCGGATCATAACGGTACTTGTGCGAAGCAATTTTTTTCACCGAGAGGGCATGATATTTAGTCAAAAAGTACGGCATTCGAGAGAAAGATACGGCGCAATGAAAGTTCAAGTCTAATTGCCAAGATAATCCTGTTGCAATTTATCTATTCTACTTCAGCAAACATATACAGCATATTCTAATAGCTTAAGCCCATAAGAATAGAATTATTATGTCCAATGTGATTCAAAAGAAAGTTACGCTCATGTGCGTATAGAGATTCCGACATTTGTTCATTCGAGATCTACTTATAAAATAACCACATTTGAAGATACTAATTAGATCTTAACAGTACTCGGGCAAACCATATTTCTATTTCACCAAGAGGACATGATATTTACTCCAAAAAAAAATTCGGCATTCTAGAGAAAAATACAATGCAATGAAAGTTCAATTCTTACAAATACCATATTTGTTCATTCTCGATTGTAAGTTACAATCGAGTTGCAATCTACTTCAGCAAACATATCAAGTATATTTTGATAGCTTAAACTTTTAGAGAAAATAGCTGCACACTAAACTCTAATATGATTTTATATACACCGGTCTCGATTTTGATATCAGATTGTATGTTTATCGTATTGCATGCGCACTCAAAATAAGAATGGTATGTCGGTTGTAATTTGCTGAAGACAGAAGATTACTATATATGAACAGTGTGCTCAAGATAAATCACCCAACGACACAATGAAATTGGATAACAAGTTGCAACTACAATTTGCACGCTCAGCTGATAAAAGTCAGAGGATGGAACAACGTTGGTAAAGAAAGATAACACGAATCATAACTAATTCCAGTTTGCACCTCGTGCTTTTTTGTGAACTTGGAACACATAAGGTTGACGATCTCGTTCTTAAATTGTGATATACTCCGGCCACCTTGTTCTCTAAAACTGAGGATCTTGTCCAAAGAGTAACCAAGTGAAATGAGCACAGCTTACTTTGCATACACTATAGAAGTCATCTGTGAAGTATGCAGCAATCTCCAGTCAATAACAAGAAGAACTGGCACTTCCATAGAAAGGTCCTTGTAGTTGTATCCAATGTAACCAAAGACTAAGCGTGTGATTCTTCCATAGATACTTAATCCATACAGCCGAAGAGAACGTAAACCGAATGCACTAAACCAACAATTAGAGCCAGCATACAGCTTGGATTCCTTGAATCGGGTCAATCATCTATGCAAGGATCTTTCATGAACAAAGCTTTAAGCTTCGCTCAAGTTACGGAGTAGAGCTCAAGTATCCCAGTTGCTCAGCCAAGACATTCACGTCGTCCCCGTCCTCGTCACCTCCAACACCAAGTAAGCCGGCTTGTTCAATGCCCTCGTTCAACAAATCTTCCCAAAAGACTTCACCAAGTGCTTTGTTACCTCTATTCTCATTCTCTTCCACTAATCCTATTTGATCTTCCTCTACATTATTACATTGACTTACACCAATTCCTCCAACCATGTCCAGAGCAATTTTCTCAAGCTCAAACCCTTCGAATTCATTGACATCTCCAAAATTTTGAGGTTCAACCTTAACAAAAGTAGCTATACCTGGTTCATTGTTCTGGACTAGTTGATCATCATCATCGCAGAGGCTCACTTTACTTGGCCCTTGATCAATCGAGCGCCTCCTCTTGCTCTTCGCAAACACTTCCTCGAGCTCCTTCCTCCTGTCCTTCTCTTGGACCAATTGCTGTAGAAAATCAGGATTCTTCATCGCTCTCGCCAAGAAGTTCATCATCTGGTGTTGCTTCCTTTCCGTCTTCTTGAGCCTTTGTTCCATCACTTGGAGACAAGTCCTGGAGGTCTGCTGTTGCTGCCTAAGCTTGATCAGCTCCATCATCAAGACCTGCTTGTCGCGCTTCAACCGCCGATCTCTCCGTCGAGCCCAAATCTGCCTACTTCAACGCACGGGTCGAGCACTTGCCGTGAATTGTGGGTACTACATGAGTGGTTCTTCTCCTCCTAATGGTTTTAAGGAGATATTTTTCCCTCTTAGGAACCCTTCATTAGCAAACTCCCACCTATCTGGATCAACCTTTCTAAAGCCCTAAACCATCCAAAAATAGTACAGTCCAGTGTTTGAAAATCGATGGTGAGAGTAAAATGTTAATATGCTATTGTCATGTCTAGAACTTCCAGGAAGAGCATCACATGTGATAACAATTGTTAAATTAACTTTTGATATGAGAAAGTCTGATACTAATTGTGTCGCTGTGTGCGCTGCTTATATATGACGAAAGAAGCTAACACAAATTAAAGGCACGCACGGTCTGGATCTTTCTGCTTTTTACTCAATTAATTACAGACACAAACAGTCCACTTAGAGAGCAAAAGGGCTTTACTTAATCATTATAATATTCAGAAAAGCACAAATGTATACTGTGTTCCAGGAGCTTCATGAACATCAATGAACAACGGGAGTAAATTTCTAGTCCCATCTAAGACCAACCCTACACCCTACACAGCAAAAAATGTCCACTTTATGCGTATGGAGAAAAAGTCAGATTAGTGCTTATCTGCTGGCTTCTTGACGACTTCAAGTCGTCGCTAATGTTGGGTTAATCACCATCAGAAATTGACTCAACTGCGATTGATTACCATTACCATATAATATTGCGTTGAGCGCTAGTTTCGACGTTCAAGTCAGTTGCTTCGGCTCTCGCCAATCGAATGAGGTCAAAGCCCGATTTCTAAAAGCAAACCCACCTTTTCTTCGACTCAAAGAAAATCTCTCTACTTCTTCAAAGTGCGTGACATTCTTCAATTGCATCCTGATTTAATCAGTCGATAATCATTCACTCGCTGTGGATATGATGTGTTCCTTATTTCTCCTTCAAACTGGTGAAAAATTCGAAAAAATGCGGTGCCGTGAGCCCGTCGAGGAGGAGCCATCCTCGTTGGGATCATATGGATTCGGGGGATAGATCGGTCGAGCCGAGCCATCATACCGGTCCTCGGTCGCGAAATCGGGGCAAATCTTCCCATTGTGTCCTTTATAAGCGAGCTCAAAAGGAATGATTTTAAGTCAAGTCACATACAATGTCGACATTTAGTGATTTTTTGTGTTGAAATTTCTCCAATCATATGAAGCTTGGTGTTTGGATATAAAGCTATAATTTGAATGAGTTCTACTTCATTTGTATTAAACTTAATGTCTTGGTAGCCAGGGCTGGTTGCGTGGAAATTTCTGGTTTATGTTAAGCTGCTACAGCCTGATTTTGTTTGCAATAGTTTCAATGGGCTTTAAATTGCAATGGAGTGTTTTTGGACTTGTATTGGACTTTGATGGGCTTTTATTGGGTTTAGGCCACCCATTTCCTTGGTTTTGACAATTAAACCTTGCTTTGATGTTCCAATCTTCTTCTTGGTAACTACTAGCAACTCACCTACTTAAAACAGTAACCACTCTTATTTTGCACTCGTGCACTTCTCATCTATGTAAAATCTTCACGTTAATGTCCTTTATTGGAGTACTATATTAGGAATTTGTGAATGTCGACTTGGGAGATTGTAAGTTCGTTGGACAACCAATAGAGCGACCCATGATAACATTACATTGATAAAGAGATTTAGCGAAATTTCGACAATTATGCTACATCGAAACCGAGAATGTAGACACGGAGAACAGTTCTTTTTGTAGGGACAAGTATGAATGAGACAACACAAGACAAAACGAAATAAATTCCTTATACCTTCAAAATGACACAGAAAATGGTGATTAAGCTCCTCGAAAATAAATTTGGCATAAGGACGAAAATTTACTCCTAGTAAGTACTTACTACTTTATTTAATTATGATTTTAAAATTGATGACTTGTCAACCTACTATTGCTCCTCAATAAAAAATTACAATATACCTGTCCATGTTCATTACCACTTGGAATGTGGTGGATCCTAACAAAACATAATCAATGGTTCGACAAGACAAATTGGTCGTTGGCCCAACCCACAATTCTTTGGAAATGATTGAAAGGTGAAAAGTCTCCAAAAGTGTAAAAGCAACAGTGATGCATGATAATTGAAGTTTATGTCAATCTAGGACAAACCCATAAATAAAAACTTATTAGAAAAAAAAGAGTAAAAATCTCAAACTATCTTGGGCAGAATACGTTTACCTAAATTTTTTTCAACATTACAAAAATCCCAACGTTTAAAATGACATAGCGCATTTACCCTATAGCCGATATTTTGTTAATAGTCATAATTTAAAAAATCTGTTTACATAACAGGCGTCGAAAACGAAGCGATGTTGATATGATCGCGTGAATAAAATGAAATAAATACGATGTTATTTTGGTTGGAAAATCATTTTGACCGAACTTTGATAAAGAAGAAACGCTGTTCGCGTAATGACATAAGTAGGTTAGCCGAATCGAATCAAAAAGCCCATTGAGATACGAACCCGAATCGAATCAAGAAATTTTGTCGTTTTTCGATTCGGTTTGATTTAGTTTTATTGAATCATCAAAATGCTTAATTTTTTCGGTTCGGATCAGTTCGATCGAACCGAACTGAAATAAACACTCTTCCTCTCGCCGCCGTCGCTGCTCTTTTAACTTCTTCTTCCTCCCCATCGACTCGCTCGAGTCCCAAGCCTTGACCTTTAAGCATTGCTGCTGCTGCCGCCGCGCCGCCGCCGGTGACGACACGCATCTCTCTCGAACCCCTAAACGCGGAGGAACCCGAGGAGCCCAGGAACCCAAATCATCAAACCTCACGAGGAGGCCTGGGAGCCCACCCCCCCACTGGCACCGCCCCCACCCAATTCGAACCGCGAGGATCCTGCAACCGCCGACCCGCTTTGGGTTCTCGTCGATAACTTTTGCATCTTGGTTTGTCGGAGCTTTTGTCGCTGTCTCTTTCCATGAGTATCGCCGGATGGGCTTCAGGCATGACTACCCTTCTGCATTCTGCTCCTTTTATAAGCTCGCCCGGTCTCCGTAGCTTCAGCCGTCGAGGATTCTGGGTCGCATTGAAGAGAATGACGTTTCGTTGCAGGAGAGCCTCCTTGTAGCTTTGATTCGGCACTGCGGGAAAGTCCATTTGGTGGACAAGGCTGTTGAAGCTGTTCCAGAGGATGACTTCTTTTAACTGTACCCGCACGTTACGGTCTCTTAACATGATTCTTAAAGTTCTTTTGTGGAGAACGACAAGTTAGCGGACGCGGTTGAGTTGCTCTAACGTTCATACAAAATGGTTTCTGGGCCAAATTCGATTTCTTTCAATGTAATCGCCAAGGGATGGCTTGAAAAAGGAGAGCGGGAGATTGCGTGCCAGGTGTTCGATATGAAAATGCTGGAAAGAGGTTTAGCCCACAGTTTGTAACGTATAACAGTCTGGTAGGATTCTTGTGCAGAAAGGGTGAGGTTGAAAGGGCGATGGGCCTTCTTGAAGACATGACTCTCACAAAGGAAATACCCTAACGCCTCAACATATGCTTTGCTGATGGAAGGTTTGTGTTTTTTAGGCATGAGGGAAGCTTAAGAACTTATGTTTGATATGGAGTAAGCAGAGGATGTAAACCGGCGCCCGGGGAATTTGGTGTTTTGATGAGGATCTAGGAAAGAGGTGAGATTGATAAGCAAAGGAATTGCTTAAAGAGATGAAGAGAAGAAAGTGTGTTTTCAGATGTAGTGTCTCATAATATATTGGTCAATTACGGCGTGCAAGGAAGGTAGACCTGTTGAGGCATATAAACTTTGCTGAGATGCAAATCAAGGTCGTGGAGGCCAATGCGTAGCTACGTATTCACATGATGTTGATGGTTTTTGTAAGGTTGAGGATTTTGAAGGAGGTTTGAAGGTTCTTAATGCAATGTTGACAAGTGAGCATTGTCCCATGGCTGATATATATTGCCGTATGGTTGAAGGATTGTTGAGGGATGGAAATATAGATCATGCATGCTTTGTAGTTGAGGAGATGGAGAAGAGAAAGATCAGAGTTGGAGCTGCAGTCTTGGGAAGTTCTAGCTACGCATGCTTGTGGAGCAGATGGAGGTGCAAGGAAGCCTTGCCTGAATTGTCTTTATAGGAATTCTACTGCTTCTGGTCACTTAAGAGGAAGATTGGGTACTGGTTGCTGTCTTCCCAGAATTATGCAGCCATGGGCAAGATTCCTGCTTTCTCCATCTTATTGCATAAGCGACCTCGAGACATATTGTTGACCGAGAGGCGAGCCACATATTTTGACTGTAAACGGTGGTCATGTTTAAACTTCTTCAGTCATGCCCATGGCTGATTGAATAAGAAATTAGGTATTGCTTGTGTGTACTACCTATTTATCCCCGAAACTTATGCAATGGGTTAGTTATGCTCAAACATATGTTTTTCATGTTCATGGTAGTAACATTGTATGGTCGGATCTGAGAACAAAGTAATTGCATCTTAAAAAATTCTGGAGTGAAATTTCTAGAGCTTTCTTTAATTTTTTAACATCATAAACATCGCAAATACATATTATCAGGATTCTTGTGCAGAAAGGGGTGATGTTGAAAGGGCGATGGGCCTTCTTGAAGACATGACTCACAAAGGGAAATATCCTAACGCCTCAACATATGCTTTGCTGATGGAAGGTTTGTGTTTTTTTAGGTAAGTATGAGGAAGCTAAGAAACTTATGTTTGATATGGAGTACAGAGGATGTAAACCGGCGCCCGTAAATTTTGGTGTTTTGATGAGTGATCTAGGAAAGAGAGGTGAGATTGACAAGGCAAAGGAAATTGCTTAAAGAGATGAAGAGAAGAAAGTGTAAGCTAGATGTAGTGTCCTACAATATATTGGTCAATTACTTATGCAAGGAAGGTAGACCTGCTGAGGCATATAAACTTTTGGTTGAGATGCAAATCCCGAGGTCGTGAGGCCAATGCAGCTACGTATCACATGATGCTTGATGGTTTTTGTAAGGTTGAGGATTTTGAAGGAGGCTTGAAGGTTCTTAATGCAATGTTGACAAGTGAGCATTGTCCTATGGCTGATATATATTGCCGTATGGTTGAAGGATTGTTGAGGGATGGAAATATAGATCATGCATGCTTTGTAGTTGAGGAGATGGAGAAGAGAAAGATCAGAGTTAAGCTGCAGTCTTGGGAAGTTCTAGCTACGCATGCTTGTGGAGCAGATGGAGGTGCAAGGAAGCTTCTCACTGAATTGTCTTTATAGGAATTCTACTGCTTTCTCTGGTCACTTGAGTGAAGATTGGGTACCGGTTGCTGTCTTTCCCAGAATTATGCAGCCATGGGCAAGATTCCAAGCTTCCCATCTTATTGCACAAGCGACCTCGAGACATATTGTTGACCGAGAGGCGAGCCACATATTTTGACTGTAAACGGCTGTCATGTTTAAACTTCTTCAGTCATGCCCATGGCTGATTGGAATAAGAAATTAGGTATTGCTTGTGTGTACTACCTATTTATCCTCAGAAACTTATGCAAATGGGGTTGGTTATGCTCAAACATATGTTTTCTTTTCATGTTCATGGTAGTAACATTGCATGGTCGTGATCTGAGAATGTGCAATTCGGTATCTTAAAAATTCCGGGAGTGAAATTTCTAGAGCTTTCTTAATTTTTATCATAAAAATTATCATAAAATTATCATAAATACATATTATTATCAAAAATTATCATAAAAAATTATCATGAAATTTTTTCATAAAAACAGAAAACCGAGGCATGACTAAAAAGCAAAAAAAAAAAAAAAAAGAAGAAACCGAAAATCAAACCAACCAAAGAAACCAAACCGAACCAAATCGGCTTATCGGTTCGGTTTCAATCAGTTCGGTTCCTATTTGTTCTGTTTCAAGGAGGCACCCTATGATTCGGTTCGGTTCGGTTTTTCAAAAACCGAACCGAACCGAACTGCTTACCCCCTAGATATAAGTTTCAGGTTTTTATGTCACAAGAAAAAGTTTAAGATAAATGTCGATAATAGTCATAGTTTGGGGTTTTTGTTATTAAAAATTCAAGATAATGTGTCACAGTGGAAATAATTTCAGGTTTTTTGTGGCTTTTCTAAATTACTATCATGTCCAGCGAAATTAAAAAAAAAAAAAGTGTTCATGTGGGATGCAAAGATTTCAACAGTTGGCCTTTCGAAATCTACTTTTTAAATAATTACATTTCAAGTAAATAATCAGATCATAAGAGTACTTGTGCAAATCATTTTTTTCACAAAGAGGACATAATATTTACTCAAAAGTGCAATATATATTGTAGAGAAAAGTGCAATGCCATGAAAGCTAAATCCGAATTGCCAATGCAACCCGGTTGCAATTTATCAAATGTTTGCTTCAAAAAAACACATATGACAAATTCTAATAGCTCAAGTCCAACAAAGAATATTGTATCATATCTTGCGTGATACCCACAAAAGTGACGTTTATGTGCGATACAGAGATTCGGGGACATTGGTTCAATCGAAATTTACTTACAAAATAATTACATTTCAAGATATTAGTCAGATCTTAGAGGGACTTGTGCAAATCAAAATTTTCTCACTAAGGGGACTTAATATTTACCCAAAAAAGTGCAGCATTTAAGAGATCAGGACAATGCCACGAAAGTTTATTTCTAATTTTCAATAGAATCCTGTTGCAATTTCTCTACTGAGTTCTACTCCAATAAACATATCCAGCATATTCTAATAGCTTAAGCTTTCAGACAAGATAGATGCACACTCAACTCTAAATTGACTTCGAAACCATAGGTCTCAATTTGATATGAGATTGGATGCTTATCGGATGGCATTCGCACTCAAATCTAAGAGATATGACAGTTGTAATTTGCTGAAAACCGTACATACCTAAGATTACTATAAATGGGGCAGTATGCTCAAGATAAATCACGGAACAACACAATGAAATTAAATTTAGGTAACAAGTTGCAACTACAGCTTGCATGCTCAGTTGAAAAAAGTCAGATGATGGAACAATGTTGGTGCAGAAAAATAACGATAAACTTAACCATTCCCGTTGCGGGCGGGACCATAGTGAGTCGACAGCAAGCCGACACTCGTGCAGTTTTTCATGAACTTGGACCATTTAAGGCAAATCTCGTCCTTAAATTGTGATAGATTCCGCCCACCTTGTTTTTTATTACTGAGGAACTTGTGTAAAGAAGAACTCGATGGGATGAGCACTGCAGAAACTAAGTGATATGAACACTGCAGTAACCAAGTGGAATCAGCACTACCTACTTTGCGTATACTTTGGAAGCTCATCTACGAAGTTTGTCTGTAATCTCCGGTCAATAACAAGAATTGACACTTCCAACGAAAGGTCCTTGTAGCTGTATCCAATGGAAAGTTGAGGACTCAGTGCACGTGATTCTTCGACAGATACCCGATCCATACAGCCCAAGAGAATGCAAACCATCCGCGAATGCACTGCACCAACAATGTAACAGCCGGAACACATTTTGGTTTCCTCGAGTCGGTAAATCGTCGATGCTAGGATCACTCATGAACAAAAGCTTTAAGCTTCACAAGCTCAAGCTATGGAGTGAAGCTCGAGTTTCGCGCTTGCTCAGCCCAGACATCCACGTCCTCTCCATCCTCTTCACCTCCAACACCATGAAAACCGGTTTGTTCAATGCCCTCATTCCACAAATCTTCCCAAAAGACCTCATCAAGTGCTCTGTGATTCTAAGGTATTTGGGACTGGAAATGCGTATGGCTTCGGTTGGGGTTTCCCAGGATTAGAAGCAAAGACAAAATGTTTCGCATAAGTAGTAAAATGCACTCCCAAATTTCAAATTGGAGCACATTCCCATGTTTATTGAGGACATAGTTTCGTTGGGGACCAATAATGGGAGACAAGTCATTGATCATAAAATCAGAAAATATACACAGAGGTAGCAAGTACAATAAGAGGAAGCATATCCATTTTTGTATAAGTCATGACCACTTTTGGACAAATTGGCAGTTTGCACTTACTACTTCTGTATGTTTTATGATTTTATCATTAATGACTTGTCTCCCAGTAGTGTACTCAATAACTTAGTGCAATGCACACCTTTCCATGTTTATTACCCACTATTAAGCCTGGAATGTGGTAGATCCTAGCCAAGCATAATCATGGTTCGACAAGACCGCAATTCCTTGGAAATTACTGAAAGCTGGAAGTCTCTATAAAGTGGAAAAGTGGCAGTAAAATATGAAAATAAAGTTTA
The DNA here is from genome assembly GCA_024733475.1 of Syzygium grande. Taxonomy (NCBI): domain Eukaryota; kingdom Viridiplantae; phylum Streptophyta; class Magnoliopsida; order Myrtales; family Myrtaceae; genus Syzygium; species Syzygium grande. The sequence continues at coordinate 14,638,658 of JAMXDD010000005.1, read as the reverse complement.
TGTCAATCTAAGAGCTAATCCCATAAGAAACAAAAAAAAATAATGATTATGTCCTCGCCTGATTAAAATAAAAAAAGTTTATGCTCACGTGCGATACAGAAATTCAGAAATTTGGTCATTCAAATTTACTTATAAAATAATTGCATTTCGAGCTCGGATCATAACGGTACTTGTGCGAAGCAATTTTTTTTTTTTTTTTGAGAGGGCATGATATTTAGTCAAAAAGTACGGCATTCGAGAGAAAGATACGGCGCAATGAAAGTTCAAGTCTAATTGCCAAGATAATCCTGTTGCAATTTATCTATTCTACTTCAGCAAACATATACAGCATATTCTAATAGCTTAAGCCCATAAGAATAGAATTATTATGTCCAATGTGATTCAAAAGAAAGTTACGCTCATGTGCGTATAGAGATTCCGACATTTGTTCATTCGAGATCTACTTATAAAATAACCACATTTGAAGATACTAATTAGATCTTAACAGTACTCAGGGCAAACCATATTTCTATTTCACCAAGAGGACATGATATTTACTCCAAAAAAAAATTCGGCATTCTAGAGAAAAATACAATGCAATGAAAGTTCAATTCTTACAAATACCATATTTGTTCATTCTCGATTGTAAGTTACAATCGAGTTGCAATCTACTTCAGCAAACATATCAAGTATATTTTGATAGCTTAAACTTTTAGAGAAAATAGCTGCACACTAAACTCTAATATGATTTTATATACACCGGTCTCGATTTTGATATCAGATTGTATGTTTATCGTATTGCATGCGCACTCAAAATAAGAATGGTATGTCGGTTGTAATTTGCTGAAGACAGAAGATTACTATATATGAACAGTATGCTCAAGATAAATCACCCAACGACACAATGAAATTGGATAACAAGTTGCAACTACAATTTGCACGCTCAGCTGATAAAAGTCAGAGGATGGAACAACGTTGGTAAAGAAAGATAACACGAATCATAACTAATTCCAGTTTGCACCTCGTGCTTTTTTGTGAACTTGGAACACATAAGGTTGACGATCTCGTTCTTAAATTGTGATATACTCCGGCCACCTTGTTCTCTAAAACTGAGGATCTTGTCCAAAGAGTAACCAAGTGAAATGAGCACAGCTTACTTTGCATACACTATAGAAGTCATCTGTGAAGTATGCAGCAATCTCCAGTCAATAACAAGAAGAACTGGCACTTCCATAGAAAGGTCCTTGTAGTTGTATCCAATGTAACCAAAGACTAAGCGTGTGATTCTTCCATAGATACTTAATCCATACAGCCAAGAGAACGTAAACCCGAATGCACTAAACCAACAATTAGAGCCAGCATACAGCTTGGATTCCTTGAATCGGGTCAATCATCTATGCAAGGATCTTTCATGAACAAAGCTTTAAGCTTCGCTCAAGTTACGGAGTAGAGCTCAAGTATCCCAGTTGCTCAGCCAAGACATTCACGTCGTCCCCGTCCTCGTCACCTCCAACACCAAGTAAGCCGGCTTGTTCAATGCCCTCGTTCAACAAATCTTCCCAAAAGACTTCACCAAGTGCTTTGTTACCTCTATTCTCATTCTCTTCCACTAATCCTATTTGATCTTCCTCTACATTATTACATTGACTTACACCAATTCCTCCAACCATGTCCAGAGCAATTTTCTCAAGCTCAAACCCTTCGAATTCATTGACATCTCCAAAATTTTGAGGTTCAACCTTAACAAAAGTAGCTATACCTGGTTCATTGTTCTGGACTAGTTGATCATCATCATCATCGAGAGGCTCACTTTACTTGGCCCTTGATCAATCGAGCGCCTCCTCTTGCTCTTCGCAAACACTTCCTCGAGCTCCTTCCTCCTGTCCTTCTCTTGGACCAATTGCTGTAGAAAATCAGGATTCTTCATCGCTCTCGCCAAGAAGTTCATCATCTGGTGTTGCTTCCTTTCCGTCTTCTTGAGCCTTTGTTCCATCACTTGGAGACAAGTCCTGGAGGTCTGCTGTTGCTGCCTAAGCTTGATCAGCTCCATCATCAAGACCTGCTTGTCGCGCTTCAACCGGCCGATCTCTCCGTCGAGCCCAAATCTGCCTACTTCAACGCACGGGTCGAGCACTTGCCGTGAATTGTGGGGTACTACATGAGTGGTTCTTCTCCTCCTAATGGTTTTAAGGAGATATTTTTTCCCTCTTAGGAACCCTTCATTAGCAAACTCCCACCTATCTGGATCAACCTTTCTAAAGCCCTAAACCATCCAAAAATAGTACAGTCCAGTGTTTGAAAATCGATGGTGAGAGTAAAATGTTAATATGCTATTGTCATGTCTAGAACTTCCAGGAAGAGCATCACATGTGATAACAATTGTTAAATTAACTTTTGATATGAGAAAGTCTGATACTAATTGTGTCGCTGTGTGCGCTGCTTATATATGACGAAAGAAGCTAACACAAATTAAAGGCACGCACGGTCTGGATCTTTCTGCTTTTTACTCAATTAATTACAGACACAAACAGTCCACTTAGAGAGCAAAAGGGCTTTACTTAATCATTATAATATTCAGAAAAGCACAAATTTATACTGTGTTCCAGGAGCTTCATGAACATCAATGAACAACGGGAGTAAATTTCTAGTCCCATCTAAGACCAACCCTACACCCTACACAGCAAAAAAAATCACCCTATATCACTTCCAATTAATCTTAAATGAAGCAGATTAGATCAACAAGCTTACATAGGTATTGAGCTGCCTGATGAAGCTAGAGAAGTTGTTGTGCTTGAAGTATCTGGGCAAGAGGGACATGGCAAAAGCCTGAGCATCCCACACCACAAAGCTGTTGTTGCCCTTGCTCCAAGAGACTATGTGGTCGGAGGTCGGGTCATCCACAATCTCATATGTCTTGGTGAGGAATGGAGGCGGGCCCAAATCATGGAGGCCCTCCATGGGCTGAGGAATTGCATGTGCAGTAGCAAATGGAGAAGAAGATGAAGAAAAGGCGACTCCTCCTGAACGCTCCTTCTTCCCTTGAACTTGAGGGTTATTCATGATTGATCTATTTGCTAGTGCGCTGATTGCATGAGCTAATGGAATTTTGTCTCCAGCGCGTCTTGATTTTTGAGCGCCCAAGAAGGAAGAGCTGCAGCTTTGGCTCAAGATCTTGTGCTTCTTTGGTGGGGTTATTCTCAGATCCTCTCAAATGGGTGCTCGAAAAATGCCGGAAAAGATCAGAAACAAGGACTGCATGTGGAGGATCTTGACAGATGAGTCGAGCCAGAACAAGAACATACTAATCGAGTGAAGAGCCATTTCTTTTCATCTTTATTCAGGTTCAAAAAATATATATATATAGGACAAGATTCTTCCCAGATAGTATAGGAATTGAAGATGAAGAGAAAAAGGGATTGGAGACAAGGTGAGATTGAAGAAGTTGGAGTGAGCTTCTGAGCCAAAAGTGGAGGAGGAAGAGTTTGAGCTGCTGAGGTATGGAGCATATGCTGTGTTGGAGAAGGAAGGAAGGCTGAGAAGAGAAGGGGAAACAGAAGAAGGGAGACCAAAAAATGAGAGAGCCAAGTGTGAAACTATGGTCTTTTAGCTATTTATATATACCCAAGTTTCCTTTTTTTTTTCTTTTCTTTAATCATTTTTCTCCTGCCCTCATTAAGAAAAGTATTTTTTTTTTCTCCTTGGTTTTGCTTTGGAAATTTCTTTTATTAGTTTTTATTCATCAAATTTTTCCTCTTTTTTTTGGTTAATCACTCACTTAACAGTGAATTTTAAAGTTATCACTCAATAAAAGTCTGACGGGAAAATGAATAGGGTAAGTTAGGTAACTGAGTTTTGCAAGAATGCTTCAATCTAAATTATGACAGAAACTCCCCCCTCCCCCTCCTTTTTAATTTCCAATTCAATGGAGAATCGGAGAAATTATCCATTACGAGAGTTCTTACAAATAAAATTTGTATTAAAAGGAGACTGAAAACTCGGACTAAAACACGGCTTCAATATTTACTCTTTACTTAACACTATCATGCGGCGGAGGGATTTAGACCTTTTTCTTAATCCGAGAGTTCCGAAACTTTCAATCCATACAAACATCGATACGCAAATACACGCGCGGTTCTTCGGAATCTACTGAAATCCGAACAACGTCCCGAATTTCGCCCTCGCGCCACGTCCCGGCAAATATTGAGGAAAAAAAAAAAAACAAATCAATCGCCGTGCTTTTCATGATCCCCGAATTTTCAAGGAAATCTTAAGAGACGGGAAATGCGCGGGGGCAAGCAGCGATGGAGGGGGGTCCCAGCGTTTGGGAATCCTCTCGTTAATTGACGATGACGATGATGAGCGCGACGACCTTCGCCGCTAAAGCTGAGACCTTTTAAGACGGACCAAAAAGCTGGCATCGACATTTGGCCCAATTCCTTAAAAACCCCAAACTTTAAGTTTTAGTTTAACTTTTTGTGTCTTAAAAAAAAACCCTCAACTTTCATTCTAGTCCCAAATCTACCCTAGTTAACTTTCTGTCAAAAATCACCGTTAAGTCTTCTTACCTGGCAATTCCATGTCAGCACAAAATTCACGTCAGAAGCTGACATGGAATAAGTCCAGAAAACGTCGACGTTCTTGCTCTGAATATTGAGGGAAAATTAGGATTTCCTTTGCTTCGTCTTCTTCAATTCGCTTTCGAAGATCGACAAAAAAAAAATCGCGCTCAAAGGGACAACACCGCTTGGTTGCTCCCTCCGTCAGGTTCATTCTCTACGCCACGAAGCCAGAGCCAGCTAGCTTCTCCATCCCCTCTCCGTGGGTTAGCCTCTCTATCGTTTCGCTCGAAGAAATTGATTGCGGACAGGAGGGATTCCTCCGTAAATCGACCGAGTCGTGGACTCCAAAACGCTCGATCTCTTCCTATACAGGCTCGAGCTTGGTCTCTCGGTGGAGAGGTCGCGGAAACTGCAATTGATGTGAGAATGCTTTCTCAGAACTTACGAGATCAATTTGGTATGCTATACCTCAGAACTTATCCGAGAGTCCCCTGCAATTGATGCGAGAATGCTTCCTTGTACATTGTCTTTCTGAATATGCTGCATATATGTGACTAGGTCAATCAAACGAAAATTAATTGTACATATATGTATGTGCTGAGATGTTTTCTCAATTTAGGTTAATTGATTACGATCGTCCTAAATGGGATTAGAGATTAGTATCAAATCTGAGCTCGTTAATGTATCGTTTCTCCTTTAATCGAATGTATACAACCTGTTTGATGATATGTCCGTGAGATACAGTCATGAATTAATTCTTGGAATTGCTCAATCTGAAGATGTTTTGATATACTCCGCATGTTATTAATCGATTTGTTAATTATTAGACAGGATTCTTGATGTACTTTCATAGTTGCCGAGTACGCTGTTGAACTATCGCCATGGCTTTGTGCTTCACGTGTTTCTATGGTGACCAGTGATGGTTGCTGGTGAGCAACAGAGGGTGAAATTCTGGAATAGCAGATGTTGAGGGGTCAATTGAATTCCTTGCTGATAGGATAAATGGTGACCAAAAGTTGTAGGCAAAAGTTATAATGGTTAGCAAGGATTGCTTAGATAGAGTTCGTGGGATTTTTTAAGTGATGCCTTGACTATGTCTAATGATTCCAAATAACTGAAGTCAAAAACTATAAACCATTCATTAATCAGTGTTAATTCAGTGAAGAAGCTCATGAAATCATTTTTCATTTTGTGGTTTACCGAAGGATGGGAGGAAAAAGCTCCTGAATTTTCAAGTGAGCATTAGCCGATGGTTCTCTTTGGTGTATTTCAAGTGTTCCTCCTTATTCTGAAATCCTTTTACTTGAAAAAAACCTAATTCACTATGAGCAAAAGTTTTTTGACGTTCTGTGAAATTGAATTCGCTATAAGCAATAGTTTTTTGACGTTGTTCTGTGAAATTGAGTCAACCACCATATGAGGTATAGATGCAGCCCTATAAGCAACAGTTTCCTTTCTCATTTCTGTACCATGAACACTTCCGACAATTTGTGTCATTTGCGTGCTTTTTGCAAAAAAAGATATATAAGAGTGTATATCTTCCCATTGCAGTATGGTATAAGAAGCCTGGTTTTGCCGAGTTAAACAGGTAGCAAAGAGAATCAGGGAAAAAAAACTCAGAACAACCAAATGAAACGTCATTTAACAGTTCTCTTCATGGAAAATGTTAGTTTTCTTCTCATTGAATGTGTAGGTGACAATGTCATTTTTCAAATCGTCTGTGGGATAAGGCTTGGTTTGTTGTTGTTACTGCTGCCATTATTCAACTGAAAAATATATGTACTTGGCTGCTGAACACATTGAAGCATGGACTCAAGTGACTCCAGTTTCTGTTTGTCTCACATGTAGAGAACACATTGAAGGCCTCGAAAGAGAAGGAAAAGGAGCAAAGGTGCCCGAGCCTGAGTCAAAGCCGACTGCAGCTGTGATATGAAGGATGCTGAAAAACCTTTATTGACACTGGTGCTTTGAGAAAGCATTCTCACATCCATGGCATCTTTTAATAGGGGTTGAGTGAAATGAAATTGTGTTTTAGATGATGCGGAGCATCTTGTAGCTGTATTTTTAGATCTCTCATATTCTCTTTTCGATTTATTTGTTTCTAATGTTGGTGAAAGACATATTGAGTTGTAATCCTTGTTGATCTTGAAATACAAAAGTTACCGAATTAGTTGATGTGGAATTTGTCTGAATTATTTGATTGTCCTACAAATTTCTTCTCTCCTGTAAATTTGAGCAGCCAAGTCAAATAGCATAAACTATTGTAACTTCTTACACGAAACATTTGCTGACGCGCAACTCAGCAAACAAGATTGCACAATATAACACCAGACTTTTGCATCTCCTTCACCTTTCCTGATAAGACCTTTTTATATAGCTAAAACCACAAATAATGATCCAACTTTGATCCTTCAACCAATCCCAGCACCATAGCAAGCACAGCTCAAAAGAAGGCGAAGGCAAAAATCTGCTAAATAGCATTAGATTAACTTAAACCAATCCACATTGTGTGCTGGAAAAGAGGGACATGCCAACATAACAAGCACAACTCAAGCATCGTACATAACCAAACCATCCCATATAGAAAGCTACATTACCATATCCTCAGACCAGACAGTACATAGCCATATCTACTTACAAAAAACATAAAAACTAGCACTTTTCTGTCTACAACAAAATCTCCTCATCTAACGGCAGGCACTAAACATCCACTAGCATTTCTTGGTCCACAATTTCACAATCCACCACCGATTCCAGATTGTTGAGTGCATGGAGATTCCGAGACATCAATGGAAGATTGGCTTACTGAAACTTGAACATTCCTTGCTCTTGTTTGTTCGTTGGAGAAGGATGGACCTCCGATATCAATAACTCTATCACTACCGGGCATCTGCAGTAAAAAAAAACAATCTTACATATGAACTTGCTTTTCTTTTCGATATACATTTAAAATTAGACAAAGATATTACCCTTAAATATGAATTCCCAGTTTCAGACATGAAAAGTCCATATCCTTGTCGAGCCTAAAGATACAAAATGAGCATAAAACGTTAATCACAACATACACAAGTGTTTTTTTTTTTTGTTGGTTGAAATATATACACAAGTGTTATGAAAATAAAATGTGGCTAAAAAACACTAACCTGTGCTCTCTCATTCCTGATGATGGTAGAGTCCCTATCAGATGGCCTTCTTGGCGTGTGCACTATCTTGCACACCAGTAGCCTTTTTTGGTCTTCCTCTTTTTGCCTACATGTGAAAAACACAAAAAAACCAATGTTAACGGTCATGATAGCCCCAAAAAAATTATTATTAAAAGTTATCAAATTTTCAAATAAAGCTTACTTTGGATGGCCTAGGTGCTGTAGGATTCTTGCATGTTTTCTTATTATGCCCATATTGCAGACAATTTGAACATCGCATTTGGACTCCAACTTTCATCAATTTCTTACCATCACTACTTCGCTCATCCTTATCCTTGATTCTGTTTTTCTTCTCTCTCCCCCTTTTCCTTCTATAAGGTGGGGGTTTAATTGGCTCACCACTGACTTTGGGCCACATTTGTTGTCCATTCATGGCTGGGAGGGGAAATTGATAACATCTCTCGTAAGCATCTTTCTTGAAACAGTCATCAATGTAATCATTGATATCTAACTTCATGAAGCTAATGCAACATATTGCGTGTTTACATGGTATTCCATTTATATCCCATTCCCTACAAGCACAGGTCTTTCTAGCCAAGTCAACCACAAATCTTTTGTCAAATACTTGAACCTCAAAGCTATTCTCCATTGCCGCTCTAGCAATACAATACCTTGACTCCAGCTTAGTCTTCTCCAACTTCATTCTAATCCTCGGGCAAATTGGATCAGTTCGATCCACCATTAACTGACTTTTCTTTGCCATCCTCTCCATCAACATAGTTCTTATTGCTTCAAGCATCTCAAGTATGGGTTTTGCTCTTGGTATGCAAATGTATCCGTTGAAGGTCTCACTTAAGTTATTATCAACCGCATCACACTTGGTACCTGTCTTGATGAAAGCTTTACAAAAGTAATTAGGGCCTTGCCTCATAAAGTCTTCATAACCTTTAGGGCACTCCTCCTTCAAATTTGCCATTGATACGTCAAATTCAGCTCTATATGTACACCTCACAGCCCTCCAAAAGAGATTTTTAAGAGCGTCCCCTTTGTGCAATTTTTTCCAATTCGCATATATATGTCTTGCACAATTTCGATGCTCTGCTTGTGGAGATAGGCAAGAAACTGCATTCATTAGTCCCTACAACCAAAAAAATCAGCCGATAGAAAATAAACAAATCACATCAATAATTGCACTATTGTAGTGTAATAGTCAATAAAGACAAAAGATGAGATATTACCTTTTGTTGATCACTAATAAAAGTCCAACCCTCGCCCGTGCCAACGCTTCAGGTCTGTGAATAACAGGGTGAGAAACCAAGTCCAAGATGCCTCGGACTCGACTTCCACAACTGCCCAAGCTATTGGAAACATTTGATTGTTTCCATCTCGCCCTACAGCACACAACAACATACCCTTTAGTCCAGTCTTAAGAAAGCATCCATCTAAGCCTATGACACACCTACATCCCGCTAAAAACCCCCTTTTCAACTCATCAAAGCCCACATAAAATCTCTCAAATACTTTGGTTGCTGGGTTTACTTCTATGTTAAATGTTCCATCCTTGCTAACTCTCTTAAGCTCCGCCAAATAAGATCTCAGCATGTCATATTGCTCCTCTATCGGGCCCCTTATATCACTAAGAGCTTTCCATATAGCTTTGTAACATTTCTTCTTGTCAAGTGTCAAGGCAAACCTTTCTCTTGCATCTGCCTGCATTTCTGCAGCTGAGTAAGTTAGTCTAGCTCTAATCTTGGGAGTGTACTCTTGAGCAAGCCATGTAGCAGTAGCTTGCCTATTTTTTAGACTTCTATTGCAACTATGGGGATCTCCAACTCTCTTTATGACAAAAGTTTTCTCATTTTGAATCCAACCGCCGTACAGTCTCCAACCGCATCCTCTTACACACCTTGCTTCCATTCTTTTATATTCACTCTTTTGCCAAAAAAATATCAAATCCATTAATTACGGCATACCTTCTCACAGCATTCTTGAACTGTTCATGAGATTCAAATCTCATACCTAGGCTAAACACTTCCTCATTATGGTCACACATAGGATCATACCTATTAACCACTAGGCGTGATATGCCATGGGTTTCTTCAAAATCATCGATATCAGGTCCACTTAGAGATTCATTTTCAGAATCCGCATCTTCATCCGCTGCCCCGTCTTCACATAAAACTAAATCTCGACCATCATTAGCCTCCTCTCTTTGTATATTGGTGGAACCTACAACTAAAGCTCGACCATCATCTACCTCCTCCTCCTCCTCCTCCATTCTTGCTTCTTCGAATTCTTTCATCATCTCACTTGTCATCGACTCTTCATCATATGATATATTTGGTTCTCTATCACTCCAATCCAATGGAATATTATCACTGTCACTTTCATTCTGCTAAAGAAACACACAAAGTCATTAACTGATAACTAAAAACAATATTCGAACATAAAGAGTCAACAATTGAATGAACTCACCATTGCTTCTGATTCAACCTACTAATACTCCAATTTTTGACGAGCAAAACTTGCTAGCAAAATGACGATCAACCTGCAATTTCAATGTCAAACACATTCCACTGATTGAAGCGAATTGTAAACAACACAATTCACATCATAAGAACAATTGACTACCACAACAATCAACCAACATTCTTGTGCGATTGAATTATGTTCAAGAACCTGAGGACTTTGAGCACATCTTTTGTTATTTCCACTGCTTGAGGGTGACGACCAGTAGGAAACAATGAACACATTTACAAAGGTGCTAACTAATAGACAGATCAGGCAAACAATAATAGCAAGCCCCAAACATGTAGCTTTTACCTAGAATCATACACGTAATAGGGATAGCAAAAATTGAAGACATCAAGCTTAATGCACACGTACTTCATCAAAAACGATAAAAGTTAAATTTAGGGGAAAAAAAGAGCAAAAGACACGGAAGAACAAATACCTGGTTATCACAAGGGTTGATCGCAGTTTCCGCCACTCTCCCCACCGAGTGACCGAGCGCGAGCCTGTATAGGAAGAGATCGAGTGCTTTGGAGTCCACGACTCAGGCGATTTATGGAGGAATCCCTCCTGCTCGTGATCAATTCCGTTGAGTGAAACGATAGAGAGGCTAACCCATGGAGAGGGGGATGGAGAAGCTAGTTGGCTCTGGCTTTGTGGCGTAAAGAGCAAACCTGATGGAGGGAGCGACAGAGCGGTGTTGTCTCTTTGAGTGCGAATTGCGATCGATTCCTTCAAGCGAAACAAAAGAGAGGCTAACCCATGGAGAGGGCGACGGAGACGCTAGCTAGCTCTGGCTTCATGGCGTAGAGAGCGAACCTGATGAAGGGAGCGACTGATCAGGAGCAACCAAGCGGTGTTGTCCCTTTGAGCGCGATTTTTTTTTTGTCGATCTTCGATGATTGGGCTTTGTTTGTTCGGGGATCGCATCGAACAAATTTATAATTTAGGAACGATATTGCAAGTTGAGTCAAAGTTCGGGGATCGTTTGCATCATTTTTCCAAGGGAAAAAAATAAACTGAAAGAGGAAAGGACTCATCATTCAATGATGTAATGGAGGACCATCCCACAAAAGGACCACACAGGTGGAGAAGGCAAACCACAAATCCTAGACGTACGGTTGAAGTCCGCAAAGATCCAAAGTGGGATTGGAAAATTGATACAGAAAGCGTCCACACTGTAATTTGAACTAAGAATCTCGAACTCTTTCGTAACGGATTAAGAAGCCATTCGATTCGAAAGAAAACTTGGGGGTAACACTGCCTACGTGCAGTTAGGAGTCCGCGCGATCGAGCGATCGAACCGTGGCGGTTCGTGAAAAGGGTTAGAATGCCGATAGGATGTTGGAAGAATGGACGGAATGCAAAGCCGCGACAAGTAGAGCTTTTCGCGAGCTCGCCATTCATGTAAATGAGCTTGCTGGTGCAAGCTTTTCAATCAGACTCCACACACGTTATGACAGAAACTAATGTTCATACCAGAATAAAATGCGATGACCATGGACTTAGACAAGATCGAGATCGAGTTAAGAAGACAAATAGGCGGGCAACGAGGGGCAACGACCCGGATGCAGATGCCCTGCGATCCGGTAGGTGCATTTATTTAGTAATCGTCGAAGGGTCTCTTGTTTGTCGCTCTGTCATGCTTCGTTTCATGCCGCGGCATCGCAAGCGCGATTGCCCGCTTCTTTCCGGCCAAAAGCTTCCAGGTACGCCTTTCTGCACCATGGAAAGATACTGTATTTATACAACTCGCGAATTAGCGAAAATGCAATTCATGTTACGAGATTAAAACGGGAGCGCACCTAGCCGGCAGATGATCGTGAGGACGATAGTAGGGGGTCCAAATGGGGCTGCCGGCAAACAATCGCATCGCCTGCACAGTCGTAGTTCTGAGAAACAGGTCTCGACACAACACGGGCATCACGGTCGACGTAATAACCGAACTATTGCATACACTAGAGTACCTTGATATAGTTGTCTGAATCGAGGGTGAACCGGTGGTAGATGCCGGCAGGGAAAACTATCATTCCTCCCTTCTTCACCCAAACCCGAATCCAAACATCATCCTGGTCCCTCAAGTCAAAGTAACCTGTAGCAGGAGCAACAGCATTAGGAGGAGTGAATTGGTTGCGGAAGTTGCATCCGACGAAACCCATCAAGACCGGCAAGCTCACCACTTCCGGCCAGACAATAGCGGATCTCCTCATCGGAGTGAAGATGTTCTGTGAAGAAGCTTTTGATCATCTCCTCGTAATTCGGCAGCTTCTCTGGACAAACTTCACAGAAGTCCTGAAGACGGTTTATTCAAGGAATTCGAGAGTAAGTTAAAAGAGAAAAAGAGTGGGTTTGTACATGCTTGCAGTTGCAATGCATGGCAACATATACCTAGCAGAGCTTGTGGCTACATAGGGCAAACAGAAAATTGGGAGAGTCGAGGATTCAACGATCATCGGAAGGTTTCCAGAAAGCTAATCGATTCCATAATTTAGATGCAATAAACAAATAGAAGAATTAAGGCATGAATAGTCCTGATAGAAGTCAGATTCAAGGATCGATAGGGACTGTCACAAACCATATAGGAATATCCGCGCTCTTCACGTATGTTCTTCAACTTTTCATCTGTTTCATGGTTATCTGCATCGAGTCTCCAGCTAAGTACTCCGAGTGCTGCAAATCAACATGTTCATATGATCGGATTAGTATACCGTGCTGCCCATTTTGATGGTCCCAACAATGGAGGACAAAAGGAATTCTCTGCAAATCCAACCAGCAAGTTGCTCCAGGGAAACGAATTCCTTGGGCTCACGATGATGCGGGAGTCTTTGGTCCTCATCGCTGTCGTCTATGTACCACGCTTGAATGACTTCCTCTCTTGGATCCTATGAAGAGTCGCAAAAGAAACGCTTCTGTTAAACACCATTATTCTAAGCATTCAACATGCTAGAAAAGTAAACAGAGCAAACATCCTCCTAAGGACAGATACAAAGATTACTCACTTCGAAAAAGCAGACTGATCATTGCATAACCCTTGCTAATATTAGAGATCTACGATTGAGGCCAAAGTACAATGGCAAGGGATTATACTGCCGACATATGAATTCGCGTTCGTAACCAAATCTACAATTGTTGATCCACCAATAGCTTAAATGAATTCTTCCTGACATTTGTGATCCTCTGGCCATGTCGACATCAAGTTTCTCAGACCTTAATACCATGGAGGTGCCCGATGCTAGAACGATATAATGACAAAGATATTTCGTCTTTCAGTAACTCAGTAGCTCGCAGCAGCTATTATACGGTTTTAGAACGTTCAAGCAGTGCGAAGGCTCACTCGGGCAAAGATATCATTAATCACGAATGTCACGGAACAACAAAACAGTGAAAACTATAATCGCGCACAACATCTACGTTCTGTCCCGATAGCAAGCAGAAACTACAATGGATCTAGTAATGTTCAAGCAGAAAGAAGATCGCTCAAGCCAAGAATTCCGTGAACATCAAAGAACAGATCGGTTGCAAACTAGGGTGCCGATCCACAATCTCGGTCTCAAATGAAGATGGCCTTTTTCTTGATGTGTTTTTCGATTTCTTTACAAAGTGTCAGACACGAGATTTGGGAGATCTTTATGTATCATCTACCTAATTTAACGAAGCCCCTAAGCACTTCCCTTGTACCAAACATTGCCTGTACAAAAGTCAGTCGTACCTGCTTTAGAAACTACTAAACATTATGGTTGTGTGTTGAGTTGTACATATCATTATGTGGGCTAAGAACCCAATGGGCTCAGGCCTGATAAGGCTGGAATAGAGCAGCTCGTAAATCTAATGGTACAGTTGCCCAAGTCTGAAACCATTGATCATAAAGATTGGAAAAAGTTATCTGTCATTCCCGACGGTGATGAAGGATTCCTCGAAAAGTTGAGGATTCATCAGAACCCTTTTAATCAAGTTGAGCTCGACCATAAGTAATACTAAAAACAACTAGCTTAGACGGGGAAAAAGGACTTCATATTTTGGTAATAAGGAAATCAATATCCTTGATTTTTATTGTTGCTCGCCACTTCAAGTGAGAAGAATAAGTCTTTTCTTTTCCTATCTCTCATCAATATTTTTTTCCTTTTTTTTTTTTTTGCTATTAGTCCCTGATAGAAGTCAGATTCAAGGATCGATAGGGACTGTCACAAACCATATAGGAATATCCGCGCTCTTCACGTATGTTCTTCAACTTTTCATCTGTTTCATGTTTATCTGCATCAAGTCTCCAGCTAAGTACTCCAAGTGCTGCAAATCAACATGTTCATATGATCAGATTAGTATACCGTGCTACCCATTTTGATGGTCCCAACAATGGAGGACAAAAGGAATTTTCCGCAAATCCAACCAGCAAGTTGCTCCAGGGAAACGAATTCCTTGGGCTCACGATGATGCGGGAGTCTTTGGTCCTCATCGCTGTCGTCTATGTACCACGCTTGAATGACTTCCTCTCTTGGATCCTATGAAGAGTCGCAAAAAGAAACGCTTCTGTTAAACACCATTATTCTAAGCATTCAACATGCTAGAAAAGTAAACAGAGCAAACATCCTCCTAAGGACAGATACAAAGATTACTCACTTCGAAAAAGCAGACTGATCATTGCATAACCCTTGCTAATATTAGAGATCTACGATTGAGGCCAAAGTACAATGGCAAGGGATTATACTGCCGACATATGAATTCGCGTTCGTAACCAAATCTACAATTGTTGATCCACCAATAGCTTAAATGAATTCTTCCTGACATTTGTGATCCTCTGGCCATGTCGACATCAAGTTTCTCAGACCTTAATACCATGGAGGTGCCCGATGCTAGAACGATATAATGACAAAGATATTTCGTCTTTCAGTAACTCAGTAGCTCGCAGCAGCTATTATACGGTTTTAGAACGTTCAAGCAGTCCGAAGGCTCATTCGAGCAAAGATATCATTAATCACGAATGTCACGGAACAACAAAATAGTGAAAACTATAATCGCTGCACAACATCCACGTTCTGTCCCGATAGCAAGCAGAAACTACAATGGATCTAGTAATGTTCAAGCAGAAAGAAGATCGTTCAAGCCAAGAATTCCGTGAACATCAAAGAACAGATCGGTTGCAAACTAGGGTGCCGATCCACAATCTCGGTCTCGAATGAAGATGGCCTTTTTCTTGATGTGTTCTTCGATTTCTTTACAAAGTGTCAGACACGAGATTTGGGAGATCTTTATGTATCATCTACCTAATTTAATGAAGCCCCTAAGCACTTCCCTTGTACCAAACATTGCCTGTACAAAAGTCAGTCATACCTGCTTTAGAAACTACTAAACATTATGGTTGTGTGTTGAGTTGTACATATCATTATGTGGGCTAAGAACCCAATGGGCTCAGGCCTGATAAGGCTGGAATAGAGCAGCTCGTAAATCTAATGGTACAGTTGCCCAAGTCTGAAACCATTGATCATAAAGATTGGAAAAAGTTATCGGTCATTCCCGACCACCGGTGATGAAGGATTCCTCGAAAAGTTGAGGATTCATCGAATCCCTTTTAATCAAGTTGAGCTCGACCATAAGTAATACTAAAAACAACTAGCTTAGACGGGGGAAAACGACTTCATATTTTGGCAATAAGGAAATCAATATCCTTGATTTTATTGTTGCACGTTCAAGTGAGAAGAATAAGTCTTTATTTTCCTATCTCTCATCAATATTTTTTCCTTTTTTTTTTTTTTGATATTAGTCTCATCTGTTTTCTTTTTTCATTAATGCTCATGTTCCTCTCTATTTCCAAAAAAAAAAAACAACCCATCGTATATAATAATTTATAAAAGTGATTTCATAATATATTTCCTGATTTCATTGTAACTCTTGTTATTTTGATGGATTCTTTAATAAAAAAAAAATTTTGATTCCAATTTGTTAGTCATTACATGTCATTTTTAACGACAGAAACTGCCTTTAGGAGATTTACTTATTATCCAATATCATGAAACCGAGTTTTTTCAAATCGCTTTTAGCCCAAATACCAGAAAATGATATAATTTCTAGCAACAAGAAATTTTCGGTGAAACAAACGGACTCGATACTATACACAATTTACACTTTCTCATTGGCTTTGAAAACTCGAGATGGACAGGAGCTCGAGTTTTACCTCGAAACTCGTTCTTCCAATGACCGAGTTGAGTGAGTTTAAAGCCCGATTGCATAGAATATAGTTATTAAATCGAGCTCGAGATCAATAAATCGAGTTTGGCTAAACTAAGAGTCCATTGTTCAAGCGGCACATCACGCCAACTCGACTCGACTAGACCCGCTGCGGTAGACCCCAACTATAGCTCTTTCTTTCGTCGTCCCTTGTCGACAAATTTGTTCAATCTCTGTCCTAGCTCCGCATACATCTAAACAAATAGCAAGCTAGAAGCTTTCACATGATCCCACTTCAAACTCACCAGCACCTATCTAAAACCAACCCCAAGCAGAAAGAAGATCACAAACAAAACACGTGCATGACCGAGGGGAGAGGAGTGCGAGTCTTGCCATTACCTTGATCTCTGGGGCCGCCATTTCGTTCCCTCCGATCGCTCCGCGCGGACTTCGCTGGTGCTTCACCGATGGTGGAGAGTCGACGGAACTTCCCTTTACTTAGTGTACTAGGGTCTTTGATAAACCTTTGTTACGAGATGGTTAGCTTTATATAAAGGGTCGAAACCGGTGGGATTGACTCGTAAGTCTCTTTTGCTTTAGGACAAAGCCACAGCTGCTAGAAAATAGTGCTCAACTCTTCAAATCGTGGAATTTTGCAAAAGGTTTGAGAAGCAGCATACAAAGCCACAGCAGTTGGAAAAAGAGGGGATTCGATTCTTTCTTCAAATCGTGGAATTGTGCAATAAGGTTGAGAAGCACACAAAGCCAGAGCAGCTAGAAAAAGAGTAATCAATTCGTCAAGTTGCGGAATTCCACGAGGGTTTAAGATTAGGGTCGGTCATAAACTACTCCATGAGGGCGAAAGACAAAAAGGCTCGTACTTTCTCTCCAAAGAAAATGGGTTTTGCAATAGCGCGTGAATTGGCCGCCACGACTCGATTGCCCCGCGTCTCGCGAAAGCATCTTTTAGCATTCAAGTGTGGAATTCGTAGGGATACAAGTCCCACGAATACAATGATCGACTCGATCCACCACCACCACCACCTTATTAACCAAAGCGATCGATGCTTAAAGTCCTCTTTCGCTACGGGAGACCTTCGTGCTATGGTAAATGAGTGCATGCATTCGTCAAAATCAGAAGTTTTGTTTAAGCAAATATCAGTTATAATCATAAAACTTCTCTCAAGTCGCTCGCTTTGTACCATCTCCCTTGTTTCTTTGCCTCCTGGCTCATCAAAACAGTGGGCGGGCTGTCTATGGTTTTTTGGCAGTGCTGTCGGTGCCATGAAGAAAACAACAATGTCCGACACCGACAGAGGCGGAGGCAACCTAAATATGGTCAGGCTCAAGATTCCAAGAATTTTTCGTGGCTAAAGAATATGGCCGGCCTTTGTAATAAAGCTAGAAGTAAACATAAAGGTCAAGAATAAACAAGGGCTGCCTCGACAATCTCAAGCCCTGCCCCTCTTTTCTAATCTTTTTCCCTTTTCCCCCCATCTTCGGGGTACAATGTACTAAGCCCTCCTCACGAGCCAATGAAGATGGAGAAGTCAAGGCCATATCCTTTGTTTACTACAATCATGAGTTAAATCAAAATGTTTAAGCTCCAAATCCCCAAACAATGCTAAGCTATAGAGTATTCATCATGTGATCTGCTTGACCATGAGGGTCTTTCTTTAAAGATTTTGTCGTCGGGAAAGCCATTAAAATGACTAAGACTTCCCACTAGGGTGTAGCCAAATCCAAACTACTCCTTGTTGGCCTACAAAAGACAAGCAGAGCTCCAAAAGGTATTCCAATTCGAGCGATAGAATAGCCGTTTTTGTTCGGCATCATCGGCTTCAAGACAAATGCTCCAACAGCCCTCAACTCAATCACTGTGAGAAAAGGAGTACAATCATCGAGCTAAACCTAAGCTAGCATAAGCTATGCCGATACCGGCAGATGGCGTAGCGCAGCTTTTACATATGGATATTGCTTACATAGTGGCACTTAAGGGGAGAGAGCGTGGAAAAGCTTCTCTCGATTAACTAACCTCAGCATCATCAATCAAGATAGCCTCGAAGATAACATTGAACTTCTAGAATATACAAAACTTGATCCGACGACGAGTGCGAAGACATGCGATCCAAAGCCGGTCCTCCTCTAGAGATCTCTAACGAGAACGGGCAGATATATGTCTGCAGATGCAGAACACATCGACTGCAGTAAGACCAGTTCCATCATTTTGCCATTTATTCGAGGTATAGCTATTATCTCAACGAAACTACCATCATCGGCTCCCAGGGCCACGCCCTTACATAATATCTCCATATTAGGGACCTGCATTAAAGACAACAAAAGGCAAAATATAAGTTATGATCATAACAGTTGAAGAACTGAAATCGCCAAAGAGAGCAGAGTCGAAGGTCCCAAAAAACTGTCTCAGCTAAATAAACTCGTATCTTTGAATTATTAGTCAAACCTATCAATGCATCTCAACAGAAAATAACACAGAAGAACCTTTACAACCTTAAGGTATTCACTCAAGTCTGTAGTCCCCTGCAGACCTATTGATCTATCTATGGCAAAAATAAAATTTTGAACCCTGGTACATTAATGAGCAATAATAGAAGAATAAATGACAGAACAATTGTATGGTCTTTTTAATCAGGACATCAATAATGGAACACAATCACTCACAGACAAAAAATAGATCAGATACATTCTATGAAAGGAAGAACTGATTCATAAGCTCTTAGCTTAGTAAAGAATATGACCCAGAAAAAAGGAATGAAGTATGAATAGCTGCAGACTTTTTCCCGCAAAACTTGTCACACGGGAAGTTTGTTCGGGTTCAACTGATAGCCTGTGTCATTGACTTCCAAAAAGTTGACATATATGCAGAGGAAATATCGAAGAACCAGAGAATGGATAAAGGTAGCAGGACTTGTGTTCACGCACACGCTACAGACTTCTCTACAATCTGACAACAGTAGCTATATTAGTTTATCAAATTTTATGAACCTAGTGGTGAGCAGGGTACTGCAAGATAACAGAAAAATTAACCCAAAGATCAACAGAAAGACTGACTGTTTTTGCCGTGAGCCATCCCAGGTTGTGGTGCACAGGTCCTTGCATTTTTGCTTAATTGTCCATCTGGAAAAGGCATCCTTATTTGGAACATCTCCAAGCCTGAAGAGGCTGGTCCAGCATCTTTCCTGGATTTAAATCTGCCCGACAAAATTTCAAGCCAAGGAAGTAAAACCAAAATGAACGCATCTTGATATCTATTGCTTGAGAGGACTCTAAACAGAAAGAAAGTAGAGATGTAAAACGATCATGTCACTCACCTGTCCTTTCGCTTGTCAAAGTACTTCTGCAGCCTAACTTTCCGATTCATATGACCTTCAATGTCTGAAGAAATACAATCATTAACCTCATATTGATAGACGACAATCACAAAAGAAATCTAACTTTCGTATCAAGAGAGTATTGAGGTTAAGGTCACTTAGCCTATGGCATATTTTAACTCAAGTGTTCAATGTTCATCTGTCTATAAGGCAACAATCGTTTAGTCTCAGAAAAGGTTAGTTTCACTGACCCCACACAACGTAATGCTTGTTTTTCTTCATCGGATATCTTAGAAAATTGAATTTCAATGATCTGAAGATTCAATATTGGATGCCAAAACAGAGTAGAAATAGCGCAAAATTTTGACTTTATTTGATGAGCTGCCCGTTTGTCGCACCTTCACCCTTAAGTCCATTAATAGACGATAGAAGTAAGTTGTACAATTTCACACTACAAAAAGTGTCATTGCCAAACCCAAGTACTTTAAGAATGCAACGAATCACCCCCAAGTTCCTTCTAGGTTCTGTCACAATCTCTCTTCCCTGCTAGGCAACCTAAGCACTGTGTATACGGGTAAAATTAGCAAGCATCTACCTATATATTTCCCATATTAGATAGCTTCAAGTGAACTTCATGCAATACAGAATATACTGCAGATTCGACATGTGTAGGACTTCCCCATTTCATTGAGGAAATTCAATCTTCTTGATTAAAATAAATAACAATCAACATCTCAGAAGGCCCCACCAAAGCATGCAATTTGAACAAATGCTTGAAGGATATTATTCTTGTACAAATATTTGTACTACTTTGTTTTAGCTTAAGCTTTTGAGAAGAAAAATTGACTCTCAGATATTCATTTTAAATCACAGTGCTTCCATATTTGACCAATCTAGCTTTTCCTCCCATTTATGAATCCCAAGCTTCATATCAAATATTAGACCGATTTAGATCATTTTTAGCTTTTGAAATAGTACTGCCATGTCAGTGTCACTCCCTTGTCACTTGGAATGAGAGGCCATTAGAAGAGGAATCTGGTTTTACAGACAGCAACACCACTGATGCTCTACGAATGGGAAAAGATTCATATCGAGAATTTTCATTAAGCCTACCACTCACTAAATCATGCTAAAGGTTTGCAAGCGCATATTGAATACTATAAGCTGAAGCAAGATGCATAAATAAGATTAATCAAATTAACCATTTCGACATACTGTTAACGTCAATCCCACCTGTTTGTGTTGTATGAGAGACCATTGCTCTCTGAGGCAATAGGCACAAGTTCTCACTTGTGGCCTGCATATGACAAGGGAATGACCAAATTGCCGCACTTCCGTTTGATGAATCATCCAGTGGCAAAGGGATTGGACTAGCTGCAAGTTGCATGATTGCCCGCGCCTGCAAGACCATGCGTGAATGTGATCACAGGCCATCAGCTGTGCAGGTAAGACTTGAGAGGAGATATCTGTGCACTGTCGAATAGTTCATTACCTTGTCAGGAGACACTCTGTCGTATACATTCACCTTGCCACAGTAGAAAATTGTCATTTGCCCCAGCGTAACCTCTCCAGCACCAACATTTCTGCAAAATGTCATCGAGCACTGCCTGTTAAAACCTTGAATTGAACCTTACTCTCGAGCTCAGAGCTATGTCTCAATCCCATGCTTCCAATGCGTAAGGTAAATTCCTTTCTATATGCTCCATGAGACAGTCAGATATCATCTCAAGGAACATAACGACTAGCCAATTGGCAACGCTGCAAAGCCCATCCTACACCAGAACAGTACTCATACCTATGCTCGTTGTCAATATATATATGCATTTCCAAGTTTAGACGCTTGTGGCATATAAACCCAGTAGATACATCAACATTCGACAAAGAACAGACTACTCCACCCAAGATAAATAGATACATAATTCAGCAGAAAGAATCGTCCCGACACATCTTGATCGGTTCATCTATGCAGGTGGAGAAGGACTAGGCTATAATGTCCCGACTCCGCAGCAATTTTCACCCTAAGAGATACAATCCTTCACTAGAATCACTAAAAAGCCAACGAATTTCGCTAACACACAAATGGTCGCCTTAAGCATACCAGTCAGTGACGTCACAGCAAACAACCAGAATGTAACGCTGAAACACCGACTCAATCACCAACCTGGGACTAACCGCATTTCTCTCCGGGTCCGCCCCGGCCGAAGCCACGTCTCCTCCATGAGGCGCCGACTCCGGCGGATCTTTCCGCCGGTACGGGACGGCTTCGTCCGCGAATTCCGAAACGCTGGCGCCGGCGCTCATCTCCTTCGCCGAGTCGGGCGAGTTCGAGTTCGAGTTCGCCTGCAATTGCCGAATCAAACAACTCCCCCGGGCGAAAGATTCGACCGGAAAAAACCCCAAGGGCCACGCGACACGCTCCTTGCTACTGCCTCCCTCAGAAAAGCGAAGACTACAAAATTTAAAGAAACGGTAGCGAGAATCCGTACCCGCGGCTCGGGGTTCTCCGCGACGATCTTCCTCAGCGTCTTGGCTCCGGCGTCGTCGTCCCCGTGGCCTTCGAGCAGCGCCTTGAGCGAAATGACCTGCTGGATCGCCTGGGATTTGTTCCACGACGGCCTCCTCATCCCTGCACCGCCCCCGCGCGTCAGCTCCGCCCCCCCCGGAAAACCGACCGAGGAATCCGCCTCCCGCGGCCGCCGCCGGTCGCCGCAGCGCGGCCAGCCGCGGCGACGGAAGAGGCGGAGAATCACACACGCACACACACACAGAGGGAGGGAGAGGGAGAGGGGGGAACGAGACCTTTGTCCTTGAGGAATTTGCGGCAATCCTCGCGGGTGAGCTGCGAGATGTCGTCCTCCGTGAGCTGGTCGAGGGGCTTGTCGAGGATGCAGCCTAGCGACGTCATCCCGGCGGCCGATTGCGCCGGCTCCCGGCGGCGGCGGAGCGTCTCCGGCGGCGGCGGCGGCGGCGGCGACGTCGCGCTAGAGAGAGAGAGAGGAGAGAGAGTGGCGGTGGGAGTGAAAGAGAGAGAGTGAGAGAACCTTTTTCTTTTTTTCCTTTTTCTATTTTTTTTTGTTTTTTTTAATTTAATATCTCCCTGGGGTTTTGAGGAGGCTGAAAATGCACCCTAAGCTGCCACGTAAGCAGGCGCCGGGGAATTATTAGCGTGCGCCAAATCACCTGCGCCTCTGGATTAGCGAGGCGGAGGTTAGTTTAACTTAACCGGCCCCTGCGTTGTTATTAATTATTTCTTTGGGCCTAATTCCCTAAATAAAAAAAAGAGCCCCACAACTTTAGAGGTCAAGTTCCAAATCTGTTTAGAATTTTTTTTTTGTCTCATAAAAGACCCCAAACTTTAGGTCTAATCTCAAATATGTCCCGAACTTTTTTTCGTCGCGGAAAAACCCCAAGTTTTAAGTCCATTCTCAAATTTACCTCAAATTTTGTTTCGTGTAAAAAAAATCGTCAAAATTCAATTTATTTTTAAAAATATACTCCCGTGATCCAGTCTCAACTTGACACGGCACTTCCATGTCAATAACAAATCCACATTAACAAAGTAACGGGGCTTTTTTTTTTACAATGAAAAGTTCAGGGCAAATTTGGACTTAATCCTAAAAATTGGGTTTTTTTTATATTAAAAAAGTTTTTTGGGGTAGATTTGTTATCGTTCCTCACTTTCATATCCTAGATTAGTCAACAATTTTTATTAGATTGGATTTGTTATCGAACTGAAAATGCGATGATCGCCTGTACCTATTGCCCCATTACTTTGCTAATGTGGATTTTTTATTGACGTCAAAATGCCACGTTAAGTTGGGACTGGTATATTTTTGAAAATAAATAAAATTTACTAGATTTTTTTACACATAACAAAATTCGGGGCAGATTTGGGATTGAAGTTAAAGTTTGAGGTTTTTTTTAAACAAAAAAAAATTCATGGTAGATTGGGGACTTGACCTAAAGTTTGGGTTTTTTTTTTAATTCACTCATTTTTTTGTCATTAATCACAGATTTTCTCTATTTCCTTTTTAAATTTTTTTAAAATTTTTTTTACTCTTTTTTTTAATCGTCTGTTTTTTGAAATCGACAAAAATAGAAATAGTCACTAATAGCCCGAAAAAGGTACATTGACTTAGGTTGCGGCTATACCATTTATAGGAAAATATTTGCACAAGCGCAGTCGGGCTGCTGAGCCCCTCGCGGCAAGATTTTAGGTTTGATGGTAATCGAATCCATGTCAATGTTGCTCGGTGCTGTTTAATGCGGTCTTCGAACTTATAATCCGTGCCGGTTAGGATCTGCAGATCGATAACGACATGAATAATCGACTTCGGCATGAAGGCGGAACCCGATGTTTGTCGGGGTACCAAAGTAGAAATTGCTCGTCTTCTCTTTGGATTACTTCGTGACAAAAGCCTGGCTTTGCCGTATATTCGTGTGCGCGGGACAGGAACGGACAACGAGGTTCCCAACCGTGCCCCTCGCCCTCGTTGGTGTCTTTAAATACATTAACACGGGATGTTAAGGGAGAAAGGCCTCGAGACAGCTATCGGGATTCGCCCACGTGTTGGATAGTGATTGGTCCTCCGGCCCGCTAGCACCCGTTTCGTTTATTCATGTATACATATCAAATGTTGTGACAATACGGAGTATGTCATTCGCGGAGCCTACATAAGATTTATATTGTGAATCAACGGTTACACTTCATAGTTGCTAGCTAAAACCCACGACGCCACCTCCGCCCTACTAACCGCCGTTGCCTTGGACATGCTGCCTCGGCTGTTAGGGGTATCGATGGGTCCGATTGGTACATGTTTGCAGGAGACCCCTATCCGACCCGAAAACGAGTCGAGAGAAGCCGGATTTCGAATGTTTTGGGAATGCACACTTCATGGAGGCCATCGCAACCATTCCCTAAAGAGCTCACCATGGAGATTTCTATTTCAAATGCGGGGTGTCTTAGATAGAGAAGAGCTGAAGAGGATGCAAATCGCGTTTCTCCCTGGAAAATAGGTTTTTTCAATGTTTCCGGGTCACGGTTTCGATTCTAGTTCTTAACCAAAACTCGAACCTAACGGGAGATTTTTTTCTTTCTCTTTTGGTTTAATGACCCAAAACTAGAATGCAATTAACTCGGCTCGATTCGAACTTCAAAAATTGCTCCGGCCAAGCGCTTTCGGTTGGGTTCTTGCCTTCTCGGGCATCTCGAGTTCTTTTGACAGCCCTATCGGATGTTGCCAAACCACCTAGGAGGCCATCTCTCACCATGTCCGCTATGTTATCATCTCCTCTTCCACCCTCCGCCTCCGCCGCTACTGGTACCACCGCCAAGACCCCTCCCACCAACGCTCTCTCTCTCTCTCTCTCTCTCTCTCTCTCTAGACGTTTGACTACGATACCCGAAGAAAAACTAAGTGTCCAGTCTAGATCATAGACAACGACGTGATGTCAATGTCCAAGTTGCAGGAGCCAAATATCTCTCATTTTAGAGAGAGTTTAGATTCGAGCCATTTGTAAGAGAAGATCTTTGGTGTATCTCGCTTTATATAACGCATCTAGCAAGTGCTGGATATTTCAGATTTTTCCAATAATAAGAATATGTCGATTTGTGCCTCTGATGACGGACAGCTCTTAGAGATCAAAGTTAGGAACTACCACATAGCCCGAGTTACAATCGTGACTAACTCGACTCATTCGTGCAAGGTCGATGTCCGACTTCATTCACCTCAATCAGGTTGTACCAACATTATCTTTGTTCTAACATTCCCACACAATAAAATAATTTTTCCTATCCATAGACTATAGTATAGAGTAGAGAGAGAGAGAGAGAGAGAGCTATTCCAATGCAAATAAAGTTACATCTTGTGGACAAAAGTTGGTAAAGTAATACAACTATGGGCCTGTTTGGTTCGGCTTTGGGGGAATGCATTTGGGGAAATGCAAATACTTTGGGTGAAAGCCCATTGGAAAAATGCTACTGGTGTTTGGTAAAAATATTTTTTTTTTTTTTGGTAACCTAGGAACTTTGGCCAAAATATAGTGTTTGGTGAATTTTTTTTCGCAAATGGACTTTGGAAAAAAAAATCTAATTTGAACCCGTCCCTTTGGGGACAAGAGTTTGCCAACCCATGAACCCAGACCTTGTCAAAATATTTTGTAAAGCTACTTTGGCCAAAATATAGTAGCCGGTGAATTTTTTTTCGAAATGGACTTTGGGAAAAAAAAAATCTAATTTACCCTTTACCAGGAGGGTCCGGGACCAACTCCGCTGGGTCCCCCTCGGCGGGTCCCGGACCCCCGCGGCTGGCCGTCGACCCCGCCGGTCGGTCGCCCCCCCTCGGGTGACCTCGCCGAGGGGCGGATCTGGCACGCCTCTTCTTCTCCCTCGACCGGCCGCTCTTGCCTCAAGAAGCTTCAAACCCTAAAAATATATATATATATATATATATGAATAGTGGAATCTTCAAAGCCCAAAGTTGGTCTACATTTGGCCGGGCTTTCAAAATTAAATGCTAACATCTTTAACTTTAAAAAAGCAAAACAAACAAACATTTTGGGAAGGGGCTTTTGAGGCCCAAAGCCCCTTCCCAAAGCTCAACCAAACAGGCCCTATGCCTATGCCGGGCCTTCCAAGAATCATCCCCTATGTTATCTTGAATATGAACTGGGGCAATGTCTCCACACTTTCCTCACGAGGCCCCCAAAATTCATACTCTTGCCCCTGATCTGAATCGCGCGAGGGAAACTTCCATCAGATCCACTAAACTATGCACACATGCATTTCTCTGTCGCGGATGCAGGATCCAGTACAATGACGCAGAATAATTCAATGGGTGGTTTCAGCTCAGGCGCAACAAGACACGTTGTCCTTGCAGAGGACCTGATAGAATCCTCCATATCATTCTCTTTTTAAGGGTCGTGTAGATCTACACTGTACTGTCTCTCTCTCTCCTCCTGCACCTTCCATGGCACGGCACAGCCTCAAGGAACCATCAACATACGCATCGAAGCAAGTACTTCGCGAGCTTAGCTTTCATCGCCTATAGAAAGTGAAACCTCAGCCGGCAAAACTGAAACCCTAGCATGCAAGTTTCTTTATCCCACCTTCCTTTGTCCTTTGCATTGTCTCTCGACTCCAACATCCCTTTGTAAAAATACCCACACGCACTTGGCGTATTTCATGGACTGGCCTGGGACTTCTCCCTCCTGCCCTCGGATTCATTTGCCCACACGAACTGCCACTGAGGAAAGATTCGTCGCTTTGTCTTCCTTTCTTCTTTATTTGACCCTCTTTGTCAGAAACCTAATCCTCTCCTTTCCACATTATTGCCCAAGAACTCATACCCACACGCATTTTTTCGCAGCATATATGGACTGGCTAGTGACTAGCACCAGTGCTAGGCCACATTATTCCCCTCCGAAATGAATTTCTCGCGACTTTCTTTTTCATTTCCTTGCCCTCTTTTCCCCTTTGCTCTATGCAAGAAACGGAAGGTGTGTGTTGACAGTGCTCTGTCGTTATCTTTGAGAATTCTTCCTGCGGGACAAGCATGAGAATAGTAAAGAATAGCAAGAATGAACAATGAAATGATGGTAAAGCCTTTTTCCTTTCTCTCTTCTCTCCTCCCTTCTCTTTTCTTTTGCTGTTGTTGTTGTTGTTGTTTTTACATGGGCATAGGAAGCTCTCTCTCTTCCTCATCGATTTCTGGTCTCGCCTTTCTGGTTTCTTTTCCCCATCAGTTACTGTTGCACCCGGCTCCTGCCATCATGCAAGTTTTTTTGAGCGAGTGCGTGGAAGCAAAAACCTAAGAATTATGCATCATGGCGTAGGTCCCTGCTTGTCAGCACAATCGTACAAAGAAAAAGAAGAAGATAAATTATAAATTCAAATTCAAATTCACTATTTACGAAGGATTCATTGTGTTTTCAATACATATTCATAAACTGGTACATATATATTAATTTTACCTTGAATTAATTTTTTTGATCATAAAAAAAATTTCAAACCGGACACACTTGTGAAAAATTTACCTCGAGCTATTTTTTTACAACAAAAAATCTCAAATTTATACACTTGTAATAATATTACCCTGAACTATTTTTTTTTTGCCACCAAAAGCCTCAAAATGGTACATTTATGATAATTTTACCTCAAACTAATTTTTTGACCATTAAAAACCCCAAACTGTTACATTTATGATAAATGTATCCTCCTTTAGTATCCGTTAAATTAGAATTAATATCATGAAAAATCACAAATTGATAAACTTGTGACAAACAGAGGGGTAAAATCCCAAATTAGTATATCCGTCAACTACCACGTGTCATCAAACTTAGTAATTTAACAGTAAAATTTAACAGAAACTAACAGAGGGTAAATTTATTACAGATGCACCAATTTGGAATTTTTTGTGGTTAAAAAATTAGTTCGGGATAAAATTATCACAGATATACCAGCTTGAGATTTTTTGTGGTAAAAAAAATAGTTTGGACTAAAATTGTCACCAGTGAACCAGTTTGGGATTTTTCGTGATATTAACCCTATAATTCGCCTTTGTTAAATGATTTGAAATTGTAGGATTTGGTCTTTTTAATAAGGTGAAGTAGGAATGTGTAAAACAGACCGCCCAAATTGGGAATCGAACCAATCGGACCGAATCGGATCGACTACATATATATATTTTTTGTTTCTTCAAAAATTTTAGTGAAATGTGAATTAAACCTTAAATGAACTTCATTGACATAAATTCATTAATAAAAATTAGTTAAATGTGAACTAAACGTTAAGTGAACTTCATTGACAAAAATTAATAAAATGTGAACTAAACCCTAAGTAATCGGTTTTTGGTTATAAGACCAACTGGTTTGGTCCCTATTGGGAACCGGACCGCCCAATTTGATTCATGATTTCACTTTAGAATAGGATCAGACCTCTCAATCACCTCTAAAGTGAAGTGTGGTTGTTGATACTTACATGTGCATAATCTGATCATCGACAGCTCGACAGCTCTTTCCACGCGAGATATGAACAACTTAATTACTACTACAACCCGTTTGACTTTTGCATTTCATTTCTATATTT
Source organism: Syzygium grande (assembly GCA_024733475.1). Classification (NCBI taxonomy): domain Eukaryota; kingdom Viridiplantae; phylum Streptophyta; class Magnoliopsida; order Myrtales; family Myrtaceae; genus Syzygium; species Syzygium grande. The sequence continues at coordinate 14,609,890 of JAMXDD010000005.1, read as the reverse complement.
TCTTTCCGATCAATAAAGAATATAATAAAGAGGCCTCATTTAATGATTAGGAATAAAACCAGGGTACTTCCAGTCATTTACCTAATGCTTAGATGAGCTTGCGGTAGTTGAGTTTTTCTTTCATCCTCGTGTTCTAGAAGTCATAAAATTTATCATGAAAATATAATTAAATCTTAAAATTTTTAAAAAATATAATCAAGTCCTAAACTTATCGAAGTTAATACAATCAAGTTATAAAAATTGTCAAATTAGTACACTTAAGTCTGAAAACTTGTTAGTATTTTTCATTTGTCAAGTTTGAATGACTTGATTGCACTACTTAAAAGTTTTATGACTCAATTACATTTTTGCTACAAGTTTTAAGATTTGATTGCACTTTTTGAAAATTTAAAGCTCAATTGCACTTTCGCAATAAGTTTTAAGACTTTCGATAAACTTATTCACTGTATTTATATTTCAAATTTCCTTTACTTATTTTACATATGGTCCAAAACAATATTTTAACAAAAATATTCACCAAGGAAGAATTATAGCTATGTAGATATATACTTTCCATCCACATCTAGAAGGCGTCTTTGTATCTATATGTAAACACAAACTTTTTTTTTTTTTTTGGGTTGAAATAGGCACAAACTTGAATGAGGGAATATGGCCTAATTCAAAAAAAAAAAAAAAAAAACACAAAACTTTACCTTGAATGATAATTTTGGCCTCAACTTTTTTTTATCTCTTAAAAAATTATCAACTTTCACTTAAATCCCAAATCTAACTCAAATAATTTGAAAATTTCACATCAAGGGATCAAATTTGGGACTTGAGTAAAAGTCGGTGCTTTTTATCAAAACAAAAGGAAGTTTAAGGTTAGAATTGTCATTTAAAGTAAAATTTGTGCTTTTTTCTTAAATTAGCCAGGGGGAATACTAGCTGCGACAACGAGCATTTCTATGGGAAGAATTTTACTGTTTTTGTTCAAAAGAGGAAGATCAACTAGTATATAAAAATGTACACTAAATCTCACGCATTGGAAAATTTACAACTCGAATCGGTAGTCTAAGCATGATTTTTTTTCTCAATATTTTCAGCAAGAAAATTAGAGAGGTGCTTGAAAATAAACCCTTTTTCAATTTTCTGAAGTAAGTGTACGTAAAAGTCAGATCATAATCATCATGATGCTATTATGATTTTGGGTCATGAAATTCAGTGAAGGATAGAACAAAATTTGGATAAACACAAGCGATTTTCACTTGCAAAATCGTTATTATCAACAAAAAAATATATGATTACTGCCTATATATCAACATTATATTCCAATGACACGGGGCTGGTAAGACTCGATCCATTACAAACCGAAAATCTCAACTATTTCTATGATACGTGAAGGCCATACCATTCAATGATCGTGTTCATGTAAGATTATCTTTTTTATACGCTAGAATACGAACTTTATAGCCTCTTCTTTTAGTGCAAGGAATTTCTCTAACTTTTACGGCTTCATGAGTAATTTGTTAATCATCTTCCTAATTCATCATTTGTATGTAATACATATTATATATAGCTTTCTTACAATAGTCTACAAACTTGCGGTCCTTTTAAATTTAACTCTATCTTTTAGCTTCATTCTCTATTTCTTTTATGTGCAAATGAATTCTCCGAATTTTTATGGCATGGTACAGTATGATCTATTTTCTTAATCGGTCGCACCTTCCCCTATCACAACATCGATACAATATTACCATCGCGACTATTTAACGACCAACGCATATGCCGGTTGGAGTGACACCCACGAGCCATGTCGACAAACACCCTAAAGACGAGAACCAACGAGAAATCAATCTAGCCGCTGCACTCTTATTTGTCGAGGAGAAACCGGAACCTAGTCCGCCAGCACACAGATATCATCGAAACACGATTGAATCGAGGGCCGTTTTCCATTTAGGTGAATCTAAAGTAGATCGATCTAGAGCTAAGTAAATTCCGGATGCATGTGCGCGCACGAGTGCGCGTACTGCGTACTGTACAGCCCTTCCACTCGATTGATCGAAACAAGTTACGCTTTATAGGCTTGCTTCCTGCGATCTTTGCATTGCAGATTCCGGGAAAGTTCCAGGGGGGGCTCTTACATCATCACAGCCCCTGCATATCTTTTGGATCCCTCCCTTATCTTTTTCCTCGCAAAGGAAACTGCGAAGCCTTCCCTTTCCAACCTTGTTACTATTCCTCATTTGACCCAACCAAAACCCCTTTCTTTCTCAATCTTCATCAATGACCCGACGAGTCTCGTGCATTAAATGCCACCAAACCCCCTCCCCCCAAACGAATAGATAGACGAATCAATAAGTCTAAAGATGCATTGCTCCATTTCAATGTGATACTATCCTCTTTACTAATGAATTAAGCAGTAATCCGGTCTGCTAATTGCGCATGCTAAGTAACATGACACACTGAAAATGGGTCATGTCCAATTTGCATGAGGAACTACCACATCGTTTATTGTTTTAGGGTTAATTTGCTCAAAGCCTCCCTAAACTTTGGCAACATTACACAATAGCCTCGAAATTCGAAAGTTACATATTGATCCCCTCAACTTTGAAACAATTACACCATAACTCCCGAACATTAAATAGTCATGAATTAAACCCATGAATTATGATTTGTATTGCAATAACTAGTTTTTCCACCGACATAGCTGTTAAGTATTATCTAAAAACGGAACTCATTTTCTTTTCACTAAAATAACCTCAGCTGATTTTTTTTTCACTTCATCGACCATGCATCATCTCTAATCTTTCTTTACCTTTGTTAGCTATGGAATTGAGGTTCTGTTGGCAGAAAAAAGATGAAAGCTCATAGATCTTCACGCCTCAATTGTCGGGTAATTTCTTCACGTCTATCCATTTTCAGTTTAATTTTCACGGCCATGCAGACAGGAAAATTCAGCGACCACATCAAAAATCAAAGTTTCATGTGTATAATCGATAACTTTCTCAAAGTTTGGAGGGTCTTGCGTAACGGCATCGAAATTCACGGGGATAACCCGTAATGGCTCAAAGTTAGGAGATTATTGTGCAAATATGTTAAAGTTAGAGGATCTTGTGCACATATTTTGTTCTTCTTTCTCCTAACAAAAAGGAACTTGCTGGTGATTATAGGAGTGAGTGAGGAGGGGGAGGAGGCACGAGGCCCGCACCATGCCGAAAAGATCATGGTGGGGTTCATCGAATGGGACTGATGAACTCGCTCCTGTTTGCCCAACTTTCATCACGGTGGCGCATCACATGATTGTATTGTATCGTCATCATCTTTTGCGAGAGACATCGTATCTATCCTCTCCTTTTGAGATGTTCTTGTTGGGGTTCTTCAAAGAGGGCTTGATCTTGTCTCTCCCCTGTCTATCCTACGCATGTGTCGTGTCTCCTCCACCTGATGAAAGGGGGACCCCACACCTCGAAAGGGTCCTTTGGGATTGACCGTCGCAATCGCCGGTCAAAAGCGGAATTAAAGTCGATGTTGTACTTCCGAGTTTTTATGTGGTTGCGCAAAGCTCCTCAACCACAGGACACAGATGGATAGAATGGAGATGTCTTTTGCTCGAGAGGTGAAGATCGGCCAAAGCTTGGTGAAAATCATCTATCGGCCACCTGGAAGAGAGAATGGTTATTGGCTCGGTAAAGCCTTCCAAACACCATCGTTACCCTTTGGAAAAGGAAAAATGACATAAATAATCCTTGAATTTTAATATGATGTGTAATATCATTTCCGAACTGTTAATTTGTTCAATGTGAATCATGAACTTTTGATCTAATGTGCAATCATAAAATTCTAAATATTTACATATAGTCTAGGATTGCATTGAACATTTACCAATAGTAAAAAAACTAAAAATGACATTGTATATTGAATAAAGATCAGGGACGACATTACACAAATTATAAATTCATGGATAAAATTACACATTTAATCAAAGTTTTACGAACCATTTACGCTATTACCCTTTCAAAAATCGTGAGATCAAGCTTCTGGACGAACACATGACTATGTAAACCTTGAACCCCCGACATTTGAATCGATCATCGCGAATGGACTTAAAGATTATCAGGTTGTTTTTGGAGAATCTAAACATCATTGTTCATAACAATTGTTAGACTAAGCCCAATTTGCTATTCGTATCCTCAATCAATCACTAAGTACACTTCCTAGATCCGAAGCTATGAACTTCACTTCATATGCATCACTTTTCAATTGTTGAAATATATATCACGTCCTCATAATAAGAAATTTACAACAGGCTTATATACATATAGTCATTTTTTCCAGTCACCTACTTATTGTCTGAGCTTGGTTTCACATCGTTCGACCAAGTGGGCATCTATATATTTCTATTTTTTTTGATTCATTTATTGTTTTTCATTTCTTAATGTATTTCCCAAGTTTTCGAGAATATTTTTGTTGGAAAAAAAAGACGTTTTTTTTAAAAATTTTTTCACATCTATCCATTTTCAGTTTAATTTTCACGGCTATGCAGACAGGAAAATTCAGCAAACCACATCAAAAATCAAAGTTTCATGTGTGTAATCGATAACTTTCTCAAAGTTTGGAGGGTTTTGCGTAACGGCATCGAAATTCACGGGGATAACCCGTAATGGCTCAAAGTTAGGAGATTATTGTGCAAATATGTTAAAGTTAGAGGATCTTGTGCACATATTTTGTTCTTCTTTCTCCTAACAAAAAGGAACTTGCTGGTGATTATAGGAGTGAGTGAGGAGGGGGAGGAGGCACGAGGCCCGCACCATGCCGAAAAGATCATGGTGGGGTTCATCGAATGGGACTGATGAACTCGCTCCTGTTTGCCCAACTTTCATCACGGTGGCGCATCACATGATTGTATTGTATCGTCATCATCTTTTGCGAGAGACATCGTATCTATCCTCTCCTTTTGAGATGTTCTTGTTGGGGTTCTTCAAAGAGGGCTTGATCTTGTCTCTCCCCTGTCTATCCTACGCATGTGTCGTGTCTCCTCCACCTGATGAAAGGGGGACCCCACACCTCGAAAGGGTCCTTTGGGATTGACCGTCGCAATCGCCGGTCAAAAGCGGAATTAAAGTCGATGTTGTACTTCCGAGTTTTTATGTGGTTGCGCAAAGCTCCTCAACCACAGGACACAGATGGATAGAATGGAGATGTCTTTTGCTCGAGAGGTGAAGATCGGCCAAAGCTTGGTGAAAATCATCTATCGGCCACCTGGAAGAGAGAATGGTTATTGGCTCGGTAAAGCCTTCCAAACACCATCGTTACCCTTTGGAAAAGGAAAAATGACATAAATAATCCTTGAATTTTAATATGATGTGTAATATCATTTCCGAACTGTTAATTTGTTCAATGTGAATCATGAACTTTTGATCTAATGTGCAATCATAAAATTCTAAATATTTACATATAGTCTAGGATTGCATTGAACATTTACCAATAGTAAAAAAACTAAAAATGACATTGTATATTGAATAAAGATCAGGGACGACATTACACAAATTATAAATTCATGGATAAAATTACACATTTAATCAAAGTTTTACGAACCATTTACGCTATTACCCTTTCAAAAATCGTGAGATCAAGCTTCTGGACGAACACATGACTATGTAAACCTTGAACCCCCGACATTTGAATCGATCATCGCGAATGGACTTAAAGATTATCAGGTTGTTTTTGGAGAATCTAAACATCATTGTTCATAATAATTGTTAGACTAAGCCCAATTTGCTATTCGTATCCTCAATCAATCACTAAGTACACTTCCTAGATCCGAAGCTATGAACTTCACTTCATATGCATCACTTTTCAATTGTTGAAATATATATCACGTCCTCATAATAAGAAATTTACAACAGGCTTATATACATATAGTCACCAGTCACCTACTTATTATCTGAGCTTGGTTTCACATCGTATGACCAAGTGGGCATCTATATATTTCTATTTTTTGATTCATTTATTGTTTTTTCATTTCTTAATGTATTTCCCAAGTTCGAGAATATGTTTTGTTCGGCACGCACTACAAAAAAACATCTTTTTTCCGACGAAATTTCCAACGAAAAATTTGGAAAAATTGCTCTTGAAAAACCTTAAACCAAATTTTCCAACGAAAAAAAAGGGTTTCAGACGATAAATTCAGTCATTAATTTTTATTCCAAAAATTTCAATTTTACGAGAAATTTAAGGGGCTTAATCTAAACGAAAAACTACAAAAAAAAATTTTGGTTGAAAAATCATGGGTGAAACTAACACTGAAAATTTTTGGTTGAACCCTACACTTATTTCAGCGGGGGGGAAATGATTTTTTTAATTTATTTCATGGTGTTCTCTTTAAGAAAAGGTGGATGAGCTTACTAACAATCCGTAATGACTATTGAATTGAGGGGAAAAGAAAAAGGAAATAGGTGTATCTTAAAAAAAATTTTGACAAAAAAGAAGATATATATATATATATACATATATATTGTTGATCTGGGTCGGATCAATGACATTATCTAATACATAAAGAAGGCTATTTAATCATTAGCCACAGTCATTCACCATCGTGCTTGGGGGGTAATAGCTTAATTAACAGGAGGACTCACAAAAAGCATTTTTCGGAAAAATATTTTTTTCAATTTTTGGTGTTTGGTTAGTTTAGAAAAATGAGTCAATGGAAAATGTTTTTTATAGTTAATGGAAAACCTATACTTAAAATTAGGAATCCGGCAATTATTTAAGTTTGTACAATATTCTTTGCAAAATTCGTTGAAAATTTCCAACGAATTTTCCCACGAATTTAAAAAATGCCGAACAATGCCGGTTTTTTTTTAATTCGTCGCAAAATTCGTTGGAAATTATCGACGAAAAATTCGTTGGAAATTTCCAACGAAAAATTTTTCTTCACTAATTTCCAACGAATTTTACTTTTTGTTGGAAAATTTGTTGCAAATTTGCGACGAAAATTTTTTCGTCTTAAATTTTCGTGGCAAAAATTTCAGTTTTTTTGTAGTGACGAGACAGGCATCAGCATCCAAATCTTTTCCTTTCGTGGGCCGAATGACACGCTCGTGTAAGCACTGTTGCTCTTGTACCTTAAACCAAATTCATGTGGGAGTAAAAATTAGGGTTTCAAACGATAAATTCAGTGATTATTTGATATTCCAATTATTGCAAAAATACGAGAACTTTAAGGGGCTTAATCTAAACGATCAGACACATCTTGGCATCAAACATGGTGCAAAAACGAACACTGAAAATCGAGTTTTGGCAACCCTACACTTATTGCAGCGGGGAGCGAAATGATTTTTTAATTTATTTCATGGTGTTCTCTTTAAGAAAAGGTGGATGAGCTTACTAACAATCCGTAATGACTATTGAATTGAGGGGAAAAGAAAAAAGGAAATAGGTGTATCTTAAAAAATTTTTGACAAAAAGAAGATATATATATATATATATATATACATATATATTGTTGATCTGGGTCGGATCAATGACATTATCTAATACATAAAGAAGGCTATTTAATCATTAGCCACAGTCATTCACCATCGTGCTTGGGGGGTAATAGCTTAATTAACAGGAGGACTCACAAAAAGCATTCTTCGGAAAAATATTTTTTTCAATTTTTGGTGTTTGGTTAGTTTAGAAAAATGAGTCAATGGAAAATGTTTTTTATAGTTAATGGAAAACCTATACTTAAAATTAGGAAAATGATTGCCTTTTTAAAAATCGAAAATCATTTTCTAAAATATGACTAGATATTAGCGCTTTGACCAAAAACTCTACGCTCAGATATAGAGACTCCAACATTGATCCCTGAGTCCCCAGCATCCCAGACTAGGTCGAGCACTCGGTCCCGGGTCCATTGAGGGCGGGCTTGTGAACCCGGCGCTCGGGGTCCATTGAGGCCTAGCTCGGGACCCCAATGCCTAGGCCTAGGGCCCCTCATGCCCCTTTGCCCAGGTTCATCAAGGCTGGACCTAAAGCCCCATGCTTGTACTTGATGCCCCGGCAACCGATCCTAGGTCCGCAAAGGCCGAATGCAGGATCCTAGTACCCAAGCTTAGATCCCCAACACTTGGGCTCACGTCCACAAAGGCCATACTAGGTCTTAGGCACTTGAGCTCATGTCCTTAATGCCCAAGCCAAGGTCTATTAGGGCCGAGGCCTGGGTCCATCAAGGCTCAACACAGGACCATAGTGCCCGCACTTAAGCTAGGGGTGATCGGTTCCAGGGTGGGTTGGGTCCAAACCTCGAACCTAGAAACCAACCATGTTATAACCGGTTTCTAATTTTTAGAATCTGAAACCGACCCTGTTTTCCTTGGACCCTATTTTTGAACCGACCCTATTTTTTCGGTCCGGTTTTAGGTTCTACCCGAGAACCTTTTTTTTTTTTTTTTTCTGATTTCATTTTTTTTCAAGTATAATGAGCTTGCAACATATAGAGTTTCGAGTTGAGACCAACCACTGAAGTCAAGTATGCAACCAACGCTTACATTCTTCCATTATACAAACTCAGAAGTCCAAGAAGCAAGAGATAAAAATTTCAAAAATAAAAAAACTCAGACAAGCCGGATTCCGCAAGATCAGATGGTGTCTATTCCTTCAAGTCCTTCAATGATCATCAAAACTTAGAGAATCTTCTACACCAACCCAAGCCGGCAACGAAAAACCCCTAAAACTCGATCGAACACAAAACCTCAAACTCAAACTTGAACATTTCCCCAACATTAGATCAGATTCGAAGCTCGAGCTTGAAACCATCTGACCTTGCAACAAAGACGAAGAAGAGAGATTGAGGGAATGGAGGACTCCCTCGGATCGTGAAAAGTCGGATGGGTGAAGTGAACGAGGAGCCTCCTTGGTTGCGTAATTGCGTTCTTGCGGCGATCGGCGAAAAGAGAACCGAGACAAAAAGAGAACCGAGATAGAGGAGCGGCGAAGAGAGAACCGAGACAGTGATCGTGATCTAGATCTAGGTTTTTTTTGTTTTTTTTATATTATCATAAAACCGGTTCTAAAACCGGTCCGGGTTGATTTTTACTCGGAATCGAAAACCGGACCGGTTCTAACCGGTTCCAAAAAAATGGAACCGGTACCTGGACCGGTTTTAACCGGAACCGGTTCCCGAACTTGTTTTTCGGGTGGGCCGGTCCGGTTTCCGAGTAAACCCAATCCGGTTGCACACCCCTAACTTGAGCCCATCAAGGCCAGGCTTGGTACCTAGCGCTTGTTCCCCGATCCATGAAGGCTAGGTCCAGGACCAAGCTGCCCATGTCTCGATCCCCGGTGCTCAAGTCGGGGTCCATTGAGGTTGGATCTTGGACTCTAGTGCCTATACCCGGTTCCCCTGTCGCCCATTCACAAGTTACTAGCATTTGAATAGTGTATATCTTTTAGAAAAATCAAATCAAATTTTCATAGTAAACAACGGAAAATATTTTCTAGTTCATTTCAAATTTCAACCAAATATCGAAATATATTGTCATTTTTTTAGAAATATTTTCCAAAAATATTACAGTTTTCGTGAAACAAATGAAGTTTTAAATAAGTGGATAAGTATCGTATCTATAGATAATTAGTTTATTGGCCAGAGCCTTGCGCGGGCATGTTTGTACTTGGAATACTGCGAGTATGTCTGTATCCGCAATCTCGAAAACTCCCAATATCGAATTATAATAAGAGGTGAGCTGGGGTTTTACATGATACATACTCAAAAAAAAAAAAGATGCCATAACGTCATGGACCATCAGCAAACTCAGATAAAAGACACTTGAATATTCATTTAAATTGTCATGTAAAAGATAAGGAGTTATAGTAATACAAACTAAAGCTTTTTTATTTAATTTAAAATGGAAATATTGATCGTCTTTGTTGGATCATGAAAGCTATATTAAAAAGCGTGTTTGGAAATGATGCACTAAAATCATAGAAAACATACACATGGTACTATAATAGGCCTCATAGTGGCTCCTCTGGTCGTGGTTAGGCCTCAAATGCTCTATTTGGCTAAAATGAAAATTTCAAATTGCACATATATATATATGTCATAATTTCCATCGTTGAGCTATAAAGTTTACAAGTTTTGCATCATCTACTTTCAAGACACTAATTGTGCTATACATTGCAGAAAAAATTCATTGAAAGTTCTTAATTTTGCGTCCTAAAATGCATTCTGCTGAGATTTTTTAATGACCGTCGATTCGAGTCTTGAAGTTGTTCTGATAAGTTTAATAATCACTTTTTTCGATTTTGTCATGCATGATAATCCTTAAAGAGCACAATAGCTTTTTCTAGTTGTCATGTCAGACGTTCCTTGTCCACAAGAGAGAGGCAAGGCAATTAAATCTTGAAAAATGTTAAAGGAGAGCTACTCGACACTTGCTAAATTTTAGGAAAAATTCTAGATAAAGGTATGAAGTGTCCTTATTTTCTCTAATAAAGGTATAAAGTGGATTTTATGTCAAATAAAGATCTGAAGTGCCCTCATTTTCTCAAATAAATATTTAAAGTGAATTTTGTTTCAAATAAGGACCAGAAATTGTTATATCTGTTTCAAAAAAAGACATAGCTTAATGGATGATCATGGCATTTTCGTCTTTTACTTTTTTAAATTTTTTTCCTTCCTTTGCTTTTTTCCTTTTCCTTTTTTCTTTCTTTTCTGGTTTTCTTGTTGTTCTTCTTCCGGTGGCGGTTGGTCGACCACCAAGAAAAGCCGAGAAGGGTGGCGACCCTCACCCAGCCCAATTTGGCGAGGGTCACCTCACCGGCAATAGGTGAGGGATTGCCTCGCCTGCGCAAGTTGATCCTCACCCTGGGTGAGGCAGCCCACGTTGGCCATGGGCGAGGCAAGCCCTCATCAAATTTGGGCAAGGGTCGCCTCGCCGATAACAAAAGAAGACGGCCTTGCCTGCGCGAGGTGACCCTCACCCTAAGTGAGGCGGGCCCTTGCCAGATCTGTGAGGGTCACCTCACTGGCAACAGGTGAGGATAGCCTCGCCTGCGTAAGGTGACCCTTGCCCACACAAGGTGAGCCTTGCCCATGGCTGGCGAGGGTCGCCCTCATGCAGCCCTTCCCAAGCTTCGTCGGTGGCCGGTCGGCCATTGGCGAAGAACAAAGAGAAAACCATAAAAAGGAAAAAAAAAAGAAAAAGAAATAAAAATAATTAAAACTAAAAATGGTTTTTTGACAAAAATACCCTTGATTGGCCGGAATATTTCACCGGTCGACAAGCAACCAGCGAGGTCAGGTCCTTATTTCGGACTCTCATAGCTACTTTAGGTCTTCATTTGAGATTCACATGCCACTTCAGACCCTTATTTGACATAAAGTCTACTTTGGATCCTTATTTGAGAAAATGAGGGTACTTTAGGTTCTTATTTGAAATTTTTCCTAAATTTTATTAGTTGTACATTTTTTTTGGGTTGGAATTATTAGTTCTACTTTGAAATTTTAGAATTTGCTATTTGAAGAAATGACTTTCATTAATTTGTGTAATTCCTTTTGTTTTTAAAGTGTCTTGACAAATGTTATTTTTTTTTTACTTTCTAGTTAACTTCACTAGTTTCCTAGAAACACTTATTAACAAGACCCTTACTACTTTACTACCATAGCATGATATGGCAACCAAGATGGCATCCACACAAGTATATAAAGTTTACTTTTTCGTAAGCTCGCCTAGATCAAATTCTACACTTATTTTTTGTTTAAAACATTTTGCGGTTTGTGCATATTGATTTTTTTATTCGAAAGCACATAAAACTTTTACAAGTCATAGACGTCGACAGCTTGACATGTAGATATGTATAATTTTTCACAAAGATATAGCTTGACTCGATTTCTAGAAAAAAATTCAATTTATTAGGAAAATATAGCTTGCCTCTGTCTGTTTTCGTAGAAAATGAATAATTTGAAAACTTCATAAAAATGGCCACTTGTATCGCTTATAGAAATGAATGAACAAAAACCATTTTTCATCACTCGCAACAATGTTTAAATATAAATTATTATCGATAATGACAACAATTTGTATCACTTCCAGAAATGAATGAACAAAATTTATTTTCCATTGCTCGTAAAAATGTTTAAATATAAATTATAGTTGATAATGGAAACATTTTTCATCAATTATATATTTTTTTTAGTCAGATCAACTAATTATTTCAAGCGATATAAACGATCATTTTTTGAAAAAATAAACGTAGCCCATTTTTATTCAATTAATTTGCCCTATGTGGAACTAGATTCGGATTATTTTACGTTAAGAAAAAAATCCAAATTTGTGAGCACCAAAAACAGTGACTAGAAGGGGGAAAAGAAGAACTTGTTCAAAAGAAAAGGGTTAATATCATAAAAAATCTCAAATTAGTATATCTGTGACAATTTTACCCCAAGTTATTTTTTTTATCACAAAAAACTCTAAAAGTAGTATACTTGTGACAAATTTACCCAAACCTAATATTTTCACCATTAAAAATCCCAAACTGATATATTTGTGAAAAATTTACCCTTTATTAACTTCCATTAAATTAAATTAATATCACAAAAAATCACAAATTGGTACATTTATAACAAATGGAGGGTAAAACATAAAACTATTACTTCAGTTAATTGTTACATGTCATTTAACAAAGCAATTCGACAATAAAATTTAATCAAATTAAGGGTAAATTTGTTACAAATATATTAATTTGAAATTTTTGATAGTCAAAAAATTAATTTGAGATAAAATTATCATAAATGTACCAGTTTGAAGTTTTTTATTATATTAATTTAAATAAAAATAAAGGGAGAAAAAACAGTAAACTAATAGAGGATTAGAGATAGGTACAAAACGGAGAAATAGGCACTAAAACTAATGTACGACAGAGGAGAATGGCAGTGTAATAGTAAAATACGAAAAACCATGGAGAAGGACGAGATTCAACCCAATCAATCAGAAGAGGGTCTACTAGAGGAGGGTCTCCAGTAGTAGACCACACCCACACCCCCACCCCCCGCGGTGTTTTGGGGGTCGTTTCCTCTTGGTTTTCTTGATTAGAGTTCTTATATAATCTTGGATCAGATCTTTTGATGGCGGATGATGGATGACGGGATGATGCTGATGCGTCTCCTTTACGGTCTTTTGACTTCAATCACCGCAAACCCCCAAGCGCACGCTCGCCCCCTCCTCCTGCAATAATACGATAGCCTCCCTCTCTCTCTCCCTCTCTGTCTATCTCTCTCTTATTTATTTCAAGGAACCTCCTCCGACAGCCTCCTCTCCCTCCCTCTCTCTCTCTCTCTCTCTCTCTCCCTCCCTCTGCCTCCGCCGCTAGCTCTGTGCTCCGGCGATGAGCGCGCCGCGCCACCGCCGCCGGCATCCCTCGACGGCCGCCCTCACGGCCCTCGCCTTCTTGCTGCTCGCCTCCGCTTCCGCCGCCATCTGCTTGTCGCGGCAGGTCGTGACTACGACGGCCATGAGCCCGAGGGCCGCCGCCCGGAAGGCCGCGCCGCACAATTCTTGGCCGCTGGCGGAGCCGCCGGCTCGGAGGCGGCTCCTGGCGGGCCCGGGGTCGTCGCCGCCGACGTGCAGGGACAAGTGCGAGCGGTGCGAGCCGTGCAGGGCGGTGCACGTGCCGATCCACCCGGGCCTGAGCCTGCCGCTCGAGTACTACCCCGAGGCCTGGCGTTGCAAGTGCGGGAACAAGCTCTTCAACCCTTGATCAGTCCAAGAAAATCAAGAAGAACAAGAAGAGGAAGAAGAAGACGAAGCTGATGACGATGATGATATCGTCGAAACAAGGGGATGCCGTCTTGATGCTCTTGTTCCTTCTTCCGTTTTGGATTACTATTTGGCGGTTAGTTTTTTTTTTGCTCTCTTTTCTTGGGTTCCGCTCGTTTCTGTATATCATGACGATTGATTTTTTGGGGGATGGTGATGATTATGAGGAAAGCCAAGCTGGGGAGTTGTTGGGATTATAGCTAATTGGAGCTCTCACTCTCGGTCTCATGTGAAGTAGAGAGAGACTCCCTCTGTTTCTCAATCATAGTTTCTCTCTCTTCTGTTTTCCTTTTTTTTTGGGTGGACGTGGTTCTGACTTGTCATTAAGGTGGGTTGCGAGGTTATTATGGTACAAAAAGGGGGGCACACAGACATGTAATTATAACATGGGCTTCTCTCTCTCTCTCTTTCTCTCTCATATATTCTAATTTCTATGTGAAATTTGGGAAGCTGCTGTCATTTAAGATTTTCCTGTACATGCTCTCTTCCTCCTTTCGTCTTCCTCACCTTCTTTCTTCTGCTTGTTCTGCTTACAAGATCCGCTGATAATGAAAAAGCTTCGCTGTCCCATTTTTTTTTCTCTTCCTTTGAGGGTTGAAATGTTAATCCGCTAAACATCTTCCAACCATTGGAATTTGTGTAACTGCTGTGTAGTCTTTGTATTGCATATTCTTTCTTTTGGAAGATTTCTCTAAACCATTGACGACCATCGTAGCTCGGTGCAAATTGGTTCCCTGACATATCATGCCCTTTGGCGTTAGCACACCATTGATTGCATAAGCGCCACTTTCTTTTTCGCTTACCAGCGTTCATCAATTTGGATGTCGTGCCATATGTTATATACTCTTGTACAGAAGCTGGTTTTTTTTCCCATGAACAGCTCTCTCTCTTTCTCTCTCTCTCTCTCTCTCTCTGCGTGTGTGGTCATGTGAGGTGAGGGAGAGGGAAGACATGAAAAACGAAAACTTGTGAAAAGACATGGAAACGGGAAGGGATTGGAGACTTTGGACGGGAATGTTACTGTCGCTAGAGAATTGGAGAAGAGCGTGCGAATGAATGAGTTGATCAGAGAGATGGGTTTCCATTTCTGCTGTCAGCTGAGCTGAATGACTTGGATCTTGGAAGAACAATGGAGGAAACCTTTTGCAAGCATAGCAAGCAGAGAGAGAGAGAGAGAGAGAGGGTGTTGGTTTGGGAATGTGTGACGTTTTGTTTCCACTGTTTTTTCTTTATAATATAATCTGTGGGAGCCTGTGTTCTTTGCCAATACGACAGCATTCATTTCTCAACGGACCCTGCCTTTTTTCTTTGCGTCGTACTCCTCTGAAACTTTCAGAACAGCTTCATTTCCAGATGTGCCCTTTTCGTTTCAGATCTTAATTTAGTGTTTTTTTAGTCAGAGTTTATGTCACTGTTCTCCAGACATAGGTTTTCTGATAGATAATGGTATAATAAACACTGCCGAGTGAGAAATTTGCAAACGAAAACCACTGTTTACACAAATAATCCCAGACTCCCAAAATGGTATTGATAAAAAGTTGTGTTGTAAATTTAGAATTACTAATATGTTATTACATGAAAAAATATTACCTGTCAAGATGTTTTTGAATTTGGAAAAAAAAAAGAACTCTTAGGATAAGTGCAATTTCGAATTCGGGTCAATTTCTAATTCAAGAATCGGAAGTCATCTGTTATAATCCTATCGACTGAGTGCAAACTGTTTTAGTTCAAAATTATCAAATATACTAATGGTCTAAACTTAACCAGTTCATGAAATTTTTCGAGGTATTACTTGGGCCTCTATAATCGAGTCTCTACAACCATGCCCCTCAATTGTAGCACAAAAAAATCAACAATTATCTCGGAAAAACTACAAAAAATTGCTTTTTAAATGATATTCCCAAAGTCTGACAAAAAAAATTATATTCCCAAAGAAAAAATAGAGATTTGGTTTGTGTGGGCTCATATTCCTAAGCACCCTTCCCCCTTTCACAAAGAAAACAAAGTAATCTTTTTAATTTGCCTTTTAATTTCCAAAAAGGTTTTGACCTTTCCTTCATGAAAGAGAATAGTCCTTTTTAGCTTTCGAATTACATTCGTCCTCGTGTGGAAAAGAAATTAAAAAGATTTTAAAGATTTTTCTGGAGTCTGCTGCCTCTCGAAAACCTTTTTACTCCTAATCCTTGTGGATAAACTCTTGCTAATTTGCCTAAGATTATGGTAATTTCTTCCCCGCGCTTTACAAATTCCAACTCCAACCAAATTGCCTAGTGGCCAAGAAAGTATCAAGAACCTTCTTCCTAAAGTCAGCACAAGACTCTTTCTACCCGACATTCGGTTCTTCAATTAGCAACATCTTTTACCATCTTCCTCGACATTCCACCCCTCATTAAATTCCACACGACACCTACTTGTCAGCTTCGAGATCATCGTTTTCATCAAACACCAAATCCATGCATTTCAAGAAAACGTACCATCGCCGACATAATTAAGGTTGTGGAATCAAATGACATTGTTTTACGAAGCAACTCGAGACTCGGGAAAGCCGCGTTGCGAAACCCTAAGCTCGAGTCAAGAAATGGAAGTAGATAGAGGGTTGTCACAGTCATTCTCTCTCTCTCTCTCTCTCTCTCTCTCCTTCTCTCCATGGAAATCTGTACAGAAATGCCGAAAGCTTTCCTCGCGACACAGTACGCGAAGGTGGACCCTTCATCATGCTTTCTTTTATCTTGTATATATGTATATATTGTTCCAATGGGAGGAATGACCGAGAGCCTTCATTTACGCAAACTGACGAGGGGAAGAGAAACCTACAGTTCTGGGGATCCACGTGGCAGTGTTGTTTTTTTTCTTCCATTAAATGAGGTCGCAGGAGGCTGTACTCAAGAAAAGCCCCACATTCACATAGTCCCTTCTTCGACATCAACGAAGGGCGACATGATAAATTTATCATCGAAGTTTTGTTGGGGGGATGATTCATGATTCCCAACTATATAAACCAGAAAACACGGGATCCCGTTTCCCGGTAAACATGTGGGAGCTCAGGTGTAGTGGGGTAGCGCTCTTGAGGTGTCAGAGGGCTTTTGTAATTTGAGCCCATATTTCATTGGTAGTTTGGGTTTGGGCTTATAAATATCTGTCGCTTATATATAATCCATTTCTCTTGTAATCAAATATTGTAATAGAAAAGTGAGATATGCTAATTATAGTGATTTTCTTTTGTATAATTGAGCGTTGTAATAGAGAGGTGAGTTGTGCTAATTATAACGGAATTTTCTACCGGAAGTAACCCTAGTTTAAGATTGAATTGGGATAAATTTTGTGTCTCGAGTTCTCTTTCTCGCCTTTACTTTTTATTTCGTTGTGCTTGTGTACTTAATTTTAACAAGTTTTGCTAAGAGAATTTCACCTCTTCAAAAAAATTTCATGTCGCCTCTTAAGGCACAAATGATAATCATTTTGTTTCCCTAGTTTTCAATTTTTTTGTTCTCAAAAACGCAGGTTTGGAACAGAAATCTGTTTGGTAAAAGAATTTTATTTTTCTATTTTCGAGAAAAAAATTTAGCC
Organism: Syzygium grande; assembly: GCA_024733475.1. Classification (NCBI taxonomy): domain Eukaryota; kingdom Viridiplantae; phylum Streptophyta; class Magnoliopsida; order Myrtales; family Myrtaceae; genus Syzygium; species Syzygium grande. The sequence continues at coordinate 14,592,545 of JAMXDD010000005.1, read as the reverse complement.
CATAAATAGGTTTGAATAGAAATGAAAAGTTACAATTTTTTATTTTTCCATTTCTGGAACATAAATAGATATAACAACTCTTTTTTATTACTTGTCATCGCCGCCCACATGCCGGACGTCTGCCACCGCCGCTCATCAGTCGCCGGTCCCCGCCCTCCGCCATCCGTCGCCCATCGATCGTCCACCGCCGCCGCTCGCTGGCCGTCCACTTGCCATTCGCCGGCCATCATAAATTTAAAAATAACCTATCAAAATGAATTTTTATTTTTGGAGCAGAAAGTTTATGTCGTTATCAAATGCTACTTTTATTTATTTTTAGCCAGAAATAGGGTATGAGAATAGAAATTTTATCTTTCGCGCCCCTATTAGTCCAATCGTCCTTTCACATGGCCTGACGTTTCATTACTCAAGGAACATGTTTTCATTTTCATTTTTCGAACGAGGAAAACAATGCTTTCCTCCTACAAGCTTTTTTTTCACAGTTTTTCTTGCTTTCAGTTTTCGGGGGTTAAAAAATGATTGAATTTCCCGGATCAGGCGAGGCAGATTGACCAGAAGTTGAACCGGCAGGGCCGGTGGATTCTACATTTTTCAATTTTCAAAAGAGAAATGAAAAAAGAAGAAGAAGAGGGTCCAGTCATTTGCCCCCACCACCTTCACAAACTTGGATTTTCATGGAGAGAAAAATTCAGAAAATAATAAATAAAATAAAAAGAGGGTTTTTCGAAGTGACCTTTGATTTGACATGGTTGTTGGGGTTGCTGGTGTGCTAGGTGGTCTGGTATGGTCGATATTTCTCGAGATCTCTCCCCCTTTCGCAGTGCTTTTTCTCAGCATTATTGATATGATACTCTCTTTTCAGCTTTGAGCTCCTTGTGAAAGTTGTGTTCTAACGTGTACCTCATACGTACCTCGGGTTTCGATTTGATGTAAAGGGCTTTTACGCTAAAACGATGTGCAGTTTTCGAGCTTATCAAAAGATGTGAAATTCTTGATCTGGAATAAACCGGTACTTCTTGCTGTAGCTAATGGTGAAGTAATAAGTTGGGAACTTGTCATGTCCCCAAAAGGACGAGTCTGAACCACGAGGCGTTAAAAGTTGGGTAACGCCGGCGTCGGGGCAAGAAAAAGATAATGACCCATCAAGGAGATTTGGATATATAAGTACTAACATGTTAAAACAAGAAATTTGTGTTTTGACATGTAGTTTACCGATCTAGGTTTTCGATTTGATATAAATGGCTTTTTGATTTGATATAAAGGGCTTACGCTAGAAGGACCTACGTATTTTAACTTATCAAAAGATGTGAAATTCTTGATTTGAGTGTAGGGAATAAACCGGAAGTTCTTGCTGCTGCTGCTAATGATGAAGTAAATAAGTTGCACGGTATGACATATGAAGGCTTTGGAAGGAAGAGAGAAGACAGATAAATTTCATGCATGATCTGTGCCATGACTTGGTTTGTAATAATGATTGTCGTTGCTTATTTTGAAGAAGTGAATGTTAGTGGTATCATTTGGTGGAAAATGGATAGGTCGGGGAAAAGAACATAAATGAAAATGCTGGTGAAGATGGAAAGAAAAGGACGAGACAAACATTGACTTAAAAGAAGGAAAATATCATAAACATGCCCGAATTTTCATTAAACGACAAAAGAAAAAAACAAATGTCTCTATTTTTGAAAGTACAAATTACATACCTCAATTTGGCAAAATTATGCTCTTACTTACAAGATTGCCATTTATTTTTTATAAAAATGACACCCTCCTTTTCTCACAAATTTTATGAACATATGAACCCAAATCGACCTATATCTGTTATCATAACTTTGTCTTCCTCCCCAATTCGCGCCACCCCACTCCCGTTGGCCCCTCTCTCTCTCTCTCTGAGATCGTATCGCCATGCCTAATAGTCTTGATCTGAGGTCTCCAATTGATGAAAGTGTTTTCCAACTAGCCACGTTTGGTAATAGGACCCCGTTTGTGTTCATGTGAAAACATGTCCCGTGAATTGGACGGACGGACATGTTTCAAAAGGGGCACGAAAGCTTCCTGTCTTGTGTCCCCCCCTTTGTCTGGAATCCATTCCACAAACTACAGGGGACATTAGGACCCTCCTTGTCATCTCTTTTCTTTTCTTTTCTTTTCTTTCTTTCTTTTGGCTCTGCTTGGAAAATGCACGAAATTAGGCCCGGGAAGAAAATTTGAGTGGAAAATTGTCGAAAACTATTATGAAATCGAAAGGGAGGGAAGACATGAAATTTTCGAAAACTTTTAGAGTTCTTCATTATGAGCAACACCGAATTAAAGCAGATGCCCTGTCGTTCACCACCGAAAGCAGATGATCTACCAAAACCGTAGCAGCACGAGTAACTTGTTGTAGCATAACATGGTAGACAAAACACTGTTTAATCGTTGTGATTGCAAGTGACCTTGGCCATTCACCCTATAAAAATGGCTCTCGCTCTCTCTCTTTCAAGGCGGAACATCATACTATATCCTTTACAATTGTAGAAGAGAAACCCTTTGAAATGATCCGATCTAACTAGGGCGAGGAGTGGTTGTCGTGGCCCAGAGGGCTTGCCTAAGAAGCGGTTCTTGGCAAGGTTTTAGGATGGCAAATGAGGTAGGAACGAACTAAGACGTGCACCAAATAGAGGGAGAACAATTTCGAGATATATATATGAAAAATGGAATTATCTCCCAAAAGCGCCTTTTGACGTAATGACAACGCTTAACTTTGGATGAGGTGACATTTTAGGAAGGCACCCACCGCCACGCCAAATGACAAAATCACGAGGCTTGGTATGGGACGGGCCAAAGCGGACGGTACTTCAGTGAGTCAATCCAAGAACGTCACACCTTGCCCTCTGCACTCGTATCCCTGTTTTAGCGAGAGAAACCTTGATACATATAAAGACATATGCCAGTAGATTAAGTACGGGTTTGATGAGAATGGTGAACAGCATGGGCAGCCTTGTAGTCTCGCTTGGGATGTTTTGGAATCTGGAAATGTCAGCAAGATGAAAATATAATTGCAGAGGAGGAGCATGTGGATTTGGTACCATTCGTGCATATGTTGGGACTTTAGAACAGATACAACTGTGCCCCCGTCGCTGATGGACTTCCGGAGAATGAGCATGATGTTGCGGTATCAGCGGGTCCATTTACAAAACGTCATGTACCAGCAGGAAACAAAGGCCCGGCCTCTCCATGAACTTTCATTGCACCCGAAACATGAGCCTCCTCGGCCGTCAAAAAAAAAAAAAAAGCACGGGCCTCCAAATTGCATTCCGTGTTTCTGGGAAAGTTGTCCAAAAACCTAAACCTATTATATTATTGTCAATTCAGTTTTAAACCTTTTAATTTTGTCAGTTGAATCGTAAACCTTTTCACTATTTGCTAACTCAATTCATCCCGCTAATTTTGGCTGGAAGTTGCTGATGTGGATGTTGATTGTCTTCTGCGTGGCATGATCAGCGCTGGCTTGAATAATTTTAATATCTTTTTCGAATATTTTAGTTTTTTTTATTATTTTTCTTCTTTTCTTTTTCTTATTTCTTTTTCTCTCTTTCTCTATACTAGTCACTGCTAGGCCTTATCGATGGTTGGCGAGGTCGTCGATCTTAGGTGAGGGATGCTCGGGCCTGGGCTAGTGAGGGCCGCCCTCATTAGATCAGGCAAGGCCACCCTCGCTTGGGGTGGTGAGGGCAGCCCTTCACTAGATCGAGAGGGCTGCGAGGGTGACCTTCGCCCAAGTGAGGGTTGACCTCGCCTAATCCAACAAGGGAGGCCCGAAGTAAAATAATAGCAAATTTGAAAAAATAAAAAGAATATTATTAAATATTGTCCACGATAGTGCCTGTCATATTATGTAGAACAGCTGATGTTTACGTTAGTGATTTCTTATTAAAATTGACCGAATGGACTCAAATGGCAAAATGTGAATAAGTTTAGGACTTAGTTGACACAATTAAAATGGTTTATGACTGAATTGGTAAAAATGTAATAGAATTGAGACTTTTTGGATAATTTTCCCCATATGTTCCCTAAGCCGCAAAATCCTTCTCTTCGCTTCCTAATGAGTTCCATCCTTAGTTTCTTCTCATTCGTTACAACCTCCTCGAGATGAAATTCAAGGCGGGTTGGCGGATTGCTAAGCAAACATGTATAACCTTTTGGCGAGGTGATGCTTATCGACCGTATCTTGGTTTCTTGTTTATTATTAATCAATCGAGATTCGAATCATCACCCGCCTATTTTAGCCCGCCTTGCTCCCATGAATTGAAGATTTCTGATTCGAGAACCTAGTTACGCTAATTTTACCTAAACACCGATTACCCGGTACCTTTTCTCGTTTAGTAAAAGGTCATCTAATGCGACCCTTTTTCATATTTACTCCCAAAACAAGTAAATGAACGAATTGAAGCAAATTTGACTACAAAACTATTTACTTCCCCCCAATGATCACATCCAAACAGATTCTAAGCGCACGGTGTTTAAACGTGCATGACCTTGAGCGATAAACAATAAGTCTTACATGATGTTTCCGATAAGTTTCGCAATATTATCGAGACAAAATGAGTATTACGACCAAATGGCAAGAAGCATTTAGTGGGCTCACATCATAAATTACGACCTAAGTTTTCCCAAGTGCTTGATCTCCAAGTCTCTAACATCACTTTCTCATTGCTTTTTTATGGGAAAATTATTAATTCACTTCTAAACTTTTCAATTATTTTAATTTAATATTAAACTCTTGACGATTTATCAATTTAATTAACAATCTTTCAATTATGTCAATTTAATTCTAAATCTTTTGATGATTTTCTAATTTAATCATTTCAGCTAATTTTGACTAGAAATCATTGACGTGACGATCTATTTAGCGTTGGTTGTCTTACGTGATATGATCGGCGCTAATATGAATAATTTTTTAAAATAATTATTTTTTTACTTTCTTTCTTTCCAATTTTGGCCAACGACCTAAAAGAAAAAAGAAAAAAAAAAAAATTTTAAAAAAATTGTCCATATTGATATCAATGCCAACCATTTCCGACCAAAATGAACTGAAAAAACGACAAATTATTAAAATGTTAAAACTAAATTGACAAATTGTCAAAAGACTTAGAACTAAATTAACACAATTAAAAAGTTCAAAATTGAATTGATCGCCATAAAATAAATTTATGACTTTTTGGACAATTATCCTCTCCTTATACAAATACTTCCACAATATGACTAGTCATGGAATATGCAATTCCTACTATATAATTAACATGCCAATGAATTTTATTCTAATTTTGACAATGTCAAGATAAAATGCCAATGCAACCCCCAAAAACCCCAAAAAAAAAAAGGAAAAAGAGAGTTAATGGCAGCACGATGCTAAAGTTAGGTTCAACAAGTCTCCAAATGAAAAAAGTAAAATGTAACGTGGATTTTTTTGGGTCTGGGGTAGAATTTCGACGAAATCAACGAATTCTACTCCTAATTTTCTTTAAAATGCAGTAAGGCCTTTTGGGCGAAAATTTTAGGTGATTGACATCGTGCATGTTCACGGTCCTTCCAAGCATCAAACATCATCTGCCTGAGGAAGACCCTCGTAGGACCGTGGTTGTTCCAGAGGTGGCGATACCTCGGCCACTATGTCTCACGAGTTCTTGGGCTCCTTCTTCTCCCAGTCGGGCATCGCATTTCTCAACAATCTGGAAAATTGCAGCACGCACAAGATGAGCGATAAACCCACATGGTCACGCCAATATTCAACAAAGTAAAGAGGAACTGCCCGAAGGGCTCAAATCCATGAAGGAATGCACAACTTGCAGCAACATAACCTCAATTATAAGTTGATCCACAATACAATTCAAACGGCAACCATATTCACATCCCTCCAGAATCTTCCTATCATCATATTTTTTATAGAGAAAAACACCGCTGGGAGACGTACACATGCAAATACTGATCCAACCAAAATATCTACAACTCTATGTACTCGGTCACCCTTATTTGTCTTAAGATGCCTAACTACAGCTAGAACCAGTATTTAGTCATCATGCAATCTTAACAGTAAGTAGTCTAGAGGCATATATGAGCACATAAGAGAGTAATTTCTTTTCTGGAGCATGTCTGCGAGTCAGTGTATGACTATGCATGTTACCTATACATAAAAAAAGTGGTCCATTCAGTATCACTGAACCGTATCCTCATACAAAATATTCAGTTCCCCAAAAACACCTTTCTGAAGTTTGGCAATGAAGTGAAACAGCTACCTCCATTATTCCGATCAAGCACACTACATTCTTCAATAAGATTATTTTGAAAGAGCACTACGGGAGTGCAATTCACCAACAACCTAGAAAAGAGGAACCCAAAAAAGTTCACGTGACATTGTCCTCATCATTCCTGCCGAGCTTCTTGTGCAAGGCCAGAGCGACCCACAAAAGAAGACCTATAAGTATCTTGGTGCAACAAAATGATTCTCAACTATTACAATTTCCAAATTACTTCAAGGGAAAAGGTTTGTAGAGATCATACATTAATCCTAATTTGCGCAAGACGCTTTCACATTTTTAAAACGAGCAAGGAGACCAAGGAATTGATCATGCCAGCCACTAAATCTTCAGCAGAGTTATATTTAGATCCTGATTATATTCAAATTGCCTGATATATCTACAATGATCAAGAAAACTGTGCAAAGAATGGTGCAAGGAATGGTACTAGTTCTCAATTTGAATAAAGATTCTTTTTGATAACATAGCAGTTGAGATAGTGGAAAAGTACAAATTTAAATAACTCAGTGTTACAGATAATTTTCTATGCCAATCTAGCAGCAAACTTTCTTCCAACTTATGCTTGAGGAGATCTACATGAAGGCATCTCGTAGAAGCACAGGGAACTCGAAACCAGTAGGCATAAGAAAAGTTCAGCCAGTTGTTATTAATATTTACCACTTAACTTCAAATGACTATCTAAGAATCAAATCATTGAATACCAGATAAAGACTGGGAAAGACGAAAAGGGCCCGAAACAGATCTTCTAAGACTCACCGTATAAATTCCAACAGGTGAAGTCGGTCTAAGGTTGATAATGTTTAGCACCTCCGCTTTGGCAAGGTCATACTTTTTCACCTTTCCCAAAAGGTCAGAAACACTCTCTCTTGTTTGTTTGTCGGTAGCTGTGTCAACCAAGTATTGGAAAACCTGAAACATCCGCAAACAATAATTAGGTAAGACCATCAAGATAGTTGATTCCTATTGTAATGATCAAGAACAACCTTGTATTCTGATGGCGCGACTGTTGCAGCAACTTCTTTTGAAGCCCCTCTAGACTGGAAGAAGCCCAGAACCTCAAAGTTTGTGAGAGCACCATCATTGGCATTCTTTCTGCAAAATGCATAAGAGAGAAACATCAATCCAGAAATGCGAATTCGAAAACAAGAAAGAGATTAAAAAAAAAAAAGGGGGAAAGCAACACATTAATGGAACATGGCAAGTACATACATCTTCATTTCCAATAAACTCAGATGCCTAGTGTAATCTCAGAGGAACTTCTTTCAATCGGCAGTCGCCTCAACCACCGATCAGTCTCACTCCACTTTTATCAGCTGAGCCACAAAATGGTCCAACTTATATTTAGAATCAGAGAAGCGAGCAATCAGCACAAGCCCTGGACACACCAGACATAGGATTAAGGAAGATAATCATTGTCAACCGGTGCAAAGAGAGCATGAAACAGAACTGCATTTAGGCTTTAGCTAGTGGGATACTCCAAGCAAGCAAAATGCCTTGCAGACATTTACCTACACTTCGGTATTCACATTGAATTTTACAATGGAACCAGATTCATCTACCCACTTAAGCAGTAAACTCAATACAACATCAGGAATATTTGATTTTTCGCATCCGACAGGATCGTCCGCGGTCCACAATACCGCCTACGAATACTCCGACAGTATTATATCTATTAGGTGCGCGCGTCAATCTAAGGGGAAAACACCAAAACAACAATCAAGAGGAATAATTAAGAACATAAGCACATCGTGCCTCTTATCTCATGAGCTTGGATTTCCAAAAGGGCTGGCACCGGTTCCAAAATTACACACTACCGCCAATTATAAAGCACCCACTTTTCCCTGAACAGGTAGAATGCCCCACCGGACCCAACAACAGCGGAGACGGGTACCGTAAGAAGAGCAAAAAGAACCAACCCTCAAAAGCAGAGAAAGTCCGGGAATTTCGTCGAACAGCCGTGGCGCGCTAACTCAAAAATCAGGGCACGCGAGCAAGGCGCGCCCAAATATTCACGGGGCTACCTAACGGGCATTGCTCTTCCTCGCCTCGACTCGCATTAAGCTCGCTCGCTCTCTCTCCAATAAAAAAGCACGCCCCCAGAAAGAGAGAGAGAGAGAGAGAGAGGGAGGGGAAGGGGGGGGGGGTCGAGACTTGCTCACCCGTCAGCGCTTCTGGAATCGCAGAGCTCGGCGGGGGGGGGGGCGGAGGGAGGAGGACACGGTCTTCCGGAAACCCAAGCAGGAACACCGCCGATCGGGCGGTCCCGATGACAAAGCGATGCGGTTGACGACGACGGCGACGGCGACGACGACGGCGACGCGGGAGGGGCTTTGAGGAACGAGAGGAAGGGAAACTTTGCCGAACGAGCGATCGAGGGAGGGAGGGAGGAAACGTCAATCGGCAGCAAGGATCGCGAGGGAGGGAGAGAGAGAGAGAGAGAGAGATGGCGAGGGGAGGACGAGGATCGTTCGCGGTCGAATCTCCCTCTCCCCTTTCGCTCGATTCAGCGAAGAACCCCGCGCCCCCCTTCCCGCCCAAAAGGGTCCGGTCCGGCCGGGCTGATTCAGTTCGAAGCAACTTTCCCGCGATGATTGTTGCGGGGGCGGGGACGGGGGAGGCCCCGTCTTGGGCGACCCGGCCGGACGGTCGGACCCGGTTCGCCCGCCCGGGCATCTAGCCTTCCACAGAAACTGGTGGTCTCGGTCCCACTTTTCTTTTGCTTAAACTTGAAGCTCCCTCGTCTTGGCGTTGCCCCCTTTAGAAGATACCGAGGGGGAATTGGGTTTCGGGTTCCGGCACCCGGGGCCCCCGACGTGGCCGGAGCGCTTGTTAAATTTTGCTTAAGCAAAAAGATCTTGTAATTGCTAAATTGGATCTTGTTAGCGAGCGCCCCCCGAGCTGCTCTCTAGCTATAATTAATAGCAAAATCTTTTTAGTTTTTTCATTGCACTCGTTATTTTCATAACAGAGAAACTATGCGAAGGAAATCACGGATTTTTCCACAATTGGGTGCTTAACGAGTTTCTCGGGGTACTTGTTAGCAAATTCTTACTAGATTAGCTACCGAACTCGATGCCAAAGGTGTTAGTAGATCCTCCTCTCCGCAACTCCGCTCCTGTAAATGTTCTCACTGGACCCACCATCTTGTAATGCACGTCGCTTATATAAAGAGTATGATTAAATTATTGTCAAGCACTACTTGTAGAAAAGCTGACAAAGTCGCAGATGGTCTGGCCAAAATCTTCTTATAATCGCAAGATCACCACTCGCACTGCTTTGACATTTTATTTGGTATTCATCCAATTTTAAATAGAAAAGTCGCATTGTTTGGTGTTGATTTCGTCATGGATGTAAATAGAATGGCGTAACAGTACAAATTTCTTCGTCATAATATAATTTTTAATATCACGCTAGATTATGACGACGTAAAATTGACTTATAAATATCTGGGATATCGAGAGCAATCCATTATAAATGATAATTAATGGAAAAATTATTCAAAAGGTCATTAACTTATTGCACTTTTGCCAAATCAGTAATGAATCTTTTAATTATATTAATTGGGTTCTAAATCTTTTTACGTTTTGCCAATTAAGTCCATTTAACTAATTTTGGCTCGTTAGCGCTAACGTGGACACTTTTTAATAATATTTTAATATCTTTTCAAATTTCATTTATTAAGTTTTCTCTTCTTTGTTTTTTTTTCTTCCATTCTTTCTCTAGCTGGTCGGCTGGCCTTGGCGATGGTCAACGATGGTCAATGACTGGCTAGTGGCGGTGGGGTCGACCTCGCCAGTGGTCTGTAGACCTCACCAACCCCTCGCCTCTGGCCTGTCGTCAACCATCGCCGAGGCCTGGCGACCGGCTAGAGGTTGAAGGGAAGGAAAAAGAAAAAGAAAAAAAGGAAAAATAAAGGAAAAAAAAATAAAAAAATAATTTGCAAAAAAAACAAACTATTATTAAAAATTGTCCACTTCAGCAGCACCGGTCATACCATGGTATTGCCGGCCGGCCTCCAAGTCACCGATGACCCCTAAGCGTAACTCCCCCAAGCAAATCATCCAACTATAATGGTACCCTTCGAGACCTAACACGTTAAGCATGGCCCCCAGGATTTGCCTTAACACCGCATTGCAATCACTTTGTAGTGGCGATTCAAAAGTTTCAAAAAAAGTACGTGATCAATGCACGCAACTATACTAATCCTAGACAGAAACCAAAACTGTCGTGCGCGTTAGAAGATAATCACTCGTAATCTCGACCATCGTTCGTAATCCCACCACGAACAAGTCTCCACACTAGTATATAAACTCCCCCTCCTCCACCTTCATCGTTCGCACTCCTCCTCTCCTCCGCTCTCCAGAGCCCCAGAAAAGCTCCCTAACGATCGAATCCTTCCTCTGATTTTCCTTCACCGTCGCCTTCTTCTCCTTCTTCGCCAGGCCGACAATGCAGAGCAAGACCGGTGACGTCGAGAGCGGCCCCCCTGCCCCCGCTGGGGATGCGTTGTGCCCCGGCATGCTCGAGAGCCCGCAGCTGCGCTGGGCTTTCGTGCGTAAGGTGTACGCGATCCTCCTGTCGCAGCTCCTCCTCACGGCCGGGGTGGCCGCCGCTGTCGCCCTTGTGAAGCCCCTGTCGCGCTTCATCGCCGAGACCTGGCCAGGGTCCATAGTCGTCCTGGTCCTCGTCGTCCTCGTTTTCATACGTAAAGAAAACCCATCTTCGCCTCGCCCCATGATGCGTTCATGTTTTGTCCTGTTTGTTCATCTTCTGCTGTTGTTTTGATCTTTCGGTGGTTATTCGTCGGTAATGTTTACATCGTCTTTCTTTTGTGATGGCTCTTCAGTTATGCGCGCGTTGAACTCGCACCACAAGAGATATCCGGTGAACTTCGTCCTCCTGGGGCTGTACACTGTCACGTTGGCGTTCATGGTGGGACTCGCTTGCGCTTTTACGGAAGGTACTACCAATTTTTTTTGTGCGTTAATCTAGATTTTTTTCCCCTGGATTTGTTTGTCGAGCTTGTTCGGCTTTGTCTGAGGTCGTGGAACTTGTGGCAGAAGTATTTCCGACGACAACTGATGTGAAACGCCGAGGAAAATCGCCATCTTGGCCCTTTTCCTTTTCTGTTCTTGACGCCTTGCGTTTCATGTTTGCTGAGCAATTTTCTTGCCCGATTAATCTCTGTTTCTCCTATTTCAAATTGATAAAAGATTGCTCTTGTTAAGATTTACCATCGGTGTTAGACTGTTTAATTCCTTACTCAATTTGCATAATTAGCCTTCCTTGATGAGAACAAATGTATGAAGTACGGTCCACTTTTTCGTTTCGGTGCTCTCGTCTTTTCTCTTACCATTCCTAATTTCATGCACATGATTCAATCCGGGGTTTGTCTTATACCTTTTGGCTCTTTAGATAAAAAGAAGAAGAAGAAGATCAGATCTTATGTACAGACTTGGCACTTGAACAAAGTTCTTGTTAGTGTACTTATGAAGTGTTTGTCATATACAACTCTGAAAGAGGACCGGTTTTGCGCGGCTTTCTCCCCCGGCACATTTAGTGACCTTGAGCTCATGCATTAATTTGATTCGATGAGTGTTTTTACCGTGCTCCAAGAGTGAGCAACGTGCTTTGGCGTCGTCAAATTTCTTTGTTGAAAACTGATGATTGTGTAGACTTACATCAAAAAGGTATGTCTGCTTCATTGTTCTAAAATAGCTGTTCTATAAATAGAATATCTGACTCATGATGCTCTCAGTAGGGATGGAAATAGCATTAATTACTATAAAAAATTTTGGTGGGTAATGGAATAATGGAATATTCTTTTATGTATATATGTGTATATTGGTGCGAACCACATTCATATCACCAGTTCGTGGACATGCAAATTCTCTATTTAGCCTTAATGATCTAGTGCTAGTTACTTCCTTTTGTATCTATGCCTAATCTTGAGTTCCATCTCTTCAACAGAAAAGATCATCTTGGAATCGGCGATCTTGACGAGCGTCGCCATCGTCGCGCACTTGCTACACCTTCTGGGCTGTAAAGAGAGGCCGCGATTTCAGTTTTCTCGCACCCTTTTTGTTCGCTTCCCTCCTAGTATTACTCGTTTTCACTCTTATTCAGGTACACTTTGGAAACATCTTTCTTTCCTTTCCAACATCTCTTTTTTCTGGCTGCTGCGCTCTGTCATGTTCTGCTGAAGAATTCTCACGTTCTGGACTGTGTGTTTGATGAACAGATCTTCTTTCCTCTGGGGAAGTTATCCACGATGATACATGGCTGCCTGGGAGCGATCATGTTCGCCGCCTACATCGTATATGACACCGGCAACCTGATCAAGCGCCTCAGCTATGACGAGTACATATGGGCTGCGGTTGCGTTGTATCTTGATGTTCTCAACCTCTTCCTCAGCTTTATCAATATTTTCGGGTCGGCCGATTGCTAAGAAAGGCCGTTCGGCATGCCCTTGCCCGAACATCATGATTTTGTCTTAGTTGAAGATACTGAGGGAGCAAAAGTTTTTGCTTTTTGATAGGGACATGTACATAGTTTTGCAAGCAACTCTGATATGGAGTTACTTTTTCAATTGGTCGATTAAAGAATCCTCGTATATCTTGATATGCGTACGCAAAACTGTTTAACCTTTACTTCGAAAATATGTTTGGATAAATCAAGATTTATAGAGAATGCTACATATGTTGAAATCTAATAAAAAGAACGATTAAGCAAATTACGATATCTTATTTTTAATGTAACGAAAAGATTGATAACGTTGTGATCGTAAAATCTTTTTGGGTTCATGGCAACATGCTTGTTAATGCCCAGTATAGAAGATGAAAGAGGGTTTTAAAGACGCGGCATGTTGACCTTTGTCAATTTTGTGAGGTGATCTAATGAAATAGTATTCTCTTGTTTTCTTATTCTTTGGATATGAATTTTTATTTCTTACAAAAGAAAGCTATACAAAAATTTTTCATTATTTTGTGGGTTAAGGCTTGTTTATGTTACACAATTTTCATTAAATTTATTTATCTCCCCCGAGGCTCATTTATGTGACACTATTCTCAATAGAATTTAGTTATTTTGAGTGAATTTCATTCATTTGCTTAACCATTTCCAAAGAGGCCCCATCCTTTTATTTCTTACGTACTTTGACTGCAGAATATTTTGATATAGAGAGGCTGTCAATTAAAATGATATGTCATGACCCTCTAGAGAGCGACGAGATGTCCTAAGGGAAGTTGATAAATCATTAAGGGACCGTTTGGCAAGTTGTCAAATAGTGAAAATTTCTGTTCTTTTGTTCCCATAATCAGTTTAGGAACAGAAATCCGTTTGTTAAAATTTTTGTGCCTGGGCACAAATTTGCAAAAAATTGTTCTCAGAATCAGTTTTGGAACAGAATTAAAAAGCAAAAAAAGGTAGCTTTTTAATTCTGGAACAATTTTTCCATTTCTGATTCTTCTTGATTTTCTTCTTCCTTTTTGGTTTGTTTTTCTTCTTCTTCTCGGTCTGCCGCTGGCCGGCCACCGGTGACTGGTCACCGGCCAGGGTTGGCATGGGCGGCTTGTGGTTGCGACAGCGAGGTCAAGCCTCGCCTGGCCATGGTGAGGCCAACCTCATTGTCGCGACCGGCGAGGCCGACGGCGAGGGCCGTGATGCCCTCGTTGGCCTTGGCCTGTGGCTAATAAAGGGAAGGAAAAAAAAGGAAAAAAGAAAAAAAGAAATATTGAAAAATTCAAAATATTATTAATAAAAAGAAATTTTGTATAGTTACCAAACGCATTTATGTTCTTTTTTTATTCTAAGAATAGAAATTCTAGGTAGTTACCAAATGCCTTCAAATACTTAGAAATTATTTCTAGGTGCAAAATAAAAAAGAATCGTTTCTGAGCAGAATCAGTTTCTGGGTATAGAATTGTTGCCATGCGCACCCTAAGTGGGCATGAACAATCCCTCTCGCGAGGTGGCTTCTACATCTAATGCGAGCTCTCTCGAGCCCTATCGATCGCAACATGATTTTTCTCAAACAATTATTTATTTTATTATGAAGCCACCACTAACTTACTATTGGCTTATTAGAACTAGAGAGATTCGAAGCCCAGAGACTCGATTAGGCTAGATTAATCTTTCTTAGAATATCCAAATATGACATTTTTGCTTTCCATTATAGCAAAAGATGATAAAGGTTAATAATATTGGTGAACCATCGAAATGCAAAACCAATTTCGTTTCTACGTAGCAAGGTGGAGAAAAAAGGGCAGAAGGAATTATTTTCTTTAGAGACAGGTGTCATGAGCCAAATGGAGGAATGCACAACCATTTTGCTGCCTTAACCCTAGTCCCATCTGAGTAAATCTAATTACAGCGTGGTAATGGATTAAGGAATATAAATAGCAGTATGTATTGTAGAATAAAGAGACGAAGTGCTATGGCTTTTAGTGAAGAACATTCTTCTCCTGGGAAATTTACCTTTGAATCATTATCTTCTTAATTTCTTTGATTTTCTTCATGGTATTAGAGCTTGAAATTGAGAGCCGGTTTTACCATATTTGTTTTCTTCCTTTTCCTTGAGTTCATCTCTTCTCCATCTACACAATTATGGCGGAAAACTAAAATCTGAGATACCCATACCCCATACATGTAAACCTCTCAAACTTTGTGACTATCAAACTTTCTGAACAAAATTTCCTTCTATGGCAAACACAATTTCTTCGCTTCATTAGAAGCCAACATCTGTTGGGTTTCATCAATGGTCAAATTCAACTTCCACCACTCAGAATCTCACGCACAAAAGGGGAAAAGTCTGAAGATGTCCTTAATCCAGAGTATTAGCGATGATATCGTACTGACCGACTTGTTTCGTCGTGGATCAATGGATCTGATGTGGCTGGGACTCATAATTGGTCTTGAATCGGCTTCTGAGGTATGGAATACATTGTGTAATCGTTTTACTCAGAGATTTGTGGCCAAAGAATTCGAATTAAGGGGTATGCTTCAATCCTGTCAAAAGCGTAATAGGCCCTTAACTGGGTATTTGCATGAATTCAAATTGATTTGTGACCAGTTAAACGCGATTGGGAAACCGGTCGATGAAAACACAAAGGTCTTTGGTGTTTTAGAGGGTCTCGGGAAGTGACTATGAGACATTTAAGACAACTATGTATTGTCTTAAACCCAAGTCGAGCTATGAAGACGTTATTGCTAAGCTCGAGAGATATGAAGTGCGACATCAAAATTATTTATCAAATCAAATAAATTCTAATTTGGCATTTGCTGGTAAAATGATTGATCAATGTAAACTGAGAAGTGAGGATGATTCGAGTTCATTTGATTCAACATTTGTTTTTGCTGGCCAAAGAAATTTTAACAGAGGTTTTGTAGGAAGGAATGGGAGGTTTGACAATAGAGGAAGAGGCTATGGTTTTCATGGAAGGAGGTTTGGAAATTATCCCAAATTCCAAAACTATGGACCCTCAACAACTTTTGGTAATTCATCTGATGGTTATCAATCTGGTGGAAATTACAGACCTGTTGACACCTAAATTTCGACCGACTATTTAATAATAATTTGCATAGAAAATTAGAAATTAAATTTTAACTCCTAAACAAAAATATTAAAATTGCATAGCATATAGTTTAAGTTCATGTAGGTTAGTTGCATTCCGCATCGGACTGGCGGTGGCAAGAAAGCTGAAAATTCATCGCGTAAATCGAGCTCGAGCACGCGGCTCACCCAAGGGATTGGGGGTCAAAATTCACAAGTCTAAAAGGCTTTAGTTGTTTTACTTTGAGCTTAAATCAGCCCAAATTAATTCGGCCCATTTGGAATTAAATAAAAATTAAAGGATAAAATCCTAAGCCTAAGCCCATTAGGATTAGCAAGCCCAGCCAATTAACTTAGGCTTGCGATATAAATATGTGATTATACCTCTCAATCAAGGGGGTTCTCATAATTTTCAGAAGACAATTCCCGATAGCATGAGCGAGAGCAAAGTGAGAGAAAGAGAGAGAGACGGCTTCAAGAAAGAAATCGTGAGCAGAAGCCGAGAGAGGAATATGACAGCACCCTTGGAGATTGAAGATGGGTGAAGTGGTGATGCTTGTATTCATCCTGGCGAGTGCAGTTTGACAATTTGGTCAAACATCCACTTGGAGACAAGTTCGACAAAAGCAAGGCCCTTCACTGCCACAATTGGGAGTGCACTGGTCATCCATACTTCAATTCAACAATTCTCGCCCAAGTCTGAGCTTCTTCACGGTGGCAATACACGTTGTTGAGGAGAAGAAGACAAAAAAGGAGAGGCTGATTCTCCATCAATATCCAATATTTGCATCCTATTTTATTCTTTTCCTCTTAATTCTTGCACCCCCACTGAATTACTCGTGCAGAAAGCGCCGAAAGGGGAAGAAGAGACACTATAGATAGAAAGACGGAGAGCACATCATCTGGGCTTTGAAGATTGAACCTTCTCTTCGAGAGCTATGAGCTTCGCTATGAGTCCCCTCACGACGAGCAGCTGCACGCCGAGAGTACCAGTCTGTTCGAGCCTCGCTGCGTTGCCGTGCCCTCTCGCCGGATTCACGCCGAACCAAGAGTACCTGAGATTCTGTTTTGCAGGTCTCATAGAGCTCGTTCGAGATCGCTCCACGAGCTCTCCAATCAGTCGTGAGTCCTGTGGCCTCACCCGCCGTCATTCTCGTGGCCGCGACCACCCGCCGGGCGTCTCTCCGCCCGGTCCCGATCCGCAATCCCGGCAATTCAAATTTGGAAATATCTGCCAAATTAGGTAGATCAATATTCAATATTTTTTAGAATATTTTAAATTTCTAATATAGGTGTTTTAAATATTTTGAGAATATTTGATGAATTACTAGATATTAGGGATAATGCATGAAATATCCACAAATATTCGAAACACTCAAAATTAGGAATTTTGCCTAATTTGGCAACGTATCTGGACGACTATCCGACCTTATCTCTAAGGTATGATATGCGACGATACGAAAAATCGTTATCTTATCCATAATCACTTGGATACGATGATAGATTTTATTTGCTTTCCAAATTCGAGTAATCAGCTTTCCGTCGATATTTATAACCCTATAGATATGACTGTTAGCTCGATTCTCTTTCCTAATTCAAATTTGATAACAAGAATATTGCGGATTACGTGGATTGTTTTTGTTTGAGTGCGATTGTTATCTTTGTTTGATTGCTTTCTTTTTTAAAAAAAATAAAGAAAATCCAAAAATATGTTAGTTAGGATTTAAATTATAAGTTTTGCATGTTTAGGAAATCCTAAATGTATCTAGAAGATAGGATAATTATTTAATTTAAATTTGGACTTAAGATAATTTATTTCCTAGTTTAAATTAGGTGTTATTCTAATCCTAATAGACTATTTAGGTTATTTTTAGATTCCGAATTTCCATGAAAATCCCAAAAAAGAATGAGTTCCTTTAGGATAGATTAGGATATATTGCATTCTTAATTTGAGTAATTTTTAATTCCGAATTTCATTAGAAAAATACCAAAAATAAATCATTTGTCTGTCATTAAAATTAGGTCACGTCGTCGCATGACATATAGTTCGCATGCTGGGTTGCATTAATCGCATGTCATTTTTCGCGCGTCATTGCATATAGGTTAGTTTGCATTTTAATAAAGTGTAAATCCTAAAAAACATATTGAGTGCCTTGCTTTGTTAATTAGAAATCATATTAGTATTGTCTGTGTGATTTTCTACTAACAATGCATATACTTGTGTTGCATTAAGGTACGCCATTTTCCTAATCTTGCAATTTATTTATTACTTTTTTGGATGTTAAATTGGTGGTTTGCGCACCCGCATGAACACCTCACATGTTAGTGATTAGATAATAAAATAGATCCAGACTACCTACATAAACATTTTTGAAAAGAAAAGGTACCGAAAGGGCGTTAGACTAGATCGAGCATAACCAAGTCCCCGAGCTCAGAATCTTTGGTTTGTAGGAGTAAAACATATTTCCCTATGTTTTATTTAGGTTTCTAATCGACCTACCACAAATAGATTAGTGGCGACTTCAAGTATAAAAACTTTTGCATGATAAAAACTTAAATCCTAAGTTGCGAATTGACAGGGCTTAGGAAGGCCCGAGTGAGGCTTAGTCTTAATAATCCATTAGCCTGAGAAAATTCAGGTCGCGACAAGACCAAATTCACCTTATCAGAATCAAGGCTTCTGACCCTATACAAACACTCCAACTAAGGTTGTTGATTCAAAGGAGTATCTGCCTATGAGCGGTCATTCTGCTTCGGACAGATAGTTTTATGTGGATAATATGAAGCTTCAATGTCAGATATGCAAGAGGCCAGGACATGACACTCTATGTTGCTGGTACCACTTTGATAATTCTTATCAAAGCGAACTGATACCAAATGCCTTAGCTGCTCTTCACTTGGAGGATGATCAAGGAGGAGATTGGTTCCTGTATTCGCGGGCAACAGCCCATATCACATCATCGACTGGAAATCTCAATTCTTTCTCTCCTTACTATGGTTCAGACACAGTAATGGTAGGAAATGGAGTTTGTTTGCCCATTACCCATATTGGCTCAACATCTTTATCTACTGAACTGCATTCATTTCCTTTAAAAAACTTGATTTCGGTGTCTAAGTTGACTGACGATTACCCTTGCTCACTAATCTTTGATGAACTTGGTGTATCTATTAAGGACCATATGACGGATTCAGCAATCAATTTGAGAAAGAAATGTGGGGGCCTTTACAAGGTAAATCAAGCACAAACAAAGGTGTGGGACTCTCAAAGACAACGAACCGCCAGTAGTGAACTCTGGCACCTTCGGCTTGGGCACACAAACTTTCAAATAATAAAGTTTCTGGAGAATAACAACAAGATCAAATCTACAAAGGTGACAAAGAGAATATGTGGAAGCTACCAGGTTGGAAAAAGCAGCAAGCTACCCTTCAATATCTCGGAATCCTTAGCTAGTAAACCACTTGAAAAAATTTATTGTGATGTGTGGGGGCCTGCCCCGATAGAATCCTTTCAACAGTTTAAATTCTATGTAGTCTTCATAGACAGTTCTTCACGGTTCTCATGGGTGTATCCAATGAAGAGAAAGTATGAGTTCTTTTCCATCTTTGTCATGTTCCAAAATCTTGTTGAGAACCAATTTGAAAGTTGAATTAAATTTTTTTAATGCGACGGTGGAGGGGAATTCAATAGCAGCCAATTTGTTAATCATTTGAATGAGAAAGGAATTCAAATGTTGGTCTCTTGCCCATACATGCCAGAACATAATGGAAATGCCAAAAGGAAACATCTGCATATCGTTGAGTTGGGTCTTTCTATGCTCTACCATGCACGGGTACCGTTGATTTATTGGGGTCGATGTATTTCTAATTGCCACATTTCTCATCAATCTGCTGCCATCACCAGTGTTGGGAATGAGTAGTCTGTTTGGTAAACTCTTTGGTAAAGAACTTGCCTATGGGTTTCTTAGAGTCTTCGGGTGTGAGTGCTATCCACACCTTAGATTGTGTGGTGCAACAAAGTTCGATCCATGCTCATTACCTTGTGTTTTTCTTGGGTAAAGTCAAAGACATAAAGGTTGTCGATGTCTTTATCCACCTACAGGAAGAGTGTATGTAAGTCGTCACGTGATATTTGATGAGATGATCTTCCCATTTTCTACTAAATTGGGAACTATTTCCTGGGTATTCACAGTTGTGTTAGACTTGGTTACAAGGGGTGGAATTCTTTACTA
The DNA here is from genome assembly GCA_024733475.1 of Syzygium grande. Lineage (NCBI taxonomy): Eukaryota > Viridiplantae > Streptophyta > Magnoliopsida > Myrtales > Myrtaceae > Syzygium > Syzygium grande. The sequence goes on along the minus strand of JAMXDD010000005.1, from coordinate 14,572,473 downwards.
GACAATCTAAAAAAACAGTGAGTGAAGAGCAAATATCACAACACACGAACATGGGATTTTTATTTGATGATAACAACTCTGGACAACAAAATTATGAGCTACCTAATAAGACAAAAAATGCAGCAATCACAGTTGGTTTCACAAGAACCATGCGCATACTATGAAACACATGACGAAGCAAGAGTCTCTGCCTTAAGTGATTTTCCAGTTCCATCCACTCAACAACAATCTACTCACCCAATGCAAACAAGGTTGAAATCGATAATAAGGAGGCCCAATATGAAGTATGTTCTCTCTACAGCCCTTGAGATCTCAAAAGAGATGAAAACAATTAAAGGAGCACTAAATCACCCGAGTTGGAGGAAAGCTATGATGGAAGAATTGGAGGCTCTCGAATTAAATCAAACATGGGAGCTAGTACCAAGATCTTCAGAAATGAATATCGTCGGATGTAAGTGGGTGTTCAAAGCCAAGTTGGATGTGGAAGAAAACCTTGATAAATCGATAGCACAATTAGTGGCGAAAGAGAACCATCAAGAGGAAGGCATTGATTTCGCCAAAACTTTCAGTCCTGTGGTAAAACAGGCAACCATGAGAATTGTCCTCTCAGTGGCAATTGTTAAAAGATGGTTTATCCATCAACTGGATGTGAAGAATGCTTTTCTTTGTGAGTCATTGAATGAGACGGTGTTTATGGAACAACCACCAGGTTTTGTGAGTTCTACGATGCCTAACTCGGTTCGTTTACTCAAGAAGGCGTTATATGGTTTAAAACAAGCTCCGCGAGCTTGGTTTGAGAAATTCAGCAACTTTTTGCTGGAATGGGAATTTCATTGCAACTCTGCTGATCCGTCGTTGTCTGTTCTTCACATGGGTCAGCACATCTTGGTATTATTATTATATGTTAATGACATTATTTTGACAAGCAGCTCATCATCTCTACTTTGGGAATTAATAGAAACTTTAAGCAGAAAATTTTCTATGAAAGATCTCGGACGACTTCACTATTTTCTCGGTATTGAAGCCAAGTTTACGGGTCTAGACCTCTTTACACAATCTAAATATGCTGGTGATTTGTTGCATAAAGCAGAAATGCAAGATAGTAAGCCGATTGAGACCTCGTTACCCCTATCAAAACTCATCCAATGGTACAAGAGATGGAACCATTTCATGATCCCCACTTCTTTCGAAGTCTTGTGGGTGGATTATAATATCTAATGATCACAAGACCGGACATCTCTTATTTAGCACATCAAATCTGTCAGAAAATGCACTCTCCTATGAATGGCGATTTCAAACAATTAAAACGGGTGTTGCAATATGCGAAAGGAACTCAGCAACTGGGGCTTTATTTTCACTCTAATAGCACACTGAATTTATACAGGCATTGAGACTCTAATTGGGTTGGCTGTTCTGAGACTCAGAGGTCAACGACCTGGTTTTGCACTTTCTTGGAATCAAATATCATTTCATGGTTTGCAAAACGGCAAGTGACGGTCTCAAGGTCATCGATGGAGGCTGAATATAGGGCCTTGGCTTCTGCCATGACCGATCTTACATGGGTTTCGTTTGTATTGAGAGATTTGGGTATTCCGCTCACGGGTCTGACTTTGCTTTACAGTGATAACCGCTCGGCCATTTCATTGACAGCAAATTCAGTCCTTCATGCAAGGACAAAGCATGTGGAGATCGATTTTCATTTTGTTCGAGAGAAAGTTGCTCTCAAGTCACTTGAAGTTCTTGAAGTTCGCTATGTTTACTAATTTACCATGCTTTGATCATTGTTTGAGGGAAACTAGGACTAGGTTTTCCACCTAATCCCAGTTTGGTTAATAATATTGGTGAACCATCGAAATGCAAAACCAATTTCGTTTCTACAGAGCAAGGTGGAGAAAAAAGGACAGAAGGAATTATTTTCTTTAGAGACAGGTATCACGAGCCAAATGGAGGAATGCACAATCGTTTTGCTGCCTTAACCTTAATCCCAGTTGAGTAAATCTAACTACAATGTGGTAATGGGTTAAGGAAAATAAATAGCAGTATGTACTGTAGAATAAAGAGCCGAAGTGTTATGGCTTTTAGTGAAGAAAAATCTTCTCCTGGGAAATTTACCTTTGAATCGTTATCTTCTTAATTCCTCTCATTTTCTTCAAAAGACAAGGTTGAAAATGGATAAGGTAGTGTGGAAGAGAGATCAGACTTAGGCCGGGTTTTGCCGGGCCGAGTTGAACTTCTAGCTTGTTTAAAATTTGACAAACGGAAAATTTGGGATAGGTCGCAGGTCGGGCTAGCTATCATGTCAGGTCGATTCCAGCGAGGTTATGTTATCAGCCTATAATCGGGAATCGACCTTAGGTTTTCCCCCCCAAATTCCCGCTAACGCCCACCCAATAAACAAGCGAAAGAGCGATTAGTCCAATGCTCTTTATAGAATCATTGTTCGTAATGAGATGCTTTCTTAAAAATGGAGCGACTTTCTTTGTCTCGACGCTCATGGATCAGTTGTGACTTCGGCCATTTGTTCTTGTAATCGATCGTGACAGACCCGATCAGTAATCCCGCCACAACAAATTTGGACGTATAAAAATGTAATCTCGTCCGTCTCCTGCTTCTTCTTCTTTGGGACAATGCAAAGCAAGACTGGTGACGTCGAGAGCGGCCGAGATGCCGCCGCTTTGTGCACCAACATGCTCGAGAGCCCCCAGCTGCGCTGGGCTTTCATACGTAAAGTGTACGCAATCATCTTGGCGCAGCTCCTCCTCACCGCCGGCGTCGCCTCCGCCATCTTCCTCACGAAGCCCATGCGGCACTTCGTGGCCAAGACCAAGCTGGGGTTCGCCATCTACATCGTCGTCCTCGTCCTCCCTTTGATACGTAAGAAGCCCGTCTTCGCGTCACCGCATAATGCGCTCATGTTTTTGTCCGTTCGTTCCTTTTCTACTGTTGTTTCGTTTGTCCGTGAAGTTTCATCCTTCTTCTTTGTGATCGCTCAACAGTTATATGCCCTTTGCGCGAGAACCACAAGAGACATCCGCTGAACTTCGTCCTCCTGGGCCTGTTCACGGTCACCATGGCCTTCGGTTTGGGTTTCTCCTGCGCTTTTATGAAAGGTACCTCCACTCTTTTTGTTTATCGCGGGACCATTTCTTGAACTCATTCTACTTGGTCCGATCAGCAAGGTCGTAGAACTTGCGGCAAGAATACCATCACGTTTCGACAACGCTGATGATGCGACATGCCGACGAAAAAATATCATCTAGGCCATGTCCTTTTGCGTTCCCGACGTTGCATTCCGTGTTTGTTTGTCGTTTTGGGAGAGTTCATCTTTTGGCTTGTCTCAGAAACCTAAACCAGAATTATACTAAATTTCCCGGCAAGTTTGTCTTCTATTGTTTGACTTTCTTTAATTTGTGTAATTGCTCTTCCCTGGTGATAGCAAATGTATAGAAATGCAGTCCGCCTTTTTGTTTCGGGACTGTCTTTTCTCTTCCCATTCATAGTTTCCTATGCATATGATACAATGCGTGGCTTGTCTTATGGATTCCGATAAATAAAAAAGGAATATGGATCATATCTCACGTGGCAGCTAATGCCGTTGGACTTATCAATTCATTTCTGCTTTTTTGAAGTCCAACCTTGGCACTTGAACAAGTTCTTGTTAGTGTAGTCGTGAAGTGTTTGTCTTAGTACTCTGAAAGACGACCGGTTTTGTGTGGTTATCTCGACGGATGCATGTGGTGACCTTGATGAGCTCACAGAATAATTCGATTCGATGAGGGTTTTTTACTATGCTCCGAGAGTGGGCACGTGCTTTGCCGACGTAAATTTTCTTAATTGAAAAATGATAATATGTTGACTTACATCAAAAGGGTTTTGATGTTTAGTCCACTGTTCTTAATGGATATGCTGTAATTAGATTATCTAACTCATGATGCTCTCAGTGGGGATGGAAAGAGCATTAATTACTGTAAACTGTGAAGATGACCGGTTCGCGCAACATATGTCGATGGACCACTTGACATTAAAATGATTGGATTAGCTGGTAAAAATTGTTGGTCTGTAATGATCAAGTTCCAAATGGGATAATGAAATATACCTTTATGTATGTGTATATTGGTGCGAATCACATTCACATCACCAGTTTGCGGACATGCAGGTTCTCTGCCTTAGTTCTATCATATATTTTAACAGGTCATTAAGCCATAATGATCGAGTACTAGTTACTTCTTTTGTGTCTATGTCTAATCTCAAGTTCCATCTCTTCAACAGAAAAGATCATTTTGGAGGCGGCAATTTTGACGAGTGTCGTCATTGTCGCACTTACTTTGTACACGTTCTGGGCTGTAAAAAGAGGCCGTGATTTCAGTTTTCTCGGACCCTTTTTGTTCGCTTCCCTCCTGGTGATACTTGTTTTCGCTCTTGTTCAGGTACTCAAGGAACAATTTTCATTCCTTTCCAATATCTCTGGCTGCTCTCTGTCAAATTCTGCTAAAGTTCTCATGTTGTGGACTATGTTTGATGAACAGATCTTCTTTCCTCTGGGGAAGTTACCCTTGATGATATTTGGCTGCTTGGTATCCATCATATTTGCCGGTTTCATCGTGTACGACACCAATAACTTGATTAAGCGCTTCAGCTACGATGAGTACATATGGGCTGCAGTTTCATTGTATCTTGATATCATCAACCTCTTCCTTGGCCTTCTCTATGCTTTCGGAGCCGGCGAGGGCTAGAAAAACCATTTGGCATGCCTTTGCCCTTGATTTGTGTGAATGGTGATTGTGTCTTCTTTGAATAATAAACTGACGAGGGCTAAGGTTTGCGAATAATGATACGGACCCGAATACAGTTTTGCAAGTAACTTTGATCTGTGAAAGTGTAAAGTAGAATCCACAGAATTAAGTGAAGAGCTCTTAGAGTTCTCAACAATCAGCCGCCGTGGAAACTTTGTGCTTGCTTGGAAATCATAATTCCACAGCACAACGTGTAATAACATTATGATTTTTCTCGCTTTAAAAGCTAAACCTGTTATAGGAGGCATCTATTTTGCCTCCTTGCATTCATCGGACGATGCTTCAAGCACGATAATCTCCTTCTTGATATCTGCTTGCTCGATTTACTCCGAAAGAACGAACTAGTGAGGATTTGACTTGGTCATTTAGTCATATAGTCGCATGCTCGCACTTCGGTGAATAAGGTATTGAAAGGGCATTAGATTTATCTAATTAGTTGTCTAATTGACCTACTTATAACTGATTAGTAACGATTCCTGAATAAACTAATTTGCATATTAAGTTAATTAAATTAAAACCGGAAAGTTGGGGTTGGTTAGGGTTTTGGAGAGTCCACGCTAAGTCTAAGGCTTAATAATCCATTAGCTTTCCTTTTGGTGGTTGACCTTTGAGAAGGTTGCGACATGCACATTAGATTTTCTACTTCATTTTTTTTCCTTTTTATCATTAAATTATAAACATTAAGCACTAAATTGATTTGTGGTGGGCACATTATATATTATATTTCTTTATTATGACCCGCCGTGGAACTGTTAATCCATGGATCATAGAACTACTCCTTTTTAATCGGTCTCTCATTCTCTCCCGCTGCATTGCACTTGCACAACACGGAAATTGTAAATGTCCTAGCCACGCATCAGACATTGCATGTCAAATACTACGAACGGCGACCAAAGTTAATCATGTATGTGTCACGGGCCGATAGTTCCTTAGTTACGGAATAGCCTGTGCGATGCCTGGTGGGTCGTTCACACAAGGCCAACCCTTGTTCTATAGTTTTTTTAAGAAACAATAAGACGATTAGCTTTCTCGTATCGAATTGTACCACATTTAGCTAAGCTCAGGTGTCTAGTCCATCGAGCAAGACACACTGAATACTTTAGACACTGCAACTGGTTTTGGCTTACCATGGTCTCATCTTCGGAGAGCGGCATCGGCTCTCAATCAATTTGTGCACGGGAGGGCAATCCTGCTTTCGAGCTCCTAGGGTATATTCATTCCATCGTAGAACTCCTAGCACCAACCGTCCTAATACCACTCCCACGAACCAGTTGTATTCATCATTTCTGCACCATTCACTCTTCTACTGATAACTCCAAGCTCCACTCACAATGGTACATGAGTATGAAAGAATCACGGTCCGTGACACATGCATGGTAGACACTGCGACAGAAACTATACTCAACTATACATGTATAATCGGCCAAGGATTCAAAAAGGAGCAACGATTTAAAGGTCGAAACATACATACTGTCCAGCAATTGATTATGTATTAAAGGCGCACGTCACCAAACTGAAAACCGATCAAACGAGGGACCAATGACCATGAGAATCCACATTCTTCTCTTTTGTTGGTTTATTCCTTCCTTCTTGTTTCCTTATTTTGTCTGCTAGCTTGGGTATCTCCTTCGCACACGCCTTTTAATTGCCAAGAACTGAAGATAATAGAGCTATCACGATGGAGGCATCGGTGGAGTATTCCGTAATCTCGATCTTTCTTCCTTCCTGCGGAGATTTCCATGGAGAAATGAAAGGAATGCTCCCATTTTACCTTATTGTCCATGGATCCCGAATTGACCGCTAGCGTTAAAGGACGATATCTCTCGCTCTCTTTAATCGTCGATCCTATCTCCTTCCATTTCGCTTCCACAACTGCATTGATTTGGAATATCCAAATGTGACATTTTTGGTTTCCATTTCGGCAAAAGACACGGCTGAAAATGGATAGGGTAGGACGAGAGATCAGAGTTAGGCCGAGTTTTGCGTGGGCTTGCTTAAAATTGGATGCACGAAAATTTAGGATGGGTCGCATGTCCGGTTAGCTCACAATTAGCGATCTCGACTAGGACGATGTTCGATGCGAACATGATAGATTTAAGCAAATTTCTCTCTAGTATCTAAATGTAGTGCATAATATGAATGCAAAATTATGCGATATCGATATTTTTGGTTACAGGTCAAATTCGATTCCTAAACTTTTATACAATGAATGACAAGAATAAAAAATAAAATTTAGGTGTCAACAATACAAAATGTTGTTTCTTTGAAGGTGTGATATATGAAAAAATCATAAAAGAAGTACATCAAGGTCCCATACCTAAGGAAATAATGCATTTAATTGAATAAGAAGATGGTAAGGGACACTAATGCATTCGTGCCTCATTTAGGAAAAAAGAGAAATTTTATGTTATATAACATGATATCATATGAGTATAAATTTTGAAACGGGTAGGATGAGATAACGATAACAATAGAATTATTAAATATCTATTTTTACTAATTTATATATCCAATGTAGCATCACATAAAAAAGGGACTAAAATTTTTTTTGAAAGTTTAAAGTAAAATTGCATAGACAAAGACAGATCGCTATAATGGTGACATTTAGGGTGCATTTATTTTGCGAAAAATGAATGATTTTGAAAATATTTTCCTGATAATGGTCGCTTACGTCACTTACAAAAATGAATCAACGAAAAATATTTTCATTGCCCACTAAAAATATTCAGACATAAACTGTTGTCGATAATAAGAAAAAAGATGAGAAGAGAGAGGTGGTAATGAAAGAGAGAAGAAATCTAAAAAGTGGGCCTCCTTGGTCATGTGGCGATCGGTGAATGATCTATCTTAAAGTGATGTGGCAAATCAGTTGTACGCAATATTTTCTTATAACGGAAGAGAGGAGAAATCTGAAAAGTGGGCCTTGTTTGGACACGTGGCGATTAGTGAATGATTTACCTTAAATGTGACGTGATAAATCAGTTGCATTTGCATAACGTGCGTTGGTCCAGAAGATTGTCCCTGATGAAGTAGATTAACCAATTATAACACCCTTGGAGTCCTAACGCGTCAACATGGCCACCAAATTTGTTTAACATGGTATTACAATCACTCATAGCGGCAATTCGAAGGTTCAAACACGTAAAAAGTAAAAGAAAATCGATAGGCCCGCTCGTTCCTAAATTGGATATAATCCAAGTTCTCCCCCATAGCACTAGCCTTAGGGTTCCCCCCCCCCCCAAATTCCCACTAATACCCACCTAATAAACACGCTAATGAGTGATTAATCCATGCTCTCCTAAATCACACCATTAGAGGATCATTATCCATAACGAGATGCTTTCGTAAAAGTCGACTGACTTTTTTTGTCTCGATGTTAGTGTATCATATGTAATTTCGGCCGCTTGTTCTTGGAGATCGTGACAGATCAATACACTGAAGCCTTACATCCGTTGACAAAAGGATCACCCTAAGATGATCATCTCATGGCGACATGTTCAGCTATAGCGATAACCTTTGAATCTAGAGCCACTTGGTCTCTTTTGGGAACACATGCCGATAATCGATCCAATCTCATGCGAGATTATATGTTCTCTATACAGAGAAAGACAAGCTCCTACAAAAACAGGAAGAGGGCCCTCCTCGACGAACAAAAAGAGCTCTTTGTGCAGGTTGTCACCTTCTCCTGAGGAGAGATTTGGTTTCAAACTCGGTTCAAACAGGAGAAGTGCCTTGGATGATCCCCATCTTACGGTTAGGCACTGATGAGTACTGATATCGAAGCGCGATAGAAATTAGGCCAAACAGAAGAATCGAAACAATAATGAGGAACAAACTGTTCTCTCAATCGATTAATAATCGATAAGTGTTCAAAACATCCAAAAACTACTGCCTCTCAAAACCCTAAAAACGAGTTTATAAAGGGTGTTAACCCTAATGGCAAAAAAAAAACTCAAAAATTACAAAAATATCCTTAATTTGAAAATTACTAAAATAATTAAAAAAGCCCATCTAAACGACTTCGAATCGCGAAAATCCATCGTTAATCATAGCTAAAGCCATGTGTATTGATTAGCACGTCGTTTCGCTTTAGCCGATCAAATTTGAGCTCAATCTAATATCATTGACTTTAAGCCCGCCGGTTCGTCCAGTCGCATAACGGATCCGTCAGTCCTCTAAGTGCATTATCCTCCCCTGCTAGAGAAAGATTCATCCTCGAATCTGCTTCGTCTTCATTGTTGTCAATCTCTTCAGGGTCTTCTTCCTCTTCAGTGTAGTAAGGTGACAAATTTGCTGCATTAAAAGTTCAAGAAACATTGTGCTCACTCGGCAACCCAGGTAGCAATTCTTCCGGTACGACATCAGCAAACTCTTCAAGCAAGGGCAGAATTTGGGTAGGAATTTCAGGATTGTCAGAATTCCGTACCATCACCATAATGGCAAAAAGCTCAGGCGCGTTCACTACCTCTTCTTGAAATTTTGATTTAGAAAGCAGATTACTTTTCCCTTCTTTTCTCAATTCTGAAGAACCTAGGGTAATGGTTCGGCCATCCTTCTTGAAGGTATAAGTATTTCTAAAACCATCATGTTGTATCTTTCTGTCAAACTGCCACGGCCTCCCCAATAAAATATGGCAAGCATCTATTGGGACTACATCACACCACACCTCATCGATATAATTTTTTCCAATCGAAAATTGCGCAAGACACCTTTTGCTCACCTTCACCTCATTCTATTTCTAAGCCACGACAGCTTGTGTAGTTGAGGATGATCTTATGTTTTTAACCCCAACTTTTCCACCAAAGTCGTGGACACCACATTCTCGCAACTCCCACCATCTATTATCATGCTACATACTTTTCCTCTATTAATGCATTTAGTATGAAAAATATTATGTTTAAGCCATGATTCATCATTTGCTACAACAACATTTAGTATTCTTCTAACGACTAGAGACTCACCAGAATCAGCATAGATAATCCCTTTCTGTTCCGCATCCGCATCCTCTTCTTCGCCTTCACAGATTCATCATAAACTGGACCTTCATAAAAAACTGGATTATCAACAAGCGTCATAATCTGTTGGTTCAGACAATCAGCAGCAAAATGCCCGAATCCCTAACACTTGAAACACCGCTTGGCTGCAGTTTCTCCCCTGCTAGTTTCAACATTACTTTGCCTCTCGTTGGATGCAGATTTAGAATTCACATCCTTAACTATGGCTGGTGTCGAATTTACTGCAGATGTTTCCGCTTTTCCTTGGAATTCTTTATTTGACTACTTGGAACTACTGCCTAACCACTTAGAATTACTGCTCTTTCTTTTAAATTGCCCCTCCACCTTTAGGGCTAGTCTGTACACATCCTCATATGTCCAATACTATTGTAATTGGACAATATTAGAGATGTCATATCGCAGCCCTGCCAGATATCGTGCAATCGTCTGCTCGTCTTCCTCCGCCACATCACAACATATCCGTAAGCGATCAAATTCTTCTGTAAATTCTTTAACTGTTTTATCACCTTGCTTGACGTTATGATACTCGATAAACGCCTCTTGCCTATAATGGGTAGGCAAAATTTTTTTTCTGCAATAACTTTTTCATCTTCTCCTAACAATCCACCTTCGACTTCCTCTCTCCAACGAGTTGCTTTTTCACGTGTTCCCACTAAATCGAAGCATGTTTTCGCAGCCTAATAGCCACTAACTTCACTTTTTGCCCCTCAATTAGGTCTTTAAGATCAAAAATCCGTTCTACCGTATGCAACCAATCAATAAACTCATCAAGATAAGCCTTACCATTAAACTCGGGAATCTCGATCTTCATCCCGAAAATTTGCGAAGAGCGCTGAATTCTAAATCGTAATCCTCGATTCCGCCCCTGTTTCAGAACCGCGAAAGGGTTTACGTCCTCCTCTTCATCATCGGATGGATCCTCAGATTCTGCTTCTTCTTCGGATTGAATGTCCAATCTCGCCTCCGCAAGTTGTTGCTCCAAATCCTGGATTCGTCTTCTCTGTTCTTCAATTTCTACGTCTCGTAGATCTCTTAAACACTGTTGGTCGTCTGCTTCAGGAACGCCTCCACGCCCCCGGCCACCACAAGCCCGTCGTCCACGACCGCGATTCTGATCAGCCATTGATTCAAGCAATCTATGCTATGATACCAATTGATGCCGAAGTGCGATAGATTTTAGGCCAAACAGAAAAATCGAAACAATAATGAGGAACAAACTGTTCTCTCAATCGATTAACAATCGATAAGTGTTCAAAACATCCAAAAACTACTACCTCTCAAAACCCTAAAAACGAGTTTATAAAGGGTGTTAACCCTAACGACAAAAAAATGCAAAAAATTACAAAAATACCCTTAATTCGAAAATTACTAAAATAATTAAAAAAACCATCTAAACAACCCCGAATCACGAAAATCCATCGTTAATCATAGCCGAAGGCTATGTGTATTGATCAGCACGCCGTTTCGCTTCAGCCGACCAAATTTGAGCTTAATCTGACATTATTAACTTCAAGCCCGCCGGTTCGTTCAGTCGCATAACGGGTCCGCCGGTCCCCTAGGTGCATCAAATCCCTCGAGTTTCCTGTGCTGCCACATTCTCTTTCTTTGCTCTTCTCACTCCCACCCCCTTCTCGTCGTCTTCTTCGCAGACCGACAACGCAAAGCAAAAGCAGTGACGTCAAGAGCGACCGAGATGCTGCCGCGTTGTACCCCAACATGCTTGAGAGCCCGCAACTGCGCTGGGCTTTCATACGTAAAGTATACGCTATCATCTCAGCGCAGCTCCTCCTCACGGCCGGCGTTGCCTCCACCGTCTTCCTCGTGAAGCCAGTGTCACGCTTCGTGGCCGAGACCTACCTGGGACTCGCCGTCTACATCGCCCTCCTCGTCCCCTCTTTCATACGTAAAAAACCCCATCTTCGCATCACCGCATAATGCTTTCCTATTTTTTTTCCGTTCGTTCATTTTCTACTCCTGTTTCGATTTTTCAGTGGATGTTTGTCGGTGAAGTTTCATCCTTCTTCTTTGTGATCGCTCTTCAGTAATATTTCCGTTTTGCGCGTACCGCAAGGGACATCCGGTGAACTTCGTACTCCTGGGGCTGTTCACGGTCACGAATGCGTTCAGTTTGGGTCTCTCCTGCGCTTTTACGGAAGGTACCTCCACTTTTTTCATCCGATTATCTTGATTTTTTTTCCTGGGATTATTGGGTCCGACCAGTGAGGTCGTGGAACTTGCGGCAAGAATACCATCACGTTCCGACAACGCTAATGATGACATTGCCGAGGAAAAAATACCATCTAGGCCATGTCCTATTGCGTTCCTGACGTTGCATTCCATGTTTGTTTGTTGTTTTGGGAGAGTTCATCTTCTGGCTTGTTTCAGAAAACTAAACCAGAATTACAGTAAATTTCCTGGCAAGTTTGTCTTCAATTGTTTGATTCTTTCTTTAATTTGTGTCATTACTCTTCCCTGGTGATGGCAAATGTGTAGAAACAGAGTCCCCTTTTTTGTTTCGGGACTGTCTTTTCTCTTACCATTCGTAAATTCCTAGGCATATGATACAATGCGCGGCTTGTCTTATAGCTTTGGGATCTTTATATAAATGAGAAAGGAGTATGGATCAGATCTCATGTGGCAGCTAAAGCCATTGGACTTATTGTTGTAAAAATAAATAGCTTCGAATCAAAAGAGCAATTAAGTCGGATTTTGAGGCATGATATCACTTTTCTTAAGGATTTATTTGCTCTACAATATTGTTAATGGTCACTGGTAAAAATCTTTCAGGATACAACAAAGTCTCAAAATGAGAATACTAGATAGCAATTCTAGTATTTCTCCAGGGTCTCTCTAGGAAACAATTGAAAATGATGGCTGTAGTTTTCGAAAGAAGATTTAAAAAAATTGATTTCTATTCTCCTTCTTGCCAAAAACTGACATATATAGAAATCGGTCTTAAAGAACATAGGCAACTCTTCATGAAAGATTGCAAAGCTAACAAAGATACTCCTTCAGAAGAAGTTGCAAACTGAACAAATGCAACCCTTCGGGAAAGATTGAAAACCGAACAAGTATAATCTCCAAAAATTATCTTGAAAAGACACATGTAAAATTCGGAATAAATTAAAATTAAAATATATAAATAAAATTCCGAATTTTCATAATTTCGAAAATTATTTAATAAACAAAAAATAACATTTCAACTAATAAAGATTAATGAGATAACCTTATGAAATAAAATAAAAATAAAGGGATTAGTGCTAATTAAACCACAAAGCAGCGCAAGTGTGCTAAGTGCGCCTAATAATCGCGCATCCGACGCGGTATTGTGTGAACTAGCACGCGGGTATTGTGTGAACTAGCACTCCATTGTCTTCACTTTAAGGAGTAAGAAGATATTCACAGTTATAAAGTGGCCTACTTTCTCAAAATTTTCTTATGTGGGACAAAGGAAAGAGCATTATTTTGTTTGTTTTACAAACAAAAATCCAACACTTATCAATTCATTTCTTCTTTTTTGAAGTCCAACCTTGGCACTTGAACAAGTTCTTGTTAGTGTAGTCATGAAGTGTTGGTCTTACTAATCTGAAAGAGGACCGGTTTTGTGTGGTTATCTCGGCCGATACATTTGGTGACCTTGAGCTCACAGAATAATTCAATTCGATGAGGGTTTTTACTATGCTCCGAGAGTCGGCACGTGCTTTGCCAATGTAAATTTTCTTGATTGAAAAATGGTAATATGTTGACTTGCATCAGAAGGGTTTTGATGTTTGGTCCACCGTTCTAAGAATATACTGTAATTAGATTATCTAACTCATGATGCTCTCAGTGGGGATGGAAAGAGAATTAATTACTGTAAACTGTGAAGATGACCGGTTCGTGCAACACAAATGTCGACAGACCACTTGACTTTAAAATGGTTGGATTAGCTTGTAAAAATTGTTGGTAGGTAATGATCAAGTCCCAAATAGAATATGAAAATATACCTTTATGTATGTGCACATTGGTGCGAACCGCATTTCCATCACCCGTTTGTGGACATGCAAGTTCTCTGCTTAAATTCTATCATATATTTTAACAGCTCATTAAGCCCTAAGGATCAATTGCTAGTTACTTCTTTTGTGTCTATGTCTAATCTCGAGTTCCATTTCTTCAACAGGAAAGATCATTTTGGAGGCGGCAATTTTGATGAGTTTCGTCGTCGTCGCACCTACTTCATACACGCTCTGGGCTGTAAAAGAAGGCCATGATTTCAGTTTTCTTGGACCCTTTTTGTTCGCTTCCCTCCTGGCGATAATTGTTTTCGCTGTAATTCAGGTACTTAAGAAACATCCTTCATTCCTTTCCATACCTCCTCTTCTGGCTGTTCTCTGTCCTATTCTGCTAAAATTCTCACGTTGTGGACTATCTTTGATGAACAGATCTTCTTTCCTCTGGGGAAGTTATCCACTATGATATTTGGTTGCTTGGGATCAATCATATTTGCCTCTTTCATCATATACGACACCAATAACTTGATCAAGTACTTTAGCTACGGCGAGTACATATGGGCTGCACTTTCAATTTATCTTGATACCATCAACTTCTTCCTTAACCTTCTCGACATTTTTGAAGCGGCTGATAGCTAGAAAAACCGTTCGGCATGCCCTTACCCTTGATTTGTATGAATGGTAATTTGGTCTTGTTTGAATAAACTGACAAGAGCTATGGTTTTCGAATCATGATATGGGCACGAACAAAGTTTTGCAAAACGTTGATCTGTGATTGTGTAATGTAAGATATGCGACTGATCCAGAATGAACTAGATTGAGGTGGTAAATATGCCTCTCGCACTTTACATGTGAACTCTTAGCTTCTTCATTAATCCATCTTATGCATGTTATTAGCGTTCACTCGGTAGGCATTGACTGTTGAGCAAATAAACCAAACATAGTCAAATTAACAAGAACCTATCTATCACTGTGTATATCAAGTTTCTAAATCAGTCTTTGTTCAGTTAAAAGACATCATTAGAATCCCCAAAATTAAGCGAAGAGCCCTTAGAGTTCTCAACAATCAGCCGCTGTGGAAACTCTACGCTTGCTTGGAAATCATAATTCTGAGGCACGTGTAATAACATTATGATTTTTCTTGCCACTAAAGCTTAACTTGCTATGGGAGGCATCTATATTGCCCCCTTGCAATCGTCGGACGATGCTTCCTGCATGATAATCTCCTTCTAGATATCTGCTTGTTTGATTACTCCGAAAGAACGAACAAGAAAAATAACATATAGTGAGGATTTGACTGGGTCAGTTAGTCATATAGTTGCATGCTCGCACTTCGGTGAATAAGGATCATCGTGGATCTCAAAAAATTAAGCTATTAATATCAAAATACATGAAATAAGTATTTCTTACCATCTCAAATAAGTCTTGATATTTAATGACGGTACATTAATATCTTATTGTATTTATGCTTCGAACTTTTGCAGTTGGTTATATATAGATGCGAGCACGCGTCTGTGGTTCACTAAAAGCTACGTTATATATGGTGCCAATGACTTGATCAAGCGCTTCGGCTATGATGAGTACATATGGAGTTCGGTTGGATTGTATCTTCATATTATGAACACCTCCTCTTTCGGCATCTCAATTGTTTACCGGACGACGGCCAAAACAATCTCTCAGCATGTTTGTGAATGATGAATTGGGTCTTAGTTGAAGAAACTGACAAGGGCTGAAGCTTTTGAATGGTGATAGAGACATGAATATAGTTTTGTAAGCAATTGTGATCTGTGATTTTGTATGAACAGGTCTGAGGTAATATCTATGCCATTGGCACTTTACATGTGACCTCCTAGCTTCTCCATTAATTTTCGAAAGCTTGTTATCATTGGTTGCTTGGCAGCCATCGAGACCATTGCTATAACACCAAGCAACACATTATTTAGGGTGGATGTATTTGAATGAAAGTATTTTCCGCGAATTAGTTTTCTGAATTTTCACATGTTTGGTTCGCTAAAAATGATCAGTCAATATAGAAAACCATTTACGGACCAAAAATCTCAATAAAATCAGTAAAATCTTTTCGTTGCGTTTTTGATATGTTTTCACATCCAAGAATCAACCAAAAACTAATACATGGTCATATACTTTAGCAACTGAAAGTGCGATAATTCATCATATTTAATAGCATAGTCTCGAGCTGGAGTATCAACAAGAGGGCCCTAATTCATCTGAAGCTCAAGCATTCCCAGAAGAATAGCCCAAAGGCCCAGCCACAACGATTTCCCTCGTAGAAGCGAGTGAGCTGCAAGAAGATAACATAAACAAGTTGATTTAATCACCATATGTTATGGGCATTAATTGATTTCTCTATATAGGCAGGGACATAATTGAAAAGGGACCAAAAACCGAAGGACCAAACTGCAACCCTAGCTGGTGACATGAACTTACTTACCTTTGCTCACATCAATGTCTCCCCAATCCGGTGGTGAAGATTCATTTGCAAAAGGAATCCCTAGGTTTAAGCAATCCATTCCAAACGAACCTTCAAAATCAAAGGAAGAACGAAAACAAAACGTCTCAAAAAAATATTGTTGCTACATATGATGTTCTTTTACTAACCTGATCGATTGAGCCCTATGCCCTCTCGTTCCGGTGACCTAAATCCCGTAAGCACGCGCTTTGACTAATGGAACATTTTACTGCAGAAAAAAACATGGAATTCGAGGGTCTTACATTCTTTAAAACAAGGCAAGGCCGAGACGTTGAGCAGATTGCTATAACCCTCTTCACAGGCGCAAGTGTATGAATATTGTGATGTTTGCTTGCACGACCCACCTCCGCAATCGACCCACATGCAGGCTGTGGAAACCTCAAAGCAACATGGAGAATACGAACATCATTAACATATGATTATATATCAGAATCAAATTGAACGATTGGGAGATTGAGATTGTTTCCTTGCCTCGCTATAAGAAATGTACAAGTATAGCTTAATAAGTAGAATGTAAAGAGTTGACAGAGAGTGAAGTCGATTACGATTAAGTATTGAAGGATGTCTGGCTCCACTTGCTTTCTCTTGAGCTGGAGAGGAAGTTCTTTTGCAAGAGAAATCGATCGTACCTGCGTGCGCACGAAATGAATCAAGGAATTATAAGCATCAAGTCTTT
Source organism: Syzygium grande (assembly GCA_024733475.1). Classification (NCBI taxonomy): domain Eukaryota; kingdom Viridiplantae; phylum Streptophyta; class Magnoliopsida; order Myrtales; family Myrtaceae; genus Syzygium; species Syzygium grande. The sequence goes on along the minus strand of JAMXDD010000005.1, from coordinate 14,555,509 downwards.
TTGTGTGATTGTCGAGGCTAGAGAGAGGTCGGGACGGCGACTTATTTTTGCAAATCATCCTCAATCCGTGTAAAGCTTAGAGATGTATCATTGCTTAAGGTCGAAACCCAAGCATGACTCGTTCGATTATCACGACTTGAGCAGAACCGTAATCCATTAGCAATTTATACATTCATGCATACATCCATATATCCATACATCTATATATGCATGTGTGAAATGCATGCCTGCATACACACACATGCATACATACATACCCACACACACATAGATGTGCACACATGCATGCATGTATGAATACATAATCCATATGCATGACCATACATACATGCATGTAAATGTGTACATTGCGTACGGCCATACATCCATATGCATATATGCAAACATATACATGCATGCACGCATACATACATACAACATACATATGATTGCAGATATAGCTATACATACATATTTACGCATGCATATGCATACATACATGTTAAATGTAATTATTTGACCAGTACATGAAAGTGCAACACAAGGTTCCTATTTAGTGCTCGATTTTTTAAATTTCATTGACAAAAAAGGAAAAATGAAGTATAAACTCTGATGTGCATAACAAAAATGTCTCCAGATGCACGATCTCATGCACGATCTTGCCTTGAAAATCGCAGGAGTTGGGTACAAGATGGTCAATCTCAATGAAGGTAGCATTGGTGGAGGAATTCAATATGCATCATTTGCTTCACAATCCTCCTCGATACAGGAAGTAACCTCTTTAATTGAAACGACCAATATACGAATATTTGTGTTTGAAAAGGTGGAGGATATTTGAACAAGACTATTCTCCAAATGAATACTGTGGGGTTTTCTCCAAGTGTAGGCATTTTCGAATGTTAGTGCTAAGCTATGCAGATTTTTGTATCTTTCTTTCCTTGGAGAGTCCGTTGAACCACTTAAGATGTCTTGATGTTTCTAAGAATATATCCATCAAGAGTTTGTCAAATTTGATCATGGATTTGATGAACTTGCTAACCATTAAAATCTATGGATGTGAGAAGCTTACCACACTTCCAAGAGATTTGAGGAAATTCATCAACCGTAGACACCTGTTGATTGATTAGTGTGACTCATTGAGCCACATGCCATGCTGGTTGATCTACTTGTCTTCATTTCAGACTTTATCCCAATTCATCAAACAAAAGATGAACCATGTAGCACCTGATGGCATGAGGAAAGTGGCTGAACTGGGTGGGTTAAATAGATTGACCGGATCCTTTGCCCTTACAAAGTTATAGTTCCTTCAACTATCCCTGAACAAAGATCACTTGAGGGAAAAACATATCCATTCTTGAAATTGAATTGGTTGAGGGAGCAAGACAATAAAAATGAAAATGATGAATTGATCTTGTGGGAGAACCTCAGACCACATCCAAATTTGACCCGTTTGAACATATTCGCTTGTATGGGTAGGAGTCCACCAAGCTAGCTTTCTTCCATCGGGAATCTTGTTGTCCTCATACTCCATGCATGCAAAGGATAGAAATACATGCTACCATGAGTGAACTCCCTTCCCATAATGTTGACTCTTGAAGGCTTGCACTTGATGTAATTCTTTCAAGAGATGAGTGATAGGGAATACTCTAACACTGCTCGCCCATTCTTCCCATTTTTGGAGAGATTGTTCCTCTTTGGCCTTGGGAACCTTAAAGGATGGTGGGGAAGAAGGCAACGGGTGGGAGCCGATTAGAATCATCGACCAGTATGCATGGATGCACTTTAATATGTATGTATGTGTGGGTGTACGTACGTATGTATGTACATACGTATGTATGCATGCCTGCCTCTATCCTGATATGTTCTCACTAGTTGCTTTCTTCCCCATCATCCTTTAAAAGGCTCCTACGGCCAAAGAGGAACAATCTCTCTAGAAGTGGGAAGAAGGGGCGTACATTATTAGACCACCCTGTCATTAATCTCTTAAATGAACTCCAATACATGCAAGCCCTCAAGAGTCAATGTTCTTAGGGAAGGGAGTTCACTCAAGGGTGGCAAGTACTTCCATCCTTTACATTCATGGAGTCTGAGGACATCAAAATTCCTAATATATAATAGTTAGCTTAGCAGACTCCTATCAATACGAGTGAACATATTCAACAAGGCTAGATTTGAGTGTGGTATGAGATTCTCCCACAAGATCAATATATTGCTCTCGCTTGTCTATCTTGCTGCTCCTTCAACTACTTCAGCTTCAAGGAATTGAGACGTTTTTCCCTCATGTGATTTTTGTTCAGTGTCAATTGAATGAACTCCAATTTTCCACAAGTAATAGACCCAGCCAATCTGTATAACCCACCTAGTTCATTTACTCTCCCAGCACCACCAGGTCCTTTATGGTCCATCTTTTGTACAGTGAATGAGATAAGATGTGAAGCAAAGACAAGTGGTTCAATTCAAGCAGCGTGTGGTTTAGTGAGTCCCATCCATCAATTAAAGATGTCTAAGATTGACCGATTTCCTCAAATCTCTTGAAAATATGATAAGCTTCTCACACCTAGAGAGTTTAAAGATCAACAAGTTCACTGAATCTAGGATTGAATCAGGCAAACTCTTGGATTGGTTTTCAACAGCATCCAAAAATCTTAAATGCTTCAATCAACTATTGAAGGAAGGAGGGGCTCGCTTGGTGAGGCTCGCCAGCACCGGGCGAGGCTACCTTGCCCAAATTGGGGGGTTGCAGGTGAGGTCATAGCAAGGTTGGCCTCGCTTGGACCGGCGAGGCCATTGTGAGGCTAGGCTGGCCCATTGGCTGATGAGCTTTAGCGATCCTTGCCATCTACAGCGAATAAATAAATAAAAAAAATAAAAATTCAGAATTTTTTAAAAAAAAAATTATTATCCACATCAGTGCTAGTCATGCTATGTAGCATGGTCAGCGTCCACATCACCCATTGATAAATTCTCAAAAGGTTTCGGACTAAATTAGTCAAATTGAAAGATTTAGAACTAAATTGGCATCCATACAATAAGTTTATGATTTTTTTGGTAATTTTCCTTGTGTTTGTCGAATGTTACCTTCGTTGGTTTTCATGAATTAACACTGAAAGTCGACTACTAGAAATTAAAGCTTCGAGAAGAACTTGGTTCTACATTCATTTTAGAAAGTTAGATAATAATAATAATAATAATAATAACAATAATGGTAATGATAAATGGGAAGCGTTTCTCTCTTGGTTTTGAGATCGAAACAACCTCTTCACAATATCAGGATGCAATTGATTATTATTTTCGAATGCTTGATCGAAATTGCTAACCAGGTAATTTTGGGAGTGTAAATTCCACACACTTCAGTATACAACTTTCAAAATTAATCTTGATAGCGAATTAACGAAAGCAAATCGTGTAGTGACTGATGAAGTCCCACCAAACATCATATGACGAAATGACTCCTGTGCACACATAAAGCTGTCACTAGCTTTCCTAATTGAGGCTGGCGTTTTCATTTTGACTGGAATAATTACTCCGATTGCATTTAATGGAGTTGATGAATTACAAGACACTACATGCGCAAATTGCTAATTCTTACCACAGTTATAAACGTAACATAAACATGACATATAACAAACATATACTTAGAGTTTCGAAAGCGAAATTTGGGGTTCGTTGGTACAGCGGATCAGGCAACGCTCTTCTCTAGCGATTGTTGTAATGCCATCATATGGACACCGCTGGGGCTAAAGTTAGCTAGACCATCGAAGGGTTTTCACATTTCAAACTTACATTTCCAAACTGAATTATATTAACAATACATTTCAACAACCACACTGTTGAAGGTCGTGTAGCCTGCAACTCCCTAAACAGGCGGAGAACACGTGGTATTAAGCTAAAACATGAGCTACAAATTCAGGCTATACTGTTCACTTCAGCTACCTAACTCGAGACACTGACGGGCTTGAACCTTTTATGTCCAGTTTCATTTCAATTTCTTGCAATTACTATTATGCCAAACGGTCAATGTACTATAGTGAAACTTTTGAACCTTGCTGATTAATTTCTTTCGGACATTAAAAATCAAGAGTTGGAAATTTCAAATTCATTTTTTTTAATGATAAATATTACTTTTTGTACAGATTAAAGATTGGAGGATCTAGCTAAAAGCTTTTTTGAAACTGGCAGCTAGGCTACCTAGAAAAAAGCACATGAAGTTGGGGGGGACTACAATTTACTAAAACTGGGTTTGACCAAGAGAAAGAAAATAATATATGGGTATCATTAATAACTTGGTCATGTTGTGTAAACCAAACCCAATTGCATCGAGAACAGATTAAGCACAGAGTTAATGGCAAATGTACAAGTGAATATTGTCAACCTCATGCATTCCCAACTTCAATCAATGGAGCTAGTTCCAATGGACATAGGAGGATTCGAAACCTAATAACCACTCGTTCAGAAATGTTCCTCTTTATTTCATTTTTACTTTTTTTTTAAAGGAATTGGTTTGCTACGATTACTATGGCTGAGAGCAAATCCCATCGAAGTAGGTTCACTTCGATTTTACCAGCAAAAAGCATTCCATCCTGTCAAACAAAGGCGTTGCTTTTCTATCCTCCATCATCCTAAAAATCACCTCTTTTTGCCACACAAATCAGAAGAAATACTACAAGGCCAAATCAACCTAACGGTTGGTAAAGAAAAAACCAGAGAGAGAACCTGAACTTACAGTTTGGAAGCGTACAAGGAAGGAACTTTAGAGGCTCTGTGCCACGAATAGGGGATTTTCTCCAACCAGGATCGCACTCGCATTCGTACAAGAAGATGGCGGAGTCATTCAGTAAAGGTTTGCATTTCCCTCTCCCGCATGCCACTTCTTTGCACACGTCGTCTGAAAGCAAGAAGCCCACAACGCAAAATGGATATGCATTTAGCAAAAAGAAAATGTACAGCAAGAAAATAAGGACAAAGAAAGACACCCATCAGCACAGAATCTGAAAACGAACAGAAAAACACGACATATCTAACGAATACCTCGCAAAGGAGGGAGAAAAGGAGTTAGGGGAGACAAAAGGTCGCTCGTTGTGGGGGTCACGAGGACAAAGAGTGTGGCGAGGACGCGACAGAGGATGGCGAGCGAAGTGGCCATGCCTGAAGGAGGAGGAGGAGGAGGAGAGACACAGAGATTTCCGTTATTTGAGTTTGAATTTGTCAAGTGAGAGGTGTCTTGGTAGTATAGGGTCGGCCGGGACTTAGGGAACCCAAATGTCAATGTAGCTCACCTACGATGCTTGCACAGTATTAATTGCTGGTCAGGACAGTTCAGAGTTGAGGTAGAGCAGAGATACTCTACTGCAAAATCTCATTGAATTGTGGTGTAGATCTCAATATCATCCCCACTCGAGTTCGATAGCGTTGGCGAATAGCTTTCTCTGAGGTTTTTGAAGAAAAGTAGGAAGAAGAAGATAAAAAAAATAGAAGAGGAAGAAAGAAAGAAAAGCTTTTTATATGAAAGGAAAATGACATAAATGGTTATTGAATTTGGCTCACTGCGCAATATTGTTCCCGAACTTTTATTTTGTTCAATGTGATCCATGAACTTTAACTCAATATATAATGTTGTTCATGTACGTTTAATTTATTTAATGTGGTCTCTAAAATTTTGATACATATTCAATTTAATCCCTAGATTTTATGAAAATGTTCGATATTGTTCTTAATACTTGAATTAATGGAAGGATAGCATTAGATATTTTCATATAAACCCCATTGAACAAATTAAAAATTTAGGGATGACATTACATATTGGGCTAAAGTTTGAAAATTACGTTGAACTAATTAAAAGTTCAAGAACAACATTGCTTATTAGGTCAAAATTCAAAAACCATTTGTATAATTATCCTTACATGATTAAGTGACCTAGGGACTCGAGAGAAATCATCAAAGATGGAAATCCACAAAAGTCTTTCATTTTTCTCATAATCTCCCTCGACATTTACATATTTTAACCATAGAAGTAGGTTTAGCAAAAATTAAAAAAAAAATGATCGCAGTCTATTAATTATTTGGATTTATTATTCTTTTTAAAAAAAGCATATTAAGTCGTAGACATCAGGTCTAATGTATAATTAAACCCTAAACATTTAAATTTATGCAATGAAGTTCTAAGTATTTTGGTTCTATTGCAATTAACTCCTTCTGGCAACCCATCAAGCAAGTTTGCAAACGTCACACACTGGAATCTGATATGGAATTTTCAATATTTCTTTAGAGATATGGTATTTTCAATATTTCTTTAGCATATTGTGGTCCTCGAATTTGTTGTTTGTGCAATTGACTCTTTCAACTTATAAAATTTCTTTTCAATCGAGTCTCTTGATTCCCAATTCCAAGAAATTGAAGCTGACACGTGCAGTCAATTCCGATCAAAAGTGTGATGAGGAAAGACTTAATGTGGTATTGGAAATTTCATTTGCACCGACCAAACTCTAAGAACAATGACTCCTGTGCATTTAAGCAATGACTCCAAGACTTAATGCGCCCCCCCCCCCCCTGTCATCGGTCTTTGAATCTTTTTTTTTGTAATGGCCTTTTTATGGTTTTTCTCCAATTTATTTTTTTATTTATGTGGGTTTTTAATAAATTTTTTTGTTTTCGAATTTTTCAAATGTGGCACCACGCCCGCACCACATCATCGCCACCTATTGAAAAATGAACTGGAAAACATCATGCCAATTTTTTTTGGTTCCAAGTTTGCTGGAAGTACTAAATTACACCCAATAAAAACTATTACAGTTTGATTGCACAAAATTCAAACCTTTCGGTATATTTTTCCTGTCACAAAAAGATCAACTGAGGTTCCTCTAAGAATGAAAGCTCCTTGCGACAAATTTAGGTTGTTGCTTGTGCATACAACCAAAATTTTGATGCTTTCGTTCATTTCGTCACCACAACGTCACACGATTTCCCTAGTCATTCGCTCCTAGGCGACGAAAATGTTGTTTTGTGCATATAAAGATCACCTTTAGCGGCGAAATTTGTGACTATTGAGGTATCTACAGACGAAATTGAATAGTTTGCCAGAATGTCATTCTAACTACGTAACTTGTTTTGCCGCCAACGTCGCTGAAAGATGATATTAGTATAGCCTCAAATTATTTCACACCATCTATTAGAAATACAATTATAGAGGCCACTTCGAGTAGCATGTCAAATTCATATTTTTGAAAAAATATGAATATGACATACACATAAGTTTCGATCCCAAAAATGACACGAGTTAAAATATTTTGGGTTAATACTACAAAAAACTTCAAACTGGTACACCTGTGATAATTTTACCAAAAACTACTTTTTTGACCATAAAAAATCCCAAATTAATAGACTTGTGACAAATTTACCCAAAACTAACTTTTCGACCACCAAAAACCCAAAACTGGTACATTTTCGACAAATTTACCCTCAGTTAGTTTCCGTTAAATTGAATAATACCACAAAAAAATACAAACTGGTATACTTGCGACAAACGGAGGGTAAAACATAAAACAGGTACATCACCAACAACAAGTGCGTGTCATTTAACAAAGCAATTTGACAGTAAAATTTAACGGAAATAAACTGAGGGTAAATTTATCACGGGTGTACCAATTTGCGATTTTTGGTAGTAAAAAATTAGCTTAGGGTAAACTTGTCATAAGTGTACCAGTTTGGGGTTTTTTGTACTATTAACCCAAATATTTTATCTATCAAGTAAGACTCCGTTTGTTTTGTGAAAAATGAATGATTTGAAAAATATTTTTCTAAAAATGATCACTTGTCCTGCTTAGTAAATGGAACCTGTTTTCATTAGAGACAACAATTTGTATGTAAAAGTTTTCGTGAACGATAAAAATATTTTTTGTTTATTTATTTTTGTAAGAGATACAATCGATCATTTGTATGAATATTTTTTTTGGATCATTCATTTTCGCAAAATAAACGGAGCTTAAACCATGTGAAATTATAATGCTCACTTGAGTTGACACGAGCTATAAACACGATGCGGAGATGCTACCACTATGACATTCTAATATTAATTACAGAGTTGAAATATAACTCTATCATCTGATATGGTCAAATGTAAGGCCGATACAGAATCTGATTATGTCCTATACACATCATCTGAATTTTCGGAATAGATGTTCTCGCATTTACCATGTCATGTGTAATTTGTGGTTCTTTAGAAAAATATGACGAGAAAATTATGAAATATGGTTGGCACTGGCTTTGCTAGTTCGTTCATTCGGTAAAACCCAAATGGCCCGCAGGTTGAGCCTGGCAACGAGCTGGGAATGGTGTTTGGTAGCCCATTATAAGAACAGGCCGGCCTGGTGCGAATCACATTTCATTAGCAAATTGAAAAGTTAATGTCGCAACCTGCCATTTTTTCTTAGAAGAGGGAAAATGGAGTAGCCTGCTACGCGCTAAGTTTAGGTCTAAGCCTTAACTCGGGCTCTCCCAAATCCATACTATATCATGACTTGTGGTTTAGATTTTTAACCTGTAAGTGATTTTTATCTATGAGTCACCACTAATCAGTTTATGGTGGGTCGATTAGACACCCAAATAAAGCAGTAGGAGAATTGCCTTACTTCTGTGAACCAAAGATTATATAAGTTCAAGGACTTGGTTATACTAGTTGAGTGACTAGTATCCTTTCGGTATCTTTCATCCTATTCATTTTATAAAATATTTATTAGACAGTTTAGATTGATTTTAGGACCTATCTCCTGACATGTGAGGTGATCGAGCGAGTGCATAATCATAAAAAAATTAGCAATCAAACTAGATATACAACCTAGGGTTCTAACCCTAAATAGGGAGACGACATTTAACCAATGACAATTTATGCAATTATATACTAATTATAAATAACATGCATAATAATAATACAACAGTAGTAAGAATAACATGCAAAATCCTACTGTATAGCCTTATGGGTTTATTAGATTAAGACATAATTATTAATCAAATAATTCACATAATTTAAAAAAAATTCAAAAATACTAATTTCTAAACTTTTTTCTAATTTTAAAAAAATCGATTTTTTTTAATTTTTTAAAATAATATTTTCAAATTAAAAATAATAAAAATATTAAATATAATACTAAACTGGGTCAAGTTGGTGGATTTGGATCAGGTCAAAATCGACCCAGGTCAACGGACTGACCCAAATGCGTTGACCCGAGTCGGGGGGTCAACCCGAGTCCTAAACCAGATCAAGCCTGGTCCGATGGAAATGACAAAACAAAACCGATTTGATTGGGTCAAATCATCCTTGTTTGGCATGCAAAACCCGACCGGGGCCAACTCCCGCATGTAAAGGTAAACGAGAGCGTTGGCCGGGCAAGATCCGGCAATTGGCCAGCCATCTTGTTCAGTCATTGGCCTTGGCTGCCTCAGCATTTGGGGCCGGGGCGACCTTCATCTGGCCGACTGAGGTGGCCAACCGAGCCTCAATCGGGTCTCGTCGAGCCTAAATGTAGGTCGGGGCTTGGCTGGCCAATCCAGGCCAACCTTTAGGCTCCCTTAGCCTTTGACAACCACCACAAGGCCATCCCCGAAGACCATAGCTCACTGGACGACCCCTACACAGTCAGTCAAGGGTCAAGAATAATAAGCCTCTCTTAAGCATTTCGTCGAACACTTGACCGGCACAGCTTAAACAGAGGAATTCTAACCTATCTTGAGACCTTGGCCTACTCCTGTGGCCACGACTCGCCTCGGACGACGAGTATGGATTAGGAGCAGGATTGGTATGGGTCGGGATTCAAGCAAAACGGTCGGTGCGAGTCTTAGCCAACCTACACAGAAAAATAGGGGAAAACAGGTGCTGGGGAAAGCTTACCGATTGGGGCTGCTTTCGGGGGGTCGTTGGTCTGTTTACGGGCAACGACGAGGCTGGCTGCTTCCCTTCTCGATCTATAAACACTGAAAGCTTACTCTTTTACTCTCTATTTCCCTCAAACTCTCTCTAAATCTCTTTGTCTCTCTCTGTGGAAATTTTTTGGTCGGGCCCTATCTCTCTCCTCTTCGTCGACTTATATAGCAGCTGCTAGCCACTTGCCTCTGCCCCTATTTCCTCCATTCAATGCTCTACATTGGCCTCTGCTCTACTCAAGACTTTTGTGGCCATATTGCACGATGGAGTGAGTTCTCTACTCGGTTCCAGGCGGTGGCCACTTGCAGGGGGAAGGAAGGGGGAGAGAGAGAGAGAGAGAGAGAAGCCGGCTGTGGGGGGACAGAGGGAGCAAGTTGGGCCGAGCCCAGCTCGTGCGGAAGGAAAAAAGAAGAAGGGGAGAGGGCCTAGGCCAGCGAGGGGGAAGAAAAGAGAGGGAAGGGCCAGGTCGGGTTGGTCCTAACTCGGCACAATCCGATTTTTTTTGTTTTTAATTTTTTAATTAATTAAAAGAAGAAAAATATATTCTAATAATGCAAAATGTGTCTTATTCTATTTTGAATGCAATTCAATAGCAATATATTTTGTTTTAGGAATTAAATACATTAATCCCTAAATTTTGTGTAATTTAATTGGGCAATCAACTATAGGTGTCAACAGCTAAATTCCCAATTACTCCTCTACCAGTGGCTGCTGCCGCCGGTGTCGCCGCCGAGCACCACCACTAGATTTTATGACGCAGGATGTTTCGCAATTAGTGTTTGTCACTGAATTGTTATCATTATCACTGCCATTATCATCGTGGTATCTTATCTTTTCTTCTTTCTTATATATCTTATGACAGTGGATTTCTGTGATTTAACGATGTGGGAGGCTTTGCAATTAGTGTTTCATAGAAATATTTTCTCATAGCTGCTCTTCTTTCATACGGGAGATATCCATGATGCGAGTAGAAAATTTCGCACACAAATGGTCGCGCAAAAGGTGGAAAGGATTCTCTGATTTATGCTCCATTTATTTCGCAAAAAATGAATGATTTGAAAAACATTTTTGTAAAAACGTTCACTTATATCGCTTATAAATATGAATGGATAAATATTATTTTCATTGTCCGTAAAAATGTTTAGACATAAATTGTTGTTAATAATCAAATATTTTCCGTTGACTAATTATTTCAAGAGATACAAGTGATCGTTTGTAGGAAAATATCTTCCCAATCATTCATTTTTCAAAAAAACAAACCGAACCTTACTTTATGCTTCGTTATTCGACTGTCGAGAAGCTAGGGTTTTTGAGTTTGCTTTGACCGTTCAATTATCCGGATCTCACAAGAATGCCAATTGCCATGGGCGTCAGCCACATCACTATTAGAGAAGAAATCAAGAAGCATCGACGATACCAAAAGCTTGGTATCCTTTAGGGATTACTTTTCTTGTGCTCTTAAATCAACACGAAATGAGTGACAATATTTTTAAAACTCTTACACATGTAGGGAAAAAATAATTAAGAGGAGGCTATATTTGCATATATTAGTAGTGACATTTCGGTTTCCTTTTTGATTCATTGAGATTGCGTGATATGTTGCCCGAAATGCATATTTACAACTCATGGAAGATCCGTCGTTTTCACATATATAAATTTGTCATTTCTAAAAAATTTCTCCCTTAAACAAAATTCTTTGCCATATAGATTGACAAGATAAATGTCTATATTTCGCATATTTGTGTCATTTCCGTTATGTATATTACTAGTACTACCAGCGTATAGAGCTAAAATCATAGAAGCCATCAATTAATTCCTGATGGTATTCGTATTAACTAATCATGGTGATGATGATATCATTAACTAATTATCCAAAAGAAATTGAATCTTGTGAATGGAAGGGTGACAAAGTCATGCATTTTCATGCCCCTAATTTTCTAAAAATAATTTGTCCTTTATGTCTATAGTTGTGGGTGGTCAGATAGCAAAAAAAAAAATATTTCATTAGAGTTGTAGGAGCTATTCATGGGTCTCTAAGAGCATTGAGATTCCATCCATTATGAAGCACAGTGTCGAGGCATCAAATTTCGTTAATATTCTCACAAAAAATAAAACATGAGAAAGTACGTTGTGCGGCAGTTATATTGCCTGACAGCGATGCGTGAAGAAGCAGATCGATAGAAAGTTAGAGTTTTGAAGTTGTTGAATGCATATCGCACAAGTAATTTGTGATAGGTCGATCACACCACGTCGGCCGAGCAACACCGTGCACCCTGGCACTATTAGCAGTCCTTTATTTATTATAGAGGGATAATGACACAAACAGTTCTTGAACTTTGACCAATATACATTTTGATCCCTGAACTTTTAATTTGTTCAATGTAGTCCCTGAACTTTAACCTAATATTCAATTTGATCCATGAACTTTTAATATGTTCAATATGGTCCTTGAACTTTTAATACATGTTCAATTTAGTCTTTGAACTATATGAAAATATTTAATATAGTCCCTACACTTGAATTAATAAAAAGGACTACATTTAACATTTTCAAATAGTTCAGGGACTAAATTGAACACATACTAAAAGTTCAGGGACCACATTGAACATTAGGCTATAGTTTAGGGATCAAATTAAACATTAGACTAAAATTTAGGGACTATATAGAATAAATTAAAAGTTTAAGGACCAAATTATATATTGGATCAAAGTTCAGAGACTATTTGTGTCATTTTCCCTTTATTATATTATTTTGCCATTGATGAAAGAGGCCTGAGGTGGAATACAAAGACATAAAGTCAGAGAAGATATCTATTTGAAAGTCAACTGTCTCCCTAAATAATTAGGACAAAGTCCACCATAATGTCATCTCACTCTCGATTGCCATCTTCATCATGTGGACCTCAATTCCTTTCGTGATTCCTTAGCTTAGTACTGCTCAGTGCCAATCCCTAAGGAATTTTGAAATTGGACACCTGGAAATGTGACAAGGACAAAGATTGTGATGTCAATTCAATCGGGGAAAAGATTGCGAATTGCATCAGAGGACTTAGTTGAAAGTCACATTTTCTTCCATCCCAACTCGAAAAGTGAAAGAAAAGAGATCAGAAAATAAATCAACTTATAAGTCTATATCTGAAACAATCGAATAGCGCTTTAAGTGATTTTCAGCACAATCTTTCCACAAGAATACTTCATATATTTACGAATTAGTTCAGTAATCACTTACCTGAGCACATATCGCGATCAAGGTAGGGTGAAACCCACGTATAGAAAGTAGCGATTTGTGATGACTAATGTGGAGTCAAAAAGGTGTGGCTATGCATGCTTGTTCAGCATAAAACTATTCTTATTATTAGATTTTGGAGGATCATAGAACGTGACAAAAAATAAAAGTGATGACCCGAGTAATAAAGTCAGCTGTTCGATTATCATTATTATTATTATTATTTAGGGTAAAAGCTATCAAAATCCTAAACTATGCCTACCATGACACATTCACCCTAAATTTTTTTCTATGACACAAAACATCTAAAATGTGTACCTATGTGACACGTAATAGGAATGTTAAAAATCTGCCTCCATTGGCATTGGAAAGCAAACGTTGTTAATATGGTGCTTACGTGGCACGAATGAAATAAAAATGACCTTAAAAATCATTTAATGAACCATGAATGGAGGGTAAATGCCTCATATAGGTAAACGTTTGGATTTTTTATGTCATAAGAAAAAGTTTATGACAAATGTATCACAGTAGGAATGGTTTGAGATTTTTTATATAAAAAAGATAAAGATAAATATGTCATAATGAGTATAATTTGCGATTATTTGTGACTTTTTCCCAATTATTTATGGTGTTGTCAGTAGTTTCATCATTATATAATGAAAAGTGGAGGGTGACGAAATACAGAGTTGTGGTGGATGGTCGGCTGTGTGTCGACTGTTGACAATGAAACGGTCAATGGATGTAGCCATGGAATAACATGTGATCCTTGTTCCTCTCGCGTGCTCTTTGGTTGGGCCATCAATTCCTTGTGCATAGTTCTCTCCAACAAAGCATAGTCCCATCTTTTTCCCTTGTTCATGTGAACAAATCAATATTGACATTAGCATATACGGACTCTTGAAGTGCACAAGATATGCTCTTTGTAAAAGAAAGAAAAAAGGTAAAAAGAAAGAATAGCACCTCTACAAGTATGAGTGTGTTTGTGTGTAAAGAGATTTCTCGACAACTGTCAGGTCTCATATTTTACTCTAGAGTCTCATGCGTGGTAAACGTGATTGTCTTCCTTTGCTCGAGCCTAAATCTGGGGCTATTGTAATTGCGCGTTTTCTTGGAACCATCGGAAGCATGGGATTGTGTGCTTTGGTCAGGTACCTTACATGCGCGAGATCAAAGAGAGATGGTCACATTATAGCACAGGTTATCAAAGCACTCGGAGGTTCCTGAATGTTGTAACGAAAATGTCCAAGGATTACTCAAGTTTAACTTCGCTCCTTATCTCTACTTATGCTTAAGTTCCAATCATCGCACTTACACGTTGTTTGGGGATAACCCCAGGAGCACAAATACACCAAAGGGGATTAGCATAGGATAATCAAGGAGTCTAGGAATAATCTCTTTTTTCCATAGTTGATTTGGACATCGGGGAACTTTTACCTCAAGAATGGAGGCCATCAGTTCAACTCCCACTAATTGCCGTTCGGGCCACTCATATCGGCCAAAAATCTTGCCTTAATTGGTTCATGAATCTTGTAGGATGTTTTATGGATCTGTAGGTAGTCGGCCTCTATGATCATGCCTCCGGATGATACCAATTATCCGCACAACATGGATTCAATCGTATTCATTCTGAATATGAATCCGTAGAGCAACCTCAATTATTAGTTTGGGTGTCTTCAAAATGGGGGTCCAAATGAACCATTCAATGAGTGCCACTGAGGTGGTCACCATCTCCCTTTCTTTTTGTACAACTTTCAGGCTGATGCTCGCGCGAGTGCTTCCCACAAACAGTTTGTAAGATTATATCGTCCACATGTGACATGGATTGTATGATTAGAATAAGGCCCCGCGCGTCGCGACGAATGTACAATGCTCCTTGTACGATTCCAAGATCATACTAATAATAGTAGCTTGATAATGAAAAAAATGAGAAAAGAATTGTCCGATGATTTATTTATTTTTTATCCCTCTAAAATACAATATTAAAATTTTTTTTGTAATGATTATTTTGTTCTGGATCCCCTATTTGGAGTACTTATTCCTATGTAAGTCAATCAGCTTAATAGATGACGATGGGTATTCATCTCGAGTTAGCGGGGGATTCCCTATAAAAAGAAGGGTTAATACCACAAAAAATTCAAAATTAGTACACATGTGATAGATTTACCCTAAACTAATTTTTTGACTATCAAAAATCCAAAACCGGTATACCTGTGATAAATTTATCATTTGTTAATTTCCGTTAAATTTTTTACTGTCAAATTATTGAGTTGAATGACCCGTGGCAGTTGGTAGGTGTACTAGTTTGGGATTTACCTCTCTGTTTGTCATAGGTTTACTAATTTGTGATTTTTCGTGGTATTAATCTAATTTAACGAAGGTAAATTTATCACAAGTGTACCAGTTTGGAGTTTTTTATAGTAAAAAAATTAGTTTGTCGTAAATTTGTCACAGGTGTACCAGTTTGAGGTTTTTTGTGATCAATTTATCACAGGTGTACTAATTTGGGGTTTTTCGTGATATTAACCCCAAAAAGAATAATGTTTATATGACTAAAATGCAACCTTTAAATTCCAAGTAAAGTAAACTCTAGGGGCACTAATATCTCCGTTTTAAAGCTTGCTAATGATTAATATAAGTGTGAAGTTAGTAAAATTGTTATGTTATCACATGTGTGCAAGTGTGTGATGTTAAATACTAAACTTTCAAATCGAAATATGGATCTTCAATTCTTAAATAGATTTCGCCATCTTATCCATGCACGTGAAAAAAAAAAAATTAGTTAAACTACCTAAATATCTTGCTTAAAGAAAAGTTAAACCACAAATAAGATAAAAAGAGACTAATGGGAAAAGCCAAAGGGTTAATATCATAAAAAATCTCAAATCGCTATACTTATGACAAATTTATCCAAAACTAATTTTTTAATCACGAAAAACCCCAAATTAGTAAATCTGTGATAAATCTACCTCAAACTAATTTTTTGACAACCAAAAATCATAAACTGGTACATTTATGACAAATTTACCCTTCGTTAAATTGGATTAATACTACAAAAAATCACAAATCACACACTGTGATAAATGAATAGGTAAAACATTAAATTGGTAAACGCCATGTGTCACCAACTTAGCAATTTAATGGTGAAAATGTACAAAAACTAACTGAGAGTGAATTTATCATAGGTGTACCAGTTTGGGATTTTTTTTATCAAAAAATTAGTTTAAAGTAAACTTGTCATAGATGTACCAATTTGGGGTTTTTCGTGATATTAACTCAAAACTAAATGACAAATGGTTTAGCATAATTTAAATAGAAAAGAAAAAGTGGTTGTGCAAGGAGAGTAGTACACTATCCCACATTATAGTATACCCTTTATACCCTTCATGTATGGATCAAAATATCAAGAAAGTCTTTCGAATATACCCTTTATGGCCTTCCATAATGATTTTTAGAGGGAACAATTTGGCTTATAATACATCTACATACAAGTATATAATGACCGATATTCAGATTCATCAACCTCGTGGACGGTCCTAATAATGATTGAGGTATGAATTAGACGCATGACACAAGTTTGCTCCTCACCTTCTCGAGTACAGCCAATCTCATGTCTCAACCACTCATTCATATCTCGGGTTATTTTGAAATTGGTGCGTAGGCCAAATAAGGTATGTCAAGAGTCGAATATCTACTCATCTCATATGAGCTTCATCTTGAAAGGAAATCAAAAAATGATGCAAACGTTTCATGAATTTTGGTCTAATATGCAATGTTGTCATTAGATTTTTGATTTGTTCAATATTGTTCCTAAACTGTTGATAAATATTCAATCTAGTCCCTAGACTATATGAAAATGTTTAATATCGTCTTTCTATTAATTCAAGTTAACGGAATTTGTTGATATAGCTTCTAATCTGTTAAGTGTGAACGTTCGACAACAAAAAGAAGTTACACATGGATTATATATGTAAAATATTCATATCAAATTAGGATATACTTCTACTGATAATCAAATAATGATGGACGTGTTAACGCAAGAACTTGTTTTTTGTCCTTTTGTAAAGCGTATAAAAAGATGGGCTTGTTTATTCATAATTTTTAAATATCCAACTCATCGCATAATAACCCATGTCATCAAATGGCAATAGATTTGTTGTTTAAGTATATGGAAGGATTACATTGAATATTTACCAATAGTTCAAAAACGATATTGAATAAACTAAAAGTTTATAAACAACATTACACATTATATTAAAGTTCAAAGATTATTTGTGTCGTTTGACCAAATTTCAACATGTAATCCTGGAAGACAAATTAAAAGATTATCACATCTTGGATCAGCTGACTTTGACATTTTGCCTACGCTTCTGTCCGAAAGTTATGTCTCATAAAAGAAAAAAAATATAAAAAAATTTAATTTAGCTAAAAGTTTCGCCCATCGTAGGTTAAAACTCAAAAAGTATACTTTCCAAGAAGTAGGGGTGTGCATGGTCCGGATGGGCGGTTCTTATCTCGAAATCAGAAACCGCCCGCTGAGGACCGATTCCAACAAATTGAAACCAAAAACTGTCAATTGGTTATATAGATCCACTTGGGAACCGGACCACTGGTCTGGTTCCTGGGTGGGTCTAAGAACTAGTGGGGAGGCAGAGAAGGGGTAGAGAGGGGGCGGAGGAGGACGATACAATCAACATTAAAGAAGAGATTTTTTCCCTTTTGCCTCGTGCAACCTCAACACCTTCGATTCCCTTCCTCACCTTTCAATCAAAATAAAGAAGAGATTTTTCTCCAAAT
The DNA here is from genome assembly GCA_024733475.1 of Syzygium grande. Taxonomy (NCBI): domain Eukaryota; kingdom Viridiplantae; phylum Streptophyta; class Magnoliopsida; order Myrtales; family Myrtaceae; genus Syzygium; species Syzygium grande. The sequence continues at coordinate 14,537,598 of JAMXDD010000005.1, read as the reverse complement.
TTTCCACTCTGTCTCTTCTTCCTCCTCCTCTTGCCCTCGCTCTGTTCTACTTAATGTACTTGCGATTTCACTTCATTTCAGTATGTCTCTTGCAACTTTTGACTTTCTCTCAACAAACGACCCTCACCTTAAACTAACACCCCCACTATCCACTCCTCTGTTTTTCCTCCGTGTTGGCTTCCTCTCTCTTTATTTAAAGCCTTCCTCCTCCTCCGCTTCTGCATCCTCACTGCATGTGACGCCATGAACAAGAGAGAGACCGCTCCAAGAAGCCACCGCTCGACCCGCTATCCCGTAGAGGAGAAAGATTCCTCCTCCCTCCTCGAGTCCTTCCATTGCTCCATTGATGAGTCCAATGGCCAGGAGAACACCTCTCCTCTATTCCCAGAGCCGGCCTGATTAAGAAATAGGGCACCCACAAGACATGCATCTCTCTAGAGAGAGAGAGAGCATACCTTGGGGAGTGTGAGAATTTGTGGGGGACGTGAAAAGAAGTGACGGAAAAGATTGACATGGGGAAGACGAGGGACAGAGAGGTTTTAGGGTTTTTAAATTTTTAACATTAAAATTATAAAATATATAAATATATATGTACCGATTCAGTTTAGTCCGGGTGGGCGGACAAGCGGTTCCATGCTTGGAATCGGAAACTGGACCGTTCCCATGGGAACTGTCACGCCCCGCACCCTACGAGCACGTGATCACCCCTCGATGGTCGATCATTAAATGCGACGTCCTAGACACGCCGCCGACCCAACCCAAACATCAAAGATTAAACACGCGCAGAAACAAATAGAAACAACCTGGACGATTAATAATGACAAGGGATAGCAATAGCACGAAACAATAACTATAGATCCTACACTTGACAGACACATACGACGTCCACAAAAGACAATTCCCAAGCTAAGCCATAACAACATAACCACATTTCTCGAAAGGGACAATAGTTGTAAACTTAACTCCTCTACAAAAGGGGAAACTCAAAATGCCAGGTACTTGACCCGTACTCGATCTCCGAGATACCCTTGCAGCGTCTCCAATTACTCATGATCGCGGATCTGAAATGGTTATATAATAACCGTGAGAAAGAGTCTCAATAAGCAATCTCCTAAACTCCACATAGGCTAATGCGTACCCAGGCAAGTCATACATGCAATTAACCCTATAACATATAGAATTCGCATCATTGTACTCACCTTGCCATCAAGCCCATGTTAACACTGCACGTTAGTTAATGATAATTAAATAACACATCATAATCGCTCAAATACCAACTACATTTACACTCAATCAATCCAACTAATTCAACCAGCCAATTCAATTACACGCTCAACCATCCAATTTAGTCAAACTCAACCAGCCATTTTAATCACACTCACATCGCATGTGTGTCCGAATATCTTTCTCACGACCCGCGCCACTGCGCCTCAGATCCATTCTCACAGGCACACAAGCCACACAATTCGATCAATTCCAATGGCCATCGTCAACACGTCCCAAGCCATACCGTTCAATTAATTCCAGTGGCCGCCGTCAATACGTCCCAAGCCACACTATTCAAGCAATTCCAATGATCGACGTAAGCACGTTCCGGTCCAACACACCTTTAACGGGCCATCGTCAACACGTTTCAAGCCCGCATCCATTTGGCACATCGGCCGTTCATGCCTTCACACGGACCGTTGTCAACACGTCTCAAGTCCGTCTTTCCATTTGGCACACCGGCCAGTCAAGCCTTCACACGGACCGCCATCAACACATCCCAAGTCCGTAGCCCTCCGATCAATCCGGGCTTAAAATCGACAAGCAAGCACATGCCATTCAATTCGGTTAATTTCACGCCAATTGCATCAAACAACCCATATTCACAACTCGCCAATCGACACGTCGTACAATTCAAGTTCAATCACCACACTTTCACAGATGTCAATCTGACACGCCATCACACTCAATTCAACTCGTACTCTCCACATCGGTTCACTGACCCGACATTCAAGTCGGTACACTCAATTAATCCAAGTCAATCACACGCGCCACGACAATTCAATTATGTTATTCATCTCAATCAGTCACTAAATTAGCCACTAATTAAACCTCACAATTATCACAATTTAATCTAACAAATACGCACATACGAATATTGACCATAATCCACATTTAGCCCCTAAACCGGTACTAATCACGTCCTAAACAAGTCTAATAATACCCAATGTACTAGGTAGGGTTTAGAAAGCTACTTACCAAGTTTTGGCTTGGGAAAAGTCGGCTTGGGTCCAAAATGGCGGGGAGCCACCGTGGGCGATGAGGTGAGAGGGAGATGGAGGCCGACAGTGCCCTGGCTCAGCCTGATGAGCCGGGCGAGGCGAGCTGGCCCCTGCCAGCCACGATGGGATGGCTGGGCCTGTCGGGCGCGTGGCTGGGACCTGGGCTGGAATCGGGAACAGGGAGAGGCTGGGGAGGAGAGACAAATTGGTCTCACAGCGTCGGAAAGTGCATGGCAGCTTCACGGGGGACCAGGCGACGGAGGGCTGGCCGGCGCTGGCAAAGCCAGCACGCGCGTCGGTGACGGGCTGTTGCTCGCGCTACCAAGGGTGCGCCGGCAACGGGCGGTGTCGCGCGCATAAACGGCAACGGCTCCGCTGGGGCGGCGGCGACGATGGCGACGAGGCTAGAGGCGAGCTCGGTCGGTGGTCGGCGAGCAGGACAGAAACGAAGCAGAGCCAGTCGGGGCCGGAGAAGGAAGAAGAAGAAGAAGAAGAAGAAGGAAAAGGAGGAGAGAGAGAGAGAGTGTGGGGGGTTGGTCTGCATGGGTGTGGGCTGAGAGGACGTGTGCATGGGGAAGGTGTGCGTGGGGGGGGGAGAGACGCACGCGTAGAGGGGAGAGAGAGGTGTCGGGGGGGGTCCGCATTGGTGGGGCCGAGAGGACGGGTGCATGGGGAAGACGTGGTATGGCAGAGGGGAAAAGAGAGAGGGAAAGAGAGAGAGAGAGAGAGAGAGAGAGAGAGAGAGAGAGAGAGAGGTAGACAGGCAACTCGTACGGAGTGGGTGGCGCGGCGCAGAGGAGAAAGAAGAGAGAGAAAGAAAAAGCTAATTTTTTGTTTTCGAGCATGATCTAACGGACATGGTTCAAACTAAAAAATTGACCTAACGGTCACGATTCAAACTCGGAAGATGATCTAATAGTCCACGAAAAATCCCAAATAATAATATAGGGCAAATGGCCAAAATAAAATAATCCAAAACACACTACGAGGGAGGTCTACTAGTCCAAATTCGCACTCGGTCAAAAATTCACTTTCCCACTATTCCTAATAATCTCGACGCTAGCCACAATAATATCGACACCATCCAATTTATTTCGTCCCGAAACTCCCGAAAATCGACTGCTAAGTTCGGGGTCTAAATAACGGCCAAGTTCGATCGAGTGCGATTCTAGCAAAATCTCTATTTTAAAAACAAGAACCCGAGAATGATCAGTTCTCGGGCGAGATTCTAGTATAAGCGCACTGACGAATTACACGTTTTATAAATCCCAAAAATTGGCCAAAATTCGGAATGTCACAACTCTTTCCCCTTACAAAAATTTCGTCCTCGAAATTTACAATCCAACCTAACTATTCGAACAAATGGGGATACTAGTGTCGCATCAACTCTTCGCTTTCCCACGTCGCATCTTCGGTCCCATGGTGCTCCCAAATTACTTTGATCCATCAGAATTTTCTTGTTCCGCAACACTCTTTCTATTTTTGTCCTCGATTTTTACTGGCTTTTTCCACGTACGACACCCTATCATTCACGTCTATTTCCTTGTAATTTAGCACGTGGGTCGGGTCCGATTTATATTTCTTTAGCATAGATACGTGGAACACATTGTGCACTTGGGATAAATTCGGTGGTAGCGCTAGACGATAAGCCAAGGTGCCAATTCTCTCTAAGACCTCAAATGGGCCCATGTACCTCGGGCTCAATTTTCCTTTCTTGCCAAACCGTGACAACCCTCTCATTGGTGACACTTTGAGGAAAACGTGGTCTCCCACTTGAAATTCCAAAGGCCTACGTCTCCGATATGTATAATTCTTTTGTTGGTTCCGAGCGGTTTTAAGCCTATCCCAAATCACCTTGATTGTTTCGTCTGATTGCTGAACTAACTCGGGACCCGTAATGCTCCTCTCACCAATTTCATCCCAACAAACCGGTGTTCTGCAAGCCTTGCCATGAAGTGCATCGAATGGTGCCATTCTGATACCCCGCTGATAGCTATTATTATAGGCAAACTCAACCAAGGGCAATTATTCTTTCCAACTTCCCCTACAATCCAATACACATGCTCGCAGCATATCTTTCAAAGTCTGAATTGTCCTCTCAGACTCACCATCCGTCTGGGCATGATAGGCCGTGTTAAATTGTAACATCGTTCCTAATGCCGTATGAAGACTTTTCCAAAAAGTGACAGTAAACTTAGGATCACGGTCCGAGGTGATCGTCACTGGTACCCAATGGAGACGGACTATGTGTCACACATACAAATCGGCATACCTTTCCAAGGTAGAATCCTTTCGCATCGGTAGAAAATGTGCTGATTTTGTCAGCCAATCCACTATCACCCAAATCAAATCATGGCCCCTCTGGCTACTCGGTAATCCCATGATGAAGTCCATCGTGGTGTGTTTCTATTTCCACTCAGAAATTTCCAATGGCTGCAATACTCCACTCGACTTGCAATGTTGCACCTCACTTGTTGGCATGTGAAACACTTAGCTACCCGTTTGGCCACGTCCACTTTCATGTCGTTCCACCAATAATGTTGTTGCAAGTTTTGATATATTTTTGTACTACCACGGTGAATACTGTAAGTGCTACGGTGTGTTTTAGACAAAATCTCTTCCCTCAATTCTGTATCACTGGGTACACATAACTGTACATAGAATTTTAGGATCCCATCCTCGGATACCTGAAAATCCGATTTCCTTTTTGTGACATCCACATAAAAAATCTTCTGAATCTCTGGATCCGTCGATTGTAGAGCCTTAATATTAGTTTGTATTTCTAGTTCAATCCTCAATGCGACAAGTAGACTTGAAAGCATGACTCACTTCAAACTTAAACTCTGAATCCTGGACTCCCTCCAACAGAGTCTATTCTTTGACCATCATATGCGCGATGCTCGGTTTCCAACGCAGTGCATCCGCTACCTTATTAGCCTTTCCGGGGTGATATAAAATATCGCAATCGTAGTCCTTAAGGAGTTCCATCCAACGACGATGTCTCATATTTAATTCCTTTTGGGAGAATAAGTACCTTAGACTTTGATGGTCCGTATAAATTTGAAATTTCTCCCCACACAGGTAATGTCTCCAAATCTTAAGAGCAAAAATAATCGCGGCTAACTCCAAGTCACGCGTTGGATAATTCTGCTCATGTGGCCTCAATTGCCGCGATGCGTATGCTACTACTTTCCCGTGTTGCATTAATACGCACCCCAATCCCCTTAACGATGCGTCACTGTAAATCTCATATCCTCCCGGACCTGATGGAATCGTTAACACTGGTGCGGTCGTCAACCTCTGTTTTAATTCTTGGAAACTCCTTTTGCACTTATCTGTCCATTCAAACCTCGTCTCCTTCTTTAATAACCGCGTCAACGGCGTCGCTAATGTCGAAAATTTCTCCACGAAACGTCTATAATATCTTGCTAAACCCAAAAAGCTCCGAACCTTGGTTACTGTTGTCGGCTTTGGCCAATTCACGACGGCTTCAATTTTCGTTGGGTCCATTACAATTCCTTCTCCGAATACCACATGTCTTAAGAATGCCACTCGGTGAAGTCAGAATTCACACTTATTAAACTTAGCGTAGAGTGCGTGCTCTCTTGAGGTCCGTAAAACCTTTTTTTTTTTTCTAAATGTAACTCACACTCGACGGAACTCTTTGAGTATACCAAGATATCGTCTATGAATATGATTACAAACTGATCCAGAAATTCCTTAAATACTCGATTCATTAAATCCATAAATGCAGCAGGGATGTTAGTCAATCCAAATGGCATCACCGTAAACTCATAGTGTCCATACCTCGTCCTAAATGCCGACTTCGACACGTCCTCCTTTTTGATTCTCAATTGGTGATAACCAGTCCTCAAGTCAATCTTACAGAATATTGATGCCCCTTGTAACTAGTCGAACAGGTCATTTACCCTTGGCAACGAGCGTTTATTCTTAATAGTCACCCAATTCAATTATTTGTAGTCAATACATAACCTTAACGATCCGTCCTTTTTTCTCACGAATAACACTAGCGCTCCCCTCCCTGGAGACGCACTAAGACGAATAAAGCCTTTATCCAACAACCCTTGCATTTGAACCATCAGTTCCTTCAACTCTGACAACGACATCCAAAAAGGGTGCTCTCTAGATTGGTTCCATCCCAAGGCTAACTCGATTACAATTTCCACATCTCGATCAGGTGGCAATCTCGGCAATTCCCAAGGAAAGACATCGGGAAGATTACACACCTCGGCTATGTCCTTTAGCTTTGATTCCTCAACCAACTAATCAGTCATAAATTAATTATCTTTTTACACCTCAAAAACAAAGCTCAATCCATACAATTTTCAATCCAACAGTCTCCCAAAAACAACTCACATCAGTTCTTTACAAAATCCGTAATTCCTAAGCGACAGTCATCCTTCCCACTTGTCCAAGCATATCGTCGGTAATTTAGAAATCCTTAAGTCGATTGCGCCTACCCACTATAAGAAATTATACGTCGTACATGACCATTAGAGTTACAATTTCAAAATTATCGCCTATTGCACCCAATATCAACACGTAACGCCTCTAGACTTTCGCGGCATATCCTCTGATTCCTTCCCCACTACGGCGTACATCTTTCCTTACGTCCATAGCCGATTTTGATTAATCTGCAGGGCAGCTTTTGCTTAATGTCTTACCTGCGGTCGCTACGATTGCATTAGTGACCTAACCTGTCGGTTCAACAATTTCTCACTTAGTGACCTTATTGTCCACATCCACAACATGCTTCACTTTTACCTTGGCAATAGCCATTCCTATGCCTTTTTCCATAAGACCGACATGCGACGTTGGAGTAGTAGTTCGGCTTTCCAAAGTTCCTTCTTACTAAAGGGACAAATCTCCGATTCTCTATCATAGGCTTTTTTTTTTTCAAAGTTCCTATTGTCCCTAGTCGGCGCGTCTTTGCGATCCAAAAGCGGCAGTCCTTTCACTCATATCCGCGTCAACCATCGAGCTCTCTCATACAACTCATTGGAATTCCTTAGGACCCAAAAGTACTAACTGATTGCGGAATTCCGGTTTCAATCCATCCCAAAACCTCCTTGTCCCATCCACATGGTCCTTGACCGTCCTTGGTGCGTACTTAGGCAACCTTACCAACTTGACCTCGTACTGATCAACTGACATTCAATTTTTTTTTTTGCGAAGCCGAAGAAACTCTATCATTTTCTGTTCTCGCGCACTCTCTAAAAGTACCTCCCATTGAAGGCCTCGATAACAATGCCCTAGCTTGGAATTATGCCCTCTGAAATATCCTATTTCGAGGGCCCTCTTACTAATCCTTTGCATTTCTTTAGAGTTGATATATAGCTAGGGTCACTTTCTCCTCATCAGTGCGCCCGAATACCTCAAAGGCCTTTTTCTAAGTCCTCTGTCCAAAGTAATGTAGCCTCAGGGTCACCTCTTCCCATCGAACCTTGCCAGTTTAAATTTCAGAAATTTTCCAACCAACTGACGGATCTGTCTGACTGCATTAACTTACCCTTGACTTTGATTCCCAACATTTCCATTATACCTATGATTCTTGTTATTTCTATTGACGACGACAATAGTGGCCTCAACATCAGTAAAAACAGTCGCATTTCGCTCCTCAATTTGCCTTCCACTTAAAATTCCAACTTTCTCGATTGCCCTCAAAATCTCATCCCATCTGGGATCCCCCATAACTCTAACTTGCGGACCTACAAGACCTCGACCTCGATTACTCATACTCACAGGGTTTACACCACCCACTTACCTGCTATAATTCCCCTTGAGAATTAAAGACTTATGCCAACTATACTAGTCTAAGCCCTAAGCAATGGATCACTACACAATTCACTAAGCAAGTAGTCAATCATAACACCACTCAATCACAAAGAACAAGGATCGTGCACTAACTTCAAGTCCTGATGCACCTATATTTACATAATATCACTTAGCAATCATAACCAAACAATCTGGGTAACGCATGGCCAATAAGTCTCCCTAACTGGCTACCCCAAAGTCAATGCTCCTTATCACTCCAAGCTTCGATCATCTTGGTTCGAGTTGACCTTACTCTGATACCAAATCAACGGGGAATGTCACGCCCCGCACCCTACGAGCGCGTGATCACCCCTCGATGGTCGATCATTAAATGCGACGTCCCAGACACGCCGCTGACCCAACCCAAACATCAGAGATTAAACACGCGCGGAAACAAATAGAAACAACCCGGACGATTAATAATGACAAGAGATAGCAATAGCATGAAACAATAACTACAGATCCTACACTTGACAGACACATACGACATCCACAAAAGACAATACCCAAGCTAAGCCATAACAACATAACCACATTTCTCGAAAGGGACAATAGTTGCAAACTTAACTCTTCTACAAAAGGGGAAACTCAAAATGCCAGGTACTTGACCCGTCCTCGATCTCCGAGATACCCTTGCAGTGTCTCCAATCACTCATGATCGCGGATCTGAAATGGTTATATAAAAACCGTGAGAACGAGTCTCAATAAGCAACCCCCCTAAACTCCACATAGGCCAATGCGTACCCAGGCAAGTCATACATGCAATCTACCCAATAACATATAGAATTCTCATCATTGTACTCACCTTGCCATCAAGCCCATATTAACACTGCACGTTAGTCATCACGTGATAATGCAATAATGATAATTAAATAACACATCATAATCGCTCAAATACCAACTACACTTACACTTAATCAATCCAACTAATTCAACCAACCAATTCAATTACACGCTCAACCAGCCAATTTAGTCACACTCAACCAGCCATTTCAATCACACTCAAATCGCATGCGTGTCCGAACATCTTTCTTACGACCCGCATCACTACGCCTCAAGTTCATTCTCACAGGCACATTAGCCACACAATTCGATCAATTCCAATGGCCGCCGTCAACATGTCCCAAGCCATACCGTTCAATCAATTCCAGTGGCTGCCGTCAACACGTCTCAAGCCATACTATTTAAGCAATTCCAATGACCGACGTAAGCACGTCCCGGCTCAACACACCTTTAACGGGTCCCCGTCAACACGTCTCAAGCCTGCATCCATTTGGCACATCGGCCGTTCATGCCTTCACACGGACCGCCGTCAACACGTCCCAAGTCCATCTTCCATTTGGCACACCGGCCAGTCAAGCCTTCACACGGACCACCTCAACACATCCCAAGTCCGTAGCCCTCTGATCAATCTGGGCTTAAAATCGACAGGCAAGCACACGCCATTCAATTCGATCAATTTCACGCCAATTGCATCAAACAACCCATATTCACAACTCGTCAATCGACACGTCGTAAAATTCAAATTCAATCACCACACTTTCACAGATGTCAATCTGACACGCCATCACACTCAATTCAACTCGTACTCTCCACATCGGTTCACTGACCTGACATTCAAGTCAGTACACTCAATTAATCCAAGTCAATCACACGTGCCACGACAATTCAGCTATGTTATTCATCTCAATCAGTCACTAAATTAGCCACTAATTAAGCCTCACAATTATCACAATTTAATCTAACAAATACGCACATACGAATATTGACCATAATCCACATTTAGCCCCTAAACCGGTACTAATCAGTCCTAAATAAGTTTAATAATACCGAAATGAGGAGAAAGAAGAGAGAGAAAGGAAAAGCTAATTTTTTATTTTCGAGCATGATCCAACGGACACGGTTCAAACTAAAAAATCGACTTAACGGTCACGATTCAAACTCGGAAGATGATCTACCAGTCCACGAAAAATCCCAAATAATAATATAGGGCAAATGGCCAAAATAAAATAATCCAAAACACACTACGAGGGAGATCTACTAGTCCAAATTCGCACCCGATCAAAAATTCACTTTCTCACTATTCCTAATAATCTACGACACTGGCCACAATAATATCGACACCGTCCAATTTATTTCGTCCTGAAACTCCCGAAAATCGACTGCCAAGTTCGGGATCTAAATAACGGTCAAGTTTGATCGAATGCAATTTTAGCAAAATCTCTATTTTAAAAATAAGAATCCAAGAAAATCGGTTATCCGTATGAGATTCTATTATAAAATCGCGGGATCTAAATAACGTTAATTATTTTAGCGTTTTTTAAAAATAAGAATCAAAAATTTCACCAAAATTCGGAAATTATGTTTTATAAATCAAAAATTGGAACCACTAGTTTTTGGGCCAATCCGGTCCGGTTCCAGGCGGTCTGGACAGTTTTCGATTCTTTTGCACACCCTTGCCAAGAAGTACATACACTTGTGCCATGACATTGACAAGACTGAACAACATGGGCGTGTGCCGGGCCCATCATTCGTTGGGCTTCTTCTGAAAGATGAGGATAACTAGTCATCCTCAACAATCATGTATCTTTTATATGAAATGTGTGGTCCTTGCTACAAAAAATATAAGCAAAAATGGAAAAAAATTGGGCTACTCATAAGTGTAAAGAAATTAAAAATAATCAAAACTTTCCCCAAATGGATAGAGACAAAAGCATAGGAGCCACGGCTTTAAAACGATAGACAAGAGCATTTTCAATTTTTGTAGATGAGGACCTGTTAATTTACAATAAAGATCTTAAAGTGGCCTAGAAAACAGTTGCTTGAACAACATGAAGCACCAAGTATTTGTCGAATTATTGTTCTTTTGAGGAAAACGGGAAAGTTCTTCTTTGAGGAAAACTATTCGCTCTTGCTTATTTTTAAAGCGGAAGGTCACACAATGCTTCGAGGGCACTTAATATATAAAAATAAGATTTAGATCGACATCGTGTCTTGTCCGGGCGATTGCGTGATTAAGACTGGCAACTATCTCTCATATTTCTAGTCCATAATTTCTTACCCACACTTAATATCTCATTAGTAAGATACTTAAATCATCCCATCAACTCTCACCTTTTAATTGATATGTTAGTATATTAAAGGGTAAGTCGATAATGCTTGACCCAAAAAAATGAGAGGATCCGCTCTTTGTTTATATGAATACTTAATTTAAATATGGAACTATGCCCTCATTTAAATGCTTATACTTATACGGTAGTTGGCTGTGATTCCTCAAATTTCTATTCATATTAGAGCATGGGATTATGAATTCACATCTTTTTAAACTTCTATTTTACCTTCCATATGATAAAATCTTCCATAATTTAATATAAAACCAAAGGCCAATCTATGTGTGAGGGGTTTGTTAGAAATTTTAAATCAGGGGTATGCATCAGTTTTGATCTAACCCAAGATCAGACCGAACCAGTTGGTTATGGATGGTTCCTGGTTTCAAAAAATTGAAACCGAGAATAACCAGTTTGGTTTCCTATTCCATTTAAAGAGTTGGACCAGACCGACGGATTGGCCCATATAACTTAATTTTTTTATTCTGAAATAAAACTTATATTAGTAAATTACGTTTCAATTTTACTGAAAGAGAGTAATGGTTTCCATATATATAGAAGCAAACCTTACACATTCATCCATAATTTTGTATGTCTATATAGATACATTCTTTTTAATATCTAACGCATGTTGATATGATACCATGTAATGGAGTAATGATTACAAAATCAAGTAGAAGACTAGTTGATCATCAATTCACACCGCACCACCGATCATGTAAACATTTATTTAATGAATAAACCGAAAATAATGCTCCTTTTTTCTGTTAATGTTGGGAAACTCCCACTTGTAGGGATAAAAGAAAGCAGAAGAAGAAGAAGGAATACCACCACCAAGACCAATCCTGGAATCGGCTTGAACCGATTTTAGGACCAGGTGGGTTGGTTCTCAATTACACAAACTAGGAACTGACTCTATCCAGTTCAGTTCTAGGTTCTAAGGTGGAAATCAACCCACTAAACAACACATATATTTAACAACTCAAGCTACGCATGAGGAGGTGTTAATGTGTTTAAATATTAAATAACACATTTACAACTTAAATTTTTAAAGCAGTTGACTATAACCCCACCAAACTTTCACAATTCACGACCACAAACCACACTGTCCCACAAATATGTACCGGAATCTTTAGAAACATTGTGAGCCCCTAATTAATTCTTCCCACTATGTAACCTCCTTACGTTTCCTTCCTATGGTGCTAAGCCATTTAAACGAATAATCAATCAGCACTTTTCAATCACAAAACGCAAGCAAGATTAATTTCACTAGGGATAAGATCATAGATATTATTCTCCATGATTTCAATGATTTGACTACATGCGCAAAGGGTCGAAAATTTGTACTCCAAAGTCCATACCATTTTCTACAGCAACGGTATTGGACATAAAAGAGACCCGTAAGCACACACATGCCACATACTAGAAGAGACCCATGAACACACACATGCCGCATACTAGGAATATTATAGCTCGCTATTATTACCCAAAGACTAATTGAGGAAAAGGAAAAAAGGCAAAACAATCATGTGGCCAATTCTCATCCAATTGAGTTAATATTCATCTGTGAAAAATGATTATTGGAGACAAATTCTTACAATAAAACACCTACTTTCTTTAATTGAAGTTACAAGTGGAAGACTTATGGTGTGTTTGGTAACTTGCTAAATAGTGATTGATTCTATTTTTTGTCCTTGGGAACAAAAAAAAAATAGAAATCTGTTTAGTAAATTTTTTGTTCCCAAGCACAAATTTTTTCCCAGAATCAATTTTGGAAAAGAATCAAGAAAAAAAAAGTTGATTCTTGATTCTGGGAATAAGAATCAGAAATAAAAGAGAATTTTTTTTCCTTTTTCTTATTTCCTTCCTAGCTGTGGTTGGTTCTTCTTCTTTCCTGGCCTGTGGCTGGTGGCCATGATTGGCCCAAGAGGCCAGGGCCGGCGAGGGCGTTGCGGCCCTCGCCAGCCATGGCCAAGAAGGAGAAGAAGAAAAAAAAGAAAAGAAAAAAAAGAAAAAAATATTAATAAAATTTAAAATATTATTAATAAAAAGAAATTTTGTGCAATTGCCAAACGCATTTATGTTCTTTTTCTATTCTAAGAATAGAAATTTTGAGCCGTTATCAAATGCTTTCAAATGCTTAGAAATTATTTCCGGGAATAGAATAAAAAAATCATTTCTAAGCAAAAATTAGTTTTGAAAACAGAATGGTTATTAAATGGACCTTTATTGTTATTTGCTCCCATTATTCCCTTTTATAAGCAGCACTAAATCAATGGGGCCTACAGTGCAGAAGGAGAGTAGGTGATATCTGGGGTTGTACTCTCTCTCTCTCCCCTTCCTTATCTATCTGCAACAGTTGGAAATTCAAATGATCATAGTGAAGAAACTAAGAAAAATAAAGGGAAAATATATGGATATAAAGAGAGAATGAGGTTTTATCTGGGTATGTTCGAAACTTGAGCAGTAATAATACACGTTGATCTTTCATTGTGCTATACCTTTTCTCCGTAGTGCGCGTCCCTTGTTTCAACCCTACCATGCATTTTTCAATTTTAGGGTTCGAAAGTAATCCATTATATTGCCTTCTTTCGTCTTGCTTTTTTCGCTTTTTCAAGTTTGCAATGAGCATTATCAATTATGCAGCATTATTGTTGATTTTACAATGATTATGGTCAGCAAAGTCTGGATTTTTGGAACTACTATTTTATTGCGACAAATTTTCTATATGGTCACGAGCGTATGTCGTTGTAAAGCGCACAAGACCACCAGCCAGCTCATCCACGTATGAATAACGGACGTCATCTCTCTACATAGTTGAACTCTCGCTCCATTTATTTTGCAAAAAATAAATATTTTGGAAAATATTTTCCTTAAAATGATTGTTGGTGTCGCTTGAAATAATTAACCAATGAAAATTTTTTCAATGTCGACAAATAATTTATGTCTAAACATTTTCATGAACGATGAAATTTTTTCTTTATTCATTCATTTTTATAAGTGGTATAAACGATCATTTTGAGGAAAATATTTTCGAAATCATTCATTTTCCGTGAAACAGACAAGCCTTAATGGAAAATAGTGATATGGAAAAAATTTTCCTAAAAATGATTACTTATATCACTTGAAATAAATACCCAAAGAAAAATGTTATATTTATGTCTATATATTTTCATGAACAATGAAAATCTTGTTCGTTCATTCATATTTATAAGTGATATAAGCGATCATTTTTAGAAAAAATATTTTCCAAATTACTCATTTCGTGCAAAACAAATGGAGCCTTATTTTCTAAGTCTACTTAATTTTTTATACACGTACGACACAATGTAAGCTATTGCAAAATGTTTTAAAACTCTTATATTCTTGATTAAGGGGGAGTACTTCTTGAAAATTCTAAATCATGTTCTTTCATCGTGATATCGATTTTTGGACGTGTATTTTGTGAGTATTATTTTGTCATTAGCAAAAAGAAGGGAATCGTCGAACAAAGTAGTGTGTTTCGATGGTTGATGGCATTTGGTTTGAGTTACCGATTATGTTTTGTCCACGAAATGTATCTAGTATTCTTTTTACTCGAAGTTAAGTATGTTGGGACCTTGGAGAATGAACGTGCCAGAACCCAAGTGAAGGACAAAGCCGGCTCTTAAACCAGAACACGGAAGTGAGCGATCGGTTCAGGTGAACCGGACGTCCCCTCCATGCGTTGACCGGACGAGGTTTCGGCTAACACTTAGGGATGCAGTAGAGTACGTGTCTATGTCAAGTAATTTGTGTGAACAAATCCGATCTACTCAACCCTGCCAAAATGGCATATTAAGAAGTGATTGATTGGGTAATTTTTCTCCGGTTTCTTGCGAAAATTGACCGAAAGGACAAAGAAAGAAGACATGCTCAAGCTATACCAAAAACCCTACAGAAATTGGCTATCGCCATCATCCTTCCTTGGAAGATAAGCGAAAAGGAATAGAAAGAAAAATTCAAACTCTCCATCTCCACCATTTTTCTAAGAGTCGAAGAGAGAGCTATTCTGCCCCCAAAGAAAGGAAAAAAAACACACTTTCAAGTGGCCAACAGGCTACTTTGGTGTCTTCTTGCCCAGCAAACACCTGGAAGCCCCGTTCCAAAGTCAGAAATGAAGCTTCTCGTTGTTGATTATGCTCATAAACATGGCCATTTCTTCTCACTTGCATCGAAACTTACATGATGTGATATGATTAGTCCGGTCCACACAGTGATTTTCTGTCGAAAGAATTTGGACTTCGACAGTTGCTGTATGCACTTTTCATTTCCTCTTCCCTCATTGAGTATGAATTGCACTTGTTGAAGTTATGGATATTAGAAAATTCCTTATTAGAGAATAATTTTAGAGATATTATTAGATATTTCGGATATTATTTGATATTTCATTTTCTAAGATAACCAATTTCCTTGTCAAATGAGATTATTTCATTTCCTATACATAGTGTTTGGGTATAAATACCCTTAATTCTAATACATTGTCAAGTAAATTGAGTAAAGATGTAGTCTTCTTTCGCCTTTTCTCTTGAAGATCCTAAGATATTTACATGGTATGTTATCAAAGCCACCAAGAGAGAAGGACCAAAATCAAAACCCTATTTTTTTTTTCTTCTTGCAGTTGGTCTCGACCATTTTCTCTGTTGCAATCATTGGCTTCTTTGTTCCCTTCGCCACGAGATGAGCATCTTCATCTATCGAGCTTCATTCCCATCTTTGCTCATCCTTAGGGAAGTCGTGCCTCGCCATCGTTAGTCGCCTCGTCTTCAGTAAGTTCCCAAGTTTGTCAATACTCAACAATGCCCACCCTAAGCATTATCTGTTCTATGGCTCTCTTTCAATTGTGAACATCATCGACGCGCAAAGTCACTGTCCAAGCAACAATGAGTGCTGGAGTCAAGCATACCTCCATCAAGCAGCCAAAGTTGAGTGGCGTAGGGTGATGTAGCTTAATTTGCCACAATTCAAGTTGGGTTTCTACACGGTTGTATCAAGGTAGTATGAAAAACATGTGTCAACCTTTTGATCATGTGTTTCTTTAGCACTTGTCAAATTCAATGATGATGTGGATTGCATTCAAATTGTCTTGTAAGGTCCGGCTTACACAATTGTCATTGTCTTAAATCCGGTTCGATGGATCGACATCCCTTGTCTAGTCTAAGTTCCATATTACATGGCGCTTAGTCACATACTTTGGAAGAAAGCTGCAACCGTCATATTCAAGCTAGATGCTCTAGCTTGAGAGGGACTGTTGAAATATATTTACGAATATTAGAGAATTCCCTATTGGAGAATATTATTAGAGATATTATTAGATATTATGGATATTATAAGATATTTCATTATTTCCTAAGAAAGATAATATACTTGTTAAATAAGACTATTTTCTTTTCTATATATAATGTTCGGGTATAAATTTCCTTAATTCTAATACATTGTCAAGTCAAGTCAATTGACTAAAGATCTAGTCTTTACTATTATTTCTCCCTCTCTTTTAAAGATCCTAGAAGCACTATTGCATGCTTAGTATATAGATAAATCTATTTTGGTGTCATCTCCTCAGTGATCCTAATTCTCTTACTCGAAGTGTTCAAACTGTCTCTGCACTTTATTCTTCCAAAGTGATCCCTATCATCAAAATATTCGTTCTTTTTGGTTGTTCTGGTGAAGCATTCTACTGACTTGAACTTGATATCGTAAAAAATGCAGAATTATGCCTCACTTTTTTGGCTAAACACCGAAAACCAAACCACCCCCCCCTCTCTCTCTCTCCTCTCTCTCCACTCCGTGAACCACCAATTGAGCCAATCAAATAACAAAGACTGCTAATCATCACCTCTCTTCTCGACCGAACACCCTCAAAAAGGGCGCATCTTTTTCTACCGTCAACCGAGTTTCAACCACTCGTCGCATTGCAGGGTCAAACGTGGGAAGGGCTTTGTCAGCCCGCCACGCACAAGCGCACATACACGGGAAGAAAATAAAGAAAGATGTATTATTGCCAAGAACCTTCTTTTGCCGAAGCTGTATCTATTTGACCGACGAGTCTTTGTTCAACCGAGTAGCGTCGGACTCAACTTGCGAAAGAAAGGAAGAACACGTGCTGACTCTTCTGGAAGGAAAAAAGTCGTCTGTTGGTTAACACGTTGGAGGGAGCATTTCACTGTATCCTCATTCCTCCGCGTGTTTCACAACGCCGGAGAACCAGCAGAATAGCAAAAGGGAAAAGAAAAAGGTTAATCTGCAGGAGTGTGGAGAGCTGCTGAGACGGGATACTGTTGATATTGAGTATCGCTTGCTGACTAGAATGCTCCATGTTGTCTGTCGCGTATCATTTTGTGAACTGATATTCAAACCAAACGTATGCCTTTTGATATAACTATGAAAGAAAGACCCTAAACTTGAGCGTCACTTGATCATTGCCATGCGCTGATGACCATTCTAGACCCACAACATTCCTCCTGAGGAGGAGAGAGAGATAGTAGTGGGCAAGGTCAACACCATCATCGACATCGGCAACCGGCAATTCGATTGTGCAATCAGTGACGGCCGACGCCAACACCTTCTATTGGCAATTCACTTGCGCAATCGGTAATGGTAAGCCATGCTCATATGCTCTGGCCGGAGAATAATTATAACATACACCGTTGGTGCAAAACCGACGCTATATTAGCCAGTTCATTAATGTCCATACATACCTCGAGAAAAAGATCACTCAAAAACATGTGAATTTATCTGCCCACCGAATTGTCTCCTACTTTAATACCCTTTTCAAATGCCACTACAGCTGCTTTTCAGCCACATAACGTTGGGTCTGGTCCTTCTATTGCGTTCGGACCATGTGAATCCCTTTACAAAAATATCCCAATGGTAGGTGCCGTTTGGCCTAAATCTCCTTCATTTCCTTCCAATTATCACATAGGAAGACCCATAATTGCGTTTTTAATTCGAAACATTATGTTGATCTGGGACCGTCCGAACCTATAATAATACCTAATAAAATAACAATGTTCTCCAAAAAGTTGGAGTCCTGATCGCAATGTTAGTTCCCGTATCTTTCCGAATTGGCTCTATGGCGATGCCATATTCAGTGAACCACCACGTGTAAAGTGGGTCGGTCCTTTAGGCAAATGAGAAAGCAATCCTACTGGTGAAGTATGTGCCACATCTCTAGTGGGACAAGATGCCCGTAATGTATGGTTAGCTTCTCGGAATGAAATATTTGCGTTGCCTAATAATGTCGTCTGTCCTATAATAAAATGTGTTCATGTTGAAATATATGAAGAATGAGTGACCTGGCATGATAATCTCATCGTGAGTCATAGCCAAGCCTAGGATGTAAAGAGTACTGCAGTTGTTTACTCGGTCGGATGTTGAACTTGGATTTCACGAACCCTTGATTAACTTATGCAAAAGGTTGGATACAAGACAACCAAAGGATTGTACCTAGGTCGAGCATCCAAATGCGTAGCCCTTCTATGCAGTTGGTGAAAATTTGATGCACAAGCTTATGCAGTAAACACCTTTGTCGCGCTAAAAACCACATAAGCAAACTGCAGATATGTTTGGTGCAGAAGATAGAGAAGGAGATTTATTCGACTGTGCCAACGTATACAAGAGAGATTGACGAGATACTTCACTATAAAATCGACTCAATTCCAACCCCAAGTCTTAATGTCACGAAATTTGCTCTCGGAGCAAACTCAACCTTCACTGCTCTCTCAAGATAGGCCTCGATGGCTCTCTATATACACTGTATGTGACTTAAGGAATACATGCATTTAGGATAGGATGCACACCCAAAGTCTTAGAAAACGGCAGCATGGCGCACCCGCCTATAGCATGTCGGACGCCCAGTTTATGCTATCCAGCTCTCTCAAAAGTCCGACCTTGAATGATCGGACGCCTGACTTATGCCGGTGTGGGAAAAAGGAAATTGCTTAGCAGACACCTACATATACTTTCGATCTAAGAGTGGATGTGATGAGTGCTTTCAGCTCAAGATTTTTGTTCGACTGAAGTTACTATTGACTTCGGATTCAGGACCGTCGGAAGAATAACCACTCTTTTTCCAAGAAAGTGCGAGGGTTTTGGTCAACCAGAAAAGCGAGTATGAGATTAAAAAGCATATGTTAGTGCATGACTTGGATTTGACGGAGTCAATTGAGCTTTTTGCCTAATAACACAGTGATTAACATCTTGATACAAATTTAATCATAAGGGTTTAGCACGTTCGTGCTTAACATGATGGAAGACCATTTTGACTAGCATGTGCTAATAATTACATCCAACGCAGATCATTAGTCCAGTTACGAGATTTTAACGCCATCAAGCTTGACCACAATATGCAAAAATATCAGTTTTTCAAACCATTAACTCATAAAAGATTAGCTTACTATAAATGGGCCCACATCACCAGTTTACCTTCCTTTTTGTTCAATCTATGATCTCTCATATACGAAATCCCAGAACAAAGCTAGGTTGCCCTATCAGAAAAGCAAAACCCTATAGGTTATGCCCTTGATCAACAGTTCACATGCTCATCTTAATATATGGTCCTATACCAAGAAACATTGAAACTCCAAATACACAACTCCTTGACTCTAGGTATTGATTAATCTTGTCCGTACCGTTATTTGTACATTGCATTCACGTGGTTATTATTAGTCATATAGTGATAATACCAATTGAAAGTAGATAAAAGCATGCGAGTACTTCACGAATTATAAGATTTTCAATCTTGAGATTGTGTGTCTAGATTTTTTCTCTGCCGTCTTGTTACCAAATAAAAGAACATGTGTCATTTAATCTTATTTCTCAACAAAAAATAAAACCAAATGATAATCACCACTGAAGGTAGGAGGGAAGCTGTGACGAAGTTGACGACATTCCATGTGTTGGGATGGGACCCAAACAGCACTTGCTAGATCCCTTTCCTTCCCTCATCTTCTCCTTTATATATACCCACCTCCCCTTCATTGCCCATGCACTCCCCATCTCCAACCCAATCCCACTCCTATGCACTCTCTCTCTGTTTCTCTCTCAGAAGCCGCCTAATCTCTTAGCTAAGTCCCAAGCTCGATATCTACAGATAATATACATTACCTTATAAGTATTGCTGCTAAATTTTTGCTAGCTTGAATTTGGCTTCTTTACACGCATTTGAGCACTCACGTATGATGGGCAACATGGACAATATGGACAACGAGTGTCCTCACAAGGTCGCGATCCCCCCGACAAAACCCTTCCTCAAGTCGCTTGCGACCACCCTCAAGGAGACCTTCTTCCCCGACGACCCGTTCCGGCAGTTCAGAAGCCAATCGCCATCCCGGAAGCTCGTCATGGGGCTCCAGTACTTCGTCCCAATCCTCGAGTGGGCCCCGCGCTACACCTTCGACTCCTTCAAGGCCGACCTCGTTGCGGGGATCACCATTGCCAGCCTCGCTGTTCCCCAGGGGATCAGCTACGCCAAGCTGGCGAGCCTACCCCCAATTATCGGACTGTGTGAGTGCCATTACAGACGAACGATCGTTGTAACATATATAGTCACTCTATATATTTGTTTTTCATCCTATCTCTTGCCCTCTTCTGTGAGCTTAATCTCTCCGTCTTGCTCGCGAAAAACTATATTTCCTTAAGTTTTCATTCTTGGTAACAAGTGGATGGGCATGTAATGAATGCAGATTCGAGCTTTGTGCCGCCATTGGTGTATGCAATGTTGGGGAGTTCGAGAGATTTGGCAGTGGGGACGGTGGCGGTGGCCTCGCTGCTCATATTTTCAATGCTTGGCAAGGAAGTGAGTCCAACCGAGCGCACAAAAGAGTATGTTCAGTTGGTTTTCACTTCCACCTTCTTCGCTGGTGTTTTCCAAGCCTCTCTTGGCTTCTTAAGGTACTCTCTCTCTCTCTCTCTCTCTCCCTCTCTCTCTCTCTCTCTCTCTCTCTCTCTCTCTCTCTCTCTCTCTCAGCTCGGCTCAACCGAGAGGTAAATTGACTCTACTTACATTTTTTATAAAGGCAACGCATCGCCTGCGAATACATCTCAATCACTCATCAATTTTCCCGAATCCTCGTGGGGCCCCATGAGTGCAAATTGAGGAGTCGATTCCTCGAGAGGGATTGAAATCATTTTCTACTTCGTAGTTGGTCAAATCCATCACTTTAAAGCGGTCAAATGAGCATAATCATGTTCTTTTTCCTCTCCCAAACTTTTCTTTTTTTTTTTTTCATATGCAATCCAAACTAAAGTCTATATCACAAGAGTCTTTGCTCTTGCATGGACATGGGTACAAGAACTTCGATTCTTGTCTTATGCAACTGAAAGTTCTTGTACAACGTTTTTAAAGACAATTGGAAGCGGTGACGAGAGAGATCAAGAAAACTACGACTTCCCTCTCCCTTTCTAATCTCACGTAATATCAAACTCTATAATAGGAAAAAGTTTGTCTTTTAGCCATAATTATTTCTTTTTTGGGACACTAGAACGTTTTTTAGTTGTTATTTTAGCTGATCTTTTTCTCTTTGTAATCGACTTAGTGGTTTCTTTATGTTGCAGGCTTGGGTTCTTAGTGGACTTCCTGTCTCATGCAGCAATAGTGGGGTTCATGGGAGGAGCAGCGACGGTGGTGTGTCTTCAGCAGCTCAAAGGCATGCTTGGCTTGGTCCGTTTCACTCACGCCACCGACCTCGTCTCAGTTATGCGCTCCGTCGTCACTCAAGTCCACGAGGTTCTTGAACTCTTTCTTTTTCCAAATATTAACAACAATCATTAACATTAATGTTCTGTGTTAGGACTTTCTCACGTATCGCTTTTGCACTTGCAGTGGAGATGGGAAAGTGGAGTCCTGGGCTGCTGCTTCCTCTTCTTTCTCTTGCTCACCAGATACTTGGTAAGTAAAGAAGAAAGTAAAAATTCAGACTGATGTTATTTTATTCACTTGGGTGTCAAGAAATACAATTTTTTTCGCCTTTATGAGTGAGGTTATATGTTAAGCTAATAGTTGACAATTAAGGCCACTATCTATGTTCGTTTTAATTCCTTGTCATTATAATCAAGATGAACATATTAGTTGACAAAAAAAAAACATATTAGTTGACAAAATAACCTAGTAAAGTTGGCAACAGTCGACGAGTTATTCTTACCATAGTAATACCTAAAAGTTTGCAAATTAATGAGAGAGAGAGAGAGAGTACAAAAGAGTTCATCTTAGAGAGGCAAATTGTTGGTGCCCTTTCTTTTACATCAAGAAAAATAAACAGGAGAACAAGATTAAAGAAAGAGAAAAAGGATAAAGAGGCGACTTATTGGGATAACTATAGTCGATCATTGCCTAATCTATACGTGAAGCTCAGTCGCGTTAAGTGGGTTCTGCAAAAGCTCCGAGAACAGATACAGTGGACCAAGCATCGGATATTCTCTTCACACTGTCATTCATGTCTACTTTAACCTTTTCATGGGCAAGATCTTGCTATATATATATGACTGTATACTGTGTTACACATCTGAATAAACTTTTGTATGTGGTAATTTGTTCTTGAAGATCCCAAGCATGTTAGGGTTTTTGAGACATTAGTCTCTCAAGTAGTTCACCTTCAGATTATGCACATGCAGAGATGATCTCTTTGCAAGAATTTAACGCATGAATGGTGTCGTTCTCCGACGGTTTAAATTGTTAAAACAAACAATGGCACACTTAATTAACCCTCAACTCTCTTGATTACTTACATGTATATCTCTTCTTGCAACATATTTATTGGGAGATGATGGTCTTAATCAATTGCTTGCGAACTATGCATGTCATCATTTGCAGAGCAAAAAGAGGCCAACCTTCTTTTGGATAAATGCAATGGCGCCTCTCACTTCCGTCATTTTGGGGAGCGTCTTCGTCTATCTCAGTCATGCTGAGAAACATGGAGTTCAAGTGGTAAAGATCTCTCTAAGAGAAATTAAAAGTTCATGTTTTTTTTTTGGTCGGACAATTAAAAAAGCCATGTTAAAAAAGGAAATCAAAAGCCAGAAATTTGGATATCGAGTACATGGACCGTTCTAGTGATAAAGGTACAACTGCATATGTGCCTATAAGGCGCGCATCAAAAGTTCAATTTCTCACTTCGTCAAATGCCAAACAATATTACATTTGGGCTAGCCCCTTAGCTTTTGGCTTGCGCCTTACCTAATTCATGAGATCAAGGAGATGCCTACGGGGCTAGAATTTATCCGTCTAAGATGGACTTTCTTGTCGGAAAAATTCAATCGCAACTAGCATTTTATGCTTCATACAAGGTCCACTGATTTCTATACCACAAGAGAAGAGATTAATTTTTGGGCATACAATGTATAGTTACAATCTTTCTTTAACATGTGTTTCTAAATCCAGATTGGACACCTGAAGAAAGGGTTGAATCCGCCATCTATGACTGAACTGGCATTCGGATCGCCGCATTTGATGACGGCCATTAAAGTCGGAATCGTCACTGGCGTCATCGCTCTTGCTGTAAGTTCTCACTCTTCAACTCCCGTCTTCCCTTAATCGGATCCCCAAATTACAATACATGTATACCAGTTTAGTTGCATGACTAGCAACCTTAGGCTGTCTAATGAATTCAATAGCAATATAATGCACAGTGATTGATGTGAACGAAATAGACTCACAAGTTTAATTAACGTTAATGGATGGTGTGCAGGAAGGTGTGGCTGTTGGGAGGAGTTTTGCCACATTCAAGAACTACCACATTGATGGCAACAAAGAAATGATTGCCTTTGGCATGATGAACATTGCAGGCTCTTGCACATCTTGCTACTTAACCTCGGGTACCAATTTCCTGCAACAAATCAACTCAAACAGATGATGAGAGGAAGTTTTTTTAAATCCTTAATTACAACAAATCAAAATAATATGTGTCGTATGTGTCTTTAATTACAGGGCCATTTTCAAGAACAGCAGTGAACTTCAATGCTGGGTGCAAGAGTTCAGTGTCCAACATTGTGATGGCAACAGCAGTGATGATCACATTGGTGTTCCTAACTCCGCTGTTCCATTACACTCCCCTCGTGGTGCTCTCCTCAATCATCATTGCCGCCATGCTCGGCCTCATCGACTACGAGGCAGCAATCCATCTCTGGAAGATCGACAAGTTCGACTTCGTTGTCTGCATTAGCTCGTATATTGGTGTCATCTTCGGGAGCGTCGAGATCGGCCTGGTCACCGCGGTGAGGAAATCAAAAAAGAAAATGCGACCCAACTTATTCACGAGATACATTACTATCTTCGGTTATAATTGTGTATGCGGTCCTAGTATATCTTGCTTGTTTAACTCGCGAAAAAAGACATGAACTATCCAAATTATATGCTTAGGGATTTTAAGATTGACTGTGTTCTTGGAATGAATTTGCAGGTGGTGTTGTCGTTGGTTAGGGTGCTTATCTCCATAGCCAGGCCAAGGACTTTCGCATTGGGCAACATTCCCAACTCCATGATATATCGAAGCATGGATCAATACCCAAATGCTACGCATGTTCCCGGAGTCCTCATCCTTCAGATAGACTCACCAATTTATTTTGCTAATGCAAACTACTTGAGAGAGAGGTACATCTAGCTACATTACCACATACTGTTCACTTCCTATCTTTGTCGAGCTTCGATCTTAAGCAGAAATCGGGTATTTCACAATTTTAGGATTTCGAGATGGATCTACGAGGAGGAAGACAGGGTGAAAACGTCGGGAGAAAATAGCTTGCACTACATTGTACTCGACATGAGCGGTACATATATTTTTTTCTTCATTTACTGTCAATTTTGCCGTGAAAGAACATACGTAGTTGGATTTAATTTGTTTGTGAAATACTACAGCCGTCGGAAGCATTGATACGAGTGGAATTAGCATGCTTGAGGAAACCAAGAAAAATGTCGACAGAAGAGGACTCAAGGTAAAAGAAAATCCTCAAGATTTATGAAGAGAAAATCCCTCTTGTTTCTTCTATAACTAGAGAGTAGCTAAATGGTAGCATCTGTCATGATTTTCAGCTTGTTATGGCTAACCCACGGAGCGAGGTGATAAAGAAGCTAGAAAAGTCCAAGTTCATCGAATCCCTTGGTGAAGAATGGATTTATCTGACGGTCGGAGAGGCTGTAGGCGCGTGCAACTTCATGCTCCACACCCGTAAACAAAATCATGCCGGGGTCCCATTTGGTGCGCAAGACTGTAATGTATAATCTACACAATAGGTATTGATAATTCGCCGTAGAGGGTGCAAACTGCAACCGCAAATGCAAATGGGGCCACTTAGTGCGGTACCCAAATTGAGTCTGATTGAAAAGAAGACCGTGAGGAGGAGGAATAGGGCTCCCACCATTTCCTTTGGAAGGAAAAGCTTGAAGAAATCAGTCCCAGTGTAGTACTATGTTGTATTATGTGCCAAATTCGAATCCAAGATCTGATTGCAGCTTTTTTCGGACTTGTATTCTCGTCTTTTCTTGATGGGATCTTAGTGGATTTCATAACCCTGTTAAATGTCTCCGTCCAAGATCTATGCTTTCGTACCAGCCACAATTTCCTTCTTTTTTCTATGTTGAATTTTGCTCTTATGGTCCCAGCAAAATGAAAGAACTGGGAACACCAACTTGCTAAATGATGACTTGGGTACAACCGCGGAAGTCATTCGTCTCCCGCAAATAGTGGGGCAATAACCTTTTTCCTGGATATATGATGTATCATTTTCCGACGAGACGTGATTCCTTAAAGACATGGCATCAATCACAAATGACGCGCCCAACAGATCTCAATCGTCCAACGTCATAGTATTCATCATGCACAGAGATTTGGCTCCTACCAATCGTGGATTGTCGCTCACATAGCTGAGCATCGCCATGGTTCTCATTCACTGGGAGGACAAGGAGAGTGGGAATATAGTGCAGAAAGAAGAACAGAGCAGAAAACTGGCCAACTAGTGAAAGCAAACTCAACAAAAACGAAGCTAACCAAAAGCAAGTAATTGAGACATCTACTAAGATAGGAGTCGAATCTACCCTGGGAAGAAAGTTTATCATAACCTCAGACAGCGGCTCCGTTTTACTTCCCTTCCCCGCTATGAACATGGGAATTATGAGAATTAGGCAAAGTACCTGAGAGTCCATGCAAGAATTTTCTGAGTCACCCCTTGTTCACATGTTCCTCTGGTAGAGAAACAAAATGACAATTGAATCTCAAAGCAGTAAATTCAGATGGAAAAAAGGAACCTCTGCATATTCTTATCCTTTAACCTTCCAATCTATATGCCAATGTCAACGGATACATTACGAATAAGTGCATAGCATTGATCAAATCCTATGAATAGGTGAATTATGTGAAAAAATTATGTTACAGATCAACATATTACAAAGATAACCGCCTCAAAAGTTGATTTCCCTGTAAGCAGAAAACCATAGAACTAATAAAACAAGCAAGACTGTCAACAATAGTACATGTGACATTAATGCTCTTTAGATGACTTCGAAAAGTAAAATTCCTTGCAAAGTCAGCAGAAAAAGAACAATCTAGTACTTGAGATATTCTTCCTCGCGGTCATGAACAACTCCAGAAACCAACTTCCAACATCACATGTATTGCCATAAATACATGGCAAACTTACAAAAACCAAGTAATAACTGGAGTATCAAAAACCAAATGAGAACCCTAGATTTAAAAAGGTTTTTAGCTTTTCTACAAAAATTGTGGAAATTAGCAGCTTCAAGGTGACCTCAAGACCACTTGCAGCTATGAAGAAAGTCCTCACACTGCCCATCACCATCGAGAGCGTGCTTAAAATCAAAGGGCTTAACATGAAAAGCAATCAGGAGAGTGACAATGAAATGCAGCCTCAGAAAAAATCAAGCAAAACCCGCAAGACAACAGAAGGTGGTGCATGGGCTAAGCACAGTATCACAGGCATTCAACAAATCCGAAACTGGGTCACATCATATCAAGGCTCACTGTTCATGGCTCATTCTTCCAATCAGCCTACGTGTTCCTTAGATAAAGCCCCAGCAGCTACACTTGGCACTACTTCTCAGAACTGGATTGTTTCCCTCTGAACAGACGTGGAATAAGTTCATGTGCACTGATGTCCAATTCCACAGGATCCCTGCAAGATTTCATGTAAATTGAGGCTTGAGAGATAAAGACACGATTTCTATACATGGGATCCAGAAACATAAGAAGAAGAGGTCTATTCTACCCAATTTGGTTTGCAAAATGTCACTTGAGCTTCATAAAACAAGCCTTTCGAGAAAAGCAACAAGTAATTAATATGCAAAAATGTTTTAGTAGAAAATTGAATGGGTGGTCATTATTCAAGTAACAATATAAAGAACAAGTCATGGTCCAAGGAAAGGGGAAAAAAGGTTGACTTCTGAGAAGCAGGTGAAAGTGCTACCAGATTAAATACTTAAGCTTGAAAAGAGGCATACTTCACCACAAGCAATCTGAAGAAAGTGAAAGCACGGAAAGGCTTCAACAACTTCTCAAGCAAAAAGATAAACAACCCAACCATACCACATACTGATATCACACTGACACAAATCATTCCACTTCAAGTATGATAAGCCCTGTTTGTCCGGACTCATCAAAAGTCAAAAATAACTTTTTTAGTTTCCCGCTAAAATATTTTATATTATTCAAGCAGGAGATACTATATTTCATTTTCCAGCACTTAAAATCATGAAAAAATCAAGTGAATTTACATGTCAATAATAATATGTAGGGGCAATCCGTTTCAAAGTGGGTTAGCTCCGAGACCAGAACTTGGAATCCACCCCACAGGTTGTAAAACAGTTCTACTAGGAACTAAACCAGCCAGTCTCAGGAATCGGGTTTCTTTGCAAAAATCGCACACCTGATATCATATATCATTTTTTTTAGCCTATGACTAGCAAAGTCTAGTTAGTTAAATGGTTTTGCGCGCCTACTTCAAGCTGGAGGTTGTGGATTCTGTTCTCCCTAGTTGCATCTCACCGTTATTTTTTTTTCCAAATATGGTGTATAAGATCGATTCTTAACCAATTCGACCATGGAATTGGCCTACTTGGTCAATTCCCGAGTCGGACTTGCAATTCTGACATAAGATCCGGGAACTGAACCGGCGAAAGGCCTGTACTAGGGTTCGGAACCAGACTGGAACTGATGAGGAAAGGCAAGTTTAGTCCAGTTCCCGAGTTGAACCGGCCCGATTGCTCACTCCTAATTATACTTTACTATGCGCAAACTAATGAGCAATCTGAGACGGAATGCTATCTCATAGAAAATGGCCTTCTTCTCGGTCTCAAAAGGGTCTGTCTTTTAGTCTCCAAACACCAATAATATATACCATAAGGCACTTAGGCCTCGAAACTATATAATCCATAGGATTTGCAATGTGGCAAGTGGAGAGCATACTAGCGGAACCCACCTTATCTTATCGGACTATCAATAATATTTTAACTCCCAAATGCCATAAGGCCTCAAGGAGAAAGAAATGTGTTTAGAAGATCATTGAAGAGTGTATATAGACTGAATATTCGGCCAACTCTTACTCCTCAACTCCTCACATAAGTTGGCTAGGCTCGGGGTAACACGGACTTTTACATAAAACCATATAGGCATTTGCAAAATACTCTTCTACGACAATAATACAAATTTTTATAGACGGAAGGTCAATAATAAAAACACTTTGACCAAAAGTAGTGGCAAGTGACATAGTACAATAATACAACAATAATGGATAAATTGCTTTATTTACGTGGATACTTTTTGAAGGGAAGATTCAAGTTTGCATCATCTAAGGTGGATTTTGGATTTACTAAGCTAACACTTAGCCCCAGATGGAGATTTAGATATGTCTATCGGGTGCATGAGCTGGGTCACGAAAGCCATATGCTAGGTTTGGGATTTGGTTGCCATATATTTGACATGTTGGCTTTTAATCTTGGATTGAAACTTGGTTGTGACCAATTATCCAAACTCATAAGTTTGAGGTTAAATTCTCCGTAATCTCTTAAGGTCCTAGAAAAAAATTCATAAGTTATGGTAAATTCCTTCTATATTCTTTCAGAGCTTGGTAGATGGTATCTCTAATTGTCTCAAATACTTTGGAATAATCCCATGAAACTTCCTCTTGGTAAGCATAGGACCATATGGATTATGGGAAGCTGTCATTCATTTCGCAGAAAATTCTCTGGATTTTTCAATATTCGACTGGAAGATCCGCACTACAAAGATATGTATACCATTGCGGTGGAATGTGCACAATTATTTTGTTGCGTGGTGACAAAATTATATGGGTGATCGCAAAATCTTCCGTCAAAGTTATGAAACATCTATGGCCATGTTGAAAAGAATGATTATATGGATTTCGGGATCTAGATTAAGATTAATCTCTTTGTGATATAACTTCTCCCAATAACAAAAGGAATGAAATCACTCAAGGACTTCTGCAAAATGAGTGAAATCATGTTATTACTATCCTTTGTTGATGAAATTATTGATGATCCGTGAACTCTTACGGTGGGAAACTCTATGACTACAGAATGGTTGTGGTCCAATACCAGTAAATCCATTTTAGCACCTCAGGAAAATTTAATAGATCAATGAGAACGCATGAATGAAATTACCAGAAGTCTCTTTTGAGGAAATTCAAATGCTTTGCTCCTAACCAGTTCTTCCCATACCAGCATTTCCAGTGGATTGTCCTCCCTTTTGGTCTCAAGACTGCACCATCATTGTTCCAAAAACCCATGTGTAGAATTCTCCAAACAGTCATGTCCAATGCACCGGTGCATTGATGACATCCTTCTATTCCATCCTGAAGAAGAGTCTCACTAAAAGCTCCTCCAACAATTTGCTGACTTAGCCAAATGATACGGAATCATGATCTCCCAAAAGAAAATGGTGATCACCCAAGAAGAGATCAAGTTCCTAGAAATGCACTTGAAAGATGGTTCATACTATCCAAGATATCACATTCTAAAAGGATTCCTTAAAGTTCCTAATGAAATCCTTTTACGAGCAGATTTAGTAGTCCCCAAAATCTCTAAGCTTATGCGCTCGTTGCAAAAGCTTCCAGAGAAAGATCCTCCTCCTTGGAAAGAGCAATCGAGACACTGAAGGAAAGATTGCAGCAGCTGCCAGCCATTACAAATCCCCTCCAATGGAAAACGAATTCTCCAAAAAAAATGCCAGTGACAAGTATTATTGAGTAGTTGTACTCTTTGAAATTAATGGCGAGAGAAGAATATGTCTAACACAAAAGTAGGAGATTCTCCCAAGCTAATATCCATTACCATTCCCCATTTGAAGAAATTAGGGAGTTCCATCTTATTGGGCATTATTTCTTTTGCAAAAATGGACATGTCCTTCCCACACATGATGAAATCAAGCAGAAGACATTTCCACATCCACAGTTGCTTTGACGGACAGAATGGTTTCCAAAGTACTCCTTCAAAGCCAAAAACATTAAAAGGAAAAGGGATGTGCTTTGAGATCTCCTTTCCAGGCCAAAAGAAGCTCCTCCATTGTACATGTCCACATCCAAAGAAGCATATCAAAGAGCAGGAGGCTCATCCTCTTATCCTCTAAATCTCAAAGAAGATATTCCCCCTTGGAAATCCTCCAGCTTGTTACCACAGGAAGATTCTTCAGTTGGTGTAAAGATCTCATGCGGGAATATCAACTCGACATTTTCAGATAATATGGAAGATTAAACCTACGACCGTGTGAAATGCATCTGGAATATCCATTCATTCATGCGTTCTCATTTGATCCGGTGAATTTCCCTAAAGAATGGTATTACGAGAATTTCTTCGATAATCACATTGTAGCCACTGAGTTTCCCATTGCAAGAGTTCGCATGATCATCAATGATTCCATTCACGAAGAATATCAACAACATGATCTCAGTCCATTTATAGAAGTTCTTGAGTGGTTTAATTCCTTGAGTTATTGAAAGAAGCTATTTCTCAGAGAGTTTGATCTCAATCCGGATTTTCAAACGACCATTATTTTCAACAAACCATAAATTTTTATACCTTTGGAAAAGATTCTATGTTCACCTATACAACTTTGGCACCCCACAACAAATTATTTGTGCATATTCCACTACAAACGCCATACACATCCTTTGAATGTAGTACTATAGATCTTAAAGTCGAATATGGAGAAATCCAGAGAATTCTTTGCAAAAAGAATCTCACCATCCCACAGTCCATATGGCCCTGTGCTTATAAAGAAAAAGTTCCATAGGATTATTACCAAACATATAAGACGACCGAAGAGGTCATCACCAAGCTTTA
The DNA here is from genome assembly GCA_024733475.1 of Syzygium grande. Classification (NCBI taxonomy): domain Eukaryota; kingdom Viridiplantae; phylum Streptophyta; class Magnoliopsida; order Myrtales; family Myrtaceae; genus Syzygium; species Syzygium grande. Next base: position 14,506,072 of record JAMXDD010000005.1, on the reverse strand, counting down.
AAAGAATCCGAAAGGAATCTACGAAAACCAATGGATTTTTTTCCAAAAGCCAAACTCAAGCTTATAAATTTGGACAACTAGCCACAACCAATTCTCAACCCAAGATCATAAGCCAACAAGTAAGACAAGTAGTAACCACATCCCAAACCACACATATGGCCCTTCGGGACCCAACTACAGCACTCAACACATAGACCTCAAGCTGCATCTAGGACCAAGCACTAGCTTAGTAAATCTATATTCTAATTAGATGATGCAAACTCAAATCTTGACCCATATCACAAGCCCATAAAAAAAGTATCAAGTTTAATAAAGCAGTTTGTCCACTAGGATGGTATTATTGCACTCCATGTTACGCCGACCACTACTTTTGGCCAAAGTACTATTATTATTGTCCCTACATCTGTAAAAGTTTGTATTGTTGTTCTATGAGAACATCTTGCAAATGCCTATGTGGTTGTATGTAAGAGTATAATACCCCTAGCCATTCCTATATCAAGCCAACTTCTGCGAAAAGTTGAGGAGTAAGAGTTGGCTAAAGTATTTGGTCTATATACACCTTCAATTTCTTCCTCCCTTGAGACCTGGTGACATTGACGGTTAGAATTATCTTGTTAGTCTGATAAAATGAGTTTGGTTCTACTAGTATCCTCTCCACTTGTCACATTGTGAATCCTGTGGATTAGAAAGATTATGAGGCATGAGTGCCTTATGGTACAGATTAATGGTGTTTGAAGACTAAAAGGCAATCCCTTTTAAGGCCAAGAGAAGGGCCGTTTGTTATAGGATAGCACACTTGTCTAAGATTGCTCATTAGTCCTTACCATAATACCCTCATAATGTCAGAGCCAAGTTCATCAATATTAGATTGAGATAATAATTCAATGCCTGATGATACATCAATGCCGAAAGGAAAGTAGTTGGAGCATCTAACGAAATAGGTGTAGAAATACTAGTTTCCGAACTTTCAGCCACAGAGATAAATGACACAATTCCATAATACCACCTAAAAAATGTAAAAGAGATAGCCGCAAGGCAGGACTTGTTCGTTTCAACTTAAATAAAAGCAAAAACTTCATGTTATTCCATTAAGATTTAAAATATTATTCAAACTTCAGTAAAAAAATTATAGGTAACTCTACGAATTGCCATTTGCATTTTGTGAAAGTTTCAAGTGTTTCAGATTTAAGAAAAAAAATCAAAGTTCATGAGCTGTAAGATTTGAATTGTGCAAAAAGTAACAAGTGAAAGTCGATCCAGGACCCTTAGCTTATTCAAAGGTCAAGTTTACTTGAAGAATAAGAAGTAATTTGTTTTACCAAGAGATTTTGTTGAAACCTACATAGTAAAGGGAAAGGACACTATATAACCGTCGAAGGAAATATTAAGGAAGACACTCTTCCCAAAATGGTACCTTTTTTTTGCTTGGCCACCTAAAATATTACCTAACTCCAGTCTAAAATACCTAGATTTGATTTCTTTTTTGAAGAGAATATTAATATACAACAGCTTCTCTAGTTATCTAATTGAAATTTCTAAGTCATCTAAAGTGTCCAACAGCCTTCTTATCCAGGTTTTTCTGTGACAATATCTTGGATTAAACCATAGAATACAATCCAATTATTGATTGAAGAGATTTTCAAGGGGATGTTTCAAGAAGCCACTAAATAATTCATTAAATATTGCGGAAGCAGTGCCATCATTAGAGGAGAAAGAGATTCCAGTATTAGTCATTGCCTTATTTAAGACCGCTAATAGGACTGCAAGAATATAATATTGAGGAGGACAAAAAAATAAAAAGAGCTTGCTTTCCAAATTCTGAAACACGGGAAACATAGGGAAAAGAACATGCATAGCTTTCCGTGACCCCTGAAGTTCACAAAAACAAACTCAGACGAATCACCAAACCAGTTTGCAGGAGGGTACAATTCTACCAAAAATAGGTTTGAGATACACCAGTATACACTCTCTCACATAATTAGGGATCCCACATGGATGGGGTACACATTAAAGGTGAGAGAAAGGGAACATACACCGGGTGTACATAGTAAGTTCCTTCTACCAAAGCCCAATCGCAAAAACAAATAAAACCTACCATAAACTAAAGATTAAGGATTTTTGAAAGTACGCTGGTAATAATATATCAAGCAGAAAAGGTACTAGCTGAATAAAATTCTATACATCTGACATTCTAGCTGAGCGGAAAGAACGCTCCAGTACTCTCTTTTGGCTTTTATCTCTTTGTTTACTTAAAAGGTACAGATGAGAAACAGAGATACTCAGTTTATACTAACAGAAGTATGAATGCAAGAGACCAAAGTGAGGTAGGAGAAGAAGAAACCTGCACAATATCTTTCCTCTTTCGGTAGAACTAGGGATAAACCATAATTTCCGACTGGATGGACATTCAAATTGGACAAAGAACCCATCATTTTGCCCATGTTTCCACTTCCTTGAACCTTGGCCTTTCCAGACCTGTCAGAATATCATTTGACCAACCAGATGAAATTAGAACCATCACTATACCATTGAATGTGTATTTTCAGGAATGTCAACATATGTATATAAGGCGAAGAACACCCAAATTGTGAAATGGTTGGAATAGACTACGTGACAACTTATAAATGCCAGATCTAGTCTTAAAGTGAATTTCTTCTAGTAGAAAACTTCCATGCCAGCCAAATCTACAAACATTTGAATGTCGATAACAAGTTCTCATAAAAGCAAAGTATGTAATTGCAGAGTACAAAAGCAAAGTACTTAAGAGGACTAAATAAGCATGCTCTGAAAAATGTGATTATCATTCTTAAAGATTTCAGCTGAAGAACCAATGCAACTCTCATTTTATGATATCGCAAAAGTTTTTGCCAACTCCAAATGTCCGGATGCTGTTGCCAACTCTATTTTTCTGGTTAACAGCATTGCTATTTGAAAAGTAATTAGGTGTCTGAAAAGAGTTCACATTCCATGCAAATGCATTTCATTATGTACAACGTCCTATTCTATTCTACTCTTCCATACATATTCAAGATTCCTTGTTCTCAATTTTCTTCTACCAAGAGAGACAGATTTGCAGCTGAAAGGAAAAAAAAAAGAGAATAAATTTGAGTTTCATGGATTGACAAAACTGAGAATAGATAAATAAACAAGCCATCTTCCAGTTGGGTAAGCTAATCCATTGTTTTGGTGCATGCCAATGAAACTAAATGCTTCCAGAAACTGAGTATGTATAAGCACAATTCAGACAGCATATCCAACATTTCATACACCAATATCAATGCATTAACATTGCAGAAATTAATAGTACCTGAGGGTAAGAAATAATGCTTTTGGGAGCAACTAAGCAAGCTGCTTTGGAGAACGAATCCTCAGAATATTGTCTAAGAAATGGAAAACAACTGCTGTGGGTATGAGGTGATTCAAATGCCTGGCACATTGCAAAAAATTACAGAAAGAAGTCAAACCGCAATATCTTATCATCATTGGAGTCTAATTCCACAAATGTAGAATAATGAAGAAACTCAATGTGTATTGTCTCATTATACATTCAAACAAAAGGTAAAATTTCAAAATTGCCAGGATAGTTACGAAAAGAAACTACGGTGTTAACTATGTCATATAACTCGCAGAGAAAATATTGAAATAGATCCCAATACCTTATCAATATTAACAACAGGAGCATAATTCTCAGTGTCTGTCTTTTCTTTATCGAGGAGGAAATAAACTCTAGGGTCAACCTTAGAAGTGTCATGCCATGATTTAACTGCTGTTTCCAATGTCTCAACAACAAATGACAGTACATCTTCCCATCCTTCTTTCTGGCCATACTTCCCAGACTGCATAAAAGAGAGATATTCAAATTTATCGTCAAAAAGTTTCAATTCTTAGACCTCATCAGGTGTCTGAAGAACCAGGATACTAAAAATCTTGATAGACTAATACAGGAAACTAATGGACATCTAAATTTAAATAGCACGTGTAAGAACAGGATAGCAAATAAGACTTATAAACATTTACCCTAGAAAGACAGCCAGTGAAAAATAAGGCCTACCAGTTCGGACTTTAGTGGTTCTAAGTGCTTTGCCATTTGAACATTGGATCTCAAATTCTCAACCTCCCGATCCCGCTTCTTATCTCTGACCAACTGGTTCAACCTCTTAATCTTCTTTGTTACTTCCGAACTTTGTGGATTATATTGCATGGCAGTCTCGAAGGCAGCTAAGGCCTATACATGAAGGCAACAAACTTGTTGAAGCACGAAAGACCTGGTCTAAGGCAAAAAAATAATAAAAGAGGAAAAGGAAATGATGGGTCTTCTCATGTATGTAATGTACATAGCATCCCAATTCGATTTCTTTGCTTCATCTATTTAATTTGTCTTGATTCCAATCAATCTAAAACAATCGAAAGGCAATTCTTAATAGTACGCTTCGAATTCCCAGATTTCTAATTATTTTCAATACTCGTCACCAAAAACCACTTTACCAAACTGCACTGGCAAAAAAACAGCACTAAAAAGACAACTCTTGATCAAACAGAGCGAAGAGACCTGTACAGAGCGGGGTTCTGAGGATCTTGCTTGATGGCCTGAGTGTAGAGCGCAGCTGCCTTGAGGTAGTTCCCCGCTTTGAAGAACTCGTTGCCCTTGTCTTTCAGGGACGTCTCCGTTGCTCCCGCAGATCCGGCTTCCGATTCCGCCATCTTCTGTGTTGTCGGCCAAAAATGAAACGAAATTCGAATAAAGCAACGATTTTTCTCGCGATATCGGCGGGTTCTGCCCGATGGGTGAAAAGGGTTGTCGAAGCGACCCTCGTTTCAGGCTTCTCTTCGCCGGTTGGATTGAAACGAGCGCAAAGGCAAGAGCGGGCGCTTCACTTGCTCAGGAGCGCCGGAGCGAGGAAGAACGAGGGTTTAACTCTATCACTTCCTTGTCTATTTCAATAGAGTTGTGTTTTTTTCGAAAACATGAAAATCCTCGAACTTGTAATAAAGTAGAATTAACTGCTGATGCAAATAACCACGTGTCTACTACAGTTCCGTCCATTTTGAGGGATGAAAAAATTCCACGTGGCTTTTCTTGAATAATAATAAGTCCCATTGTAAGCCACTCGCATCGCATAATGCTCGTAATAAGGTTATGTCTGGTCCTAAATCCTAAAAAAATTTTAAGCCCTTTCTTAACTTAGATGAAGGGTTTAAACTAATCCTCTTTTTAATAGGCATTGCCGCCACCCTTTTCTTTGTCGGGGTTCTCAACGAGGGCCTCAAAGGGAATAGGCTAAGGCATCCTTATTCCTTACCCTGGCCTAGATTTGGACGAGCGCAACCGACCTTAATGGTTGCCCCACAGCATCCCACCATCAAGCCTCTCGAACTCAAGGCCGCTATACATAGGGCTCGTTTTGTTGAACTTTGAAAATGGATCTTCGAGGAATGTAAATACCTTTAGGTTAAAGTTCATTGGGGAAATGTAAATGGCGTTTGTTAAAACATTCTTTGTGTAGCTACTTTGACCAAAGCAGTGTTTAGCTAATTTCTTTTTTGAAGAAGGCTTTGGGACCCTTTTTTATTAAAAAAAAAAGTTACCCTTCGCTAGAGCTAGTGAAAGGCTACGGCCACCGGAGAACCAAATCTGACTGTTGACACTTAAATTTTAACTAATCATTTAGGAATAATTGCATAGAAAATTAGGGATCAATCCTAACCCCTAAACAAAAAATATTAGTTAAATTGCATACAGATATTATGAGCATTTCATTAATAGTTAATTAGGCCCATATAGTTTGCATATCTATCGGACCGACAGCGAATAGGTTCGAGCGAATGGTTCCAACTCGGAAGACGACGATTTAATATGCAAGATGCCCGCAAGAAATCTCTCGCTGAACCCTCCAAACGCTTTGTCAAACATCAAAAGACCCTAATGAAGGTGTTAAGTGAAGTCCACATGCCCGAGACAATCGATCGTGACAAATTGAAGGAATTTGTGGGTTCTATACTCCTCAAAAACCTCATAGCCTTTTCGGACGAAGAGTTCCCTCTGAAAGGGAGAGGGCATACCAAGGCACTCTAGATTTCTGTCAAATACAAGGCCTCGCATGTAACCCGAGTACTCATTGACAACGAATCAGCCTTGAACATCTGTCCTCTGGCAACTTTGCATTGCCTCGAGATAGATCCTTCTAGGATAAATTCCGCCAAGACCTCCATGAGACCTTTTGACGGAACGAAGAAAGAAGTGATGGGAGAAATCCACCTTGACATACAAATAGGACCAATAATGTTCAACATCCTATTTCAAGTTATGGACATTCCCACTGCATTCAATTTTCTATTGGGTCATCCATAGAGTCATACTTTGCCAGAGTCTGTGCCATTCGCTTACATCGAAGGTGAAGTTCATTGTGAAGAGAAAGTTAGTCATGATCCACAAAGAAGAAGAGCACTCAATTTACCACGCAACGGCTATCCCCTATGTTGAGCCAGATTGCAAAATAGAATCGAGCTATCAAACGCTTGAGCTCTTATCGACCATACATACGTCTCGGGGCTCAGCTCGCCTGCTTCTTGAGATGTCAAATACTGCAGTCATGATTAGAAGAGTGATGGTGTCCCATTATTTTAACCTGAGTGAAGGACTTGGTAGGAATGATCAAGGTATCAGCCGACCGATAGAGATCTCTCGGAGGCCCCACACTACTGGGTTAGGGTAAAAGGGTCCAAGCGAGCCAAATAATGGGGGATGAGGATGTGGACGTGGAAGTGGACAATGTGATAGAGGATGTGGACATGGTCGAGGAGATGGGCAGAATAGATAAGGATTAGAGGAAGAGTTGAATAGTAAAAAACGTGGGCATGAAAATACACAAAATAATGAAAAGCTTGGGCGTGATAGGTTGCCTCTATACACTCGCACCAATTCTTAGGCCCTGCAAGAATGATGTATGAACACTACAAAAAAATGGTTTTTTTCCGACAAAATTACCAACGAAGAATTCTGAAAAATTCGTTGAAAGGGAATTTCAAATCCAATTTTTCAACGAAAAAATTTGTTGGTAATTCGTCGTCGAGAAAATTTTCCAACGAAAAATTTCAATTTTCGTTGGAAATTTGTAATAATTTTTTTTTTCGTTGAAAAATTCATTGAAAAAAATTCGTGGGATAAATTCGTTTTGAACGAATTTTTTTTTTTTCCGACGATTTCTTTTCGTTGGAAATTATTTTTTTTAGTCGAAAAATCGTGAAATTTTTTTTTCCATCGAAAATATTTTTTTTTGGTCCAATTTTTTTTTTATCGAAAAATAGCCCTCGCCGGCGAGCTCGAACCGCCACAGGCCGGGCGGCTGAGGCCCTGGGGCCTAGGCGAACCCGCCACGAGGGCCACGCCGAGCGAGCTTAGCCCTCGCCATGGCCGGGCGAGGGCAAGCCTCACACCGGCGAGGGGCCGAGCCACGGCCACCATGGCGAAGCGCCCCGCCATGGTCGGGCGTCACGCAGCCAACAAGAAGATGAAGAAGAAGCAGCAAAGAAGAGCAACAGGGCGGGAGCAGCCGAGGCCGCCGCTGGTCAAGTCCGTCAGTTGCCTCACCACCGGCGACGAGACTTGGTGGCGCTTGGGGCCAAGGCTTTGGTCCATGGCGGCAGAGCTGCGGCCGAGGAGGAGGGGGGCGCGGGGGAGTAGGTGGAGGGGGAGACGGAGAGAGAAGTGAAGGAGGGGGGGGGAGGGGAGTGGGGAACCGCAAAGGCAAGAGAGAGAGAGTGAGAGAGGGGTGTGGGAAATTGAGAGAGTGTGTGGGAAATTGTTTTTGGGGGAAATTGTATATGTTTTTTGAAATTCCTTGAAAATTTGTTGAAATTTCAACTAAAAAATTGTTGAAATTTCAACGAATTTTCCAAATGAAAATTGTACATATTAAAATAATATTTCGAAAATTTGAAAGCCGCCACCCTTTTCTTTGTCGGGGTTCTCAACGAGGGCCTCAAAGGGAATAGGCTAAGGCATCCTTATTCCTTACCCTGGCCTAGATTTGGACGAGCGCAACCGACCTTAATGGTTGCCCCACAGCATCCCACCATCAAGCCTCTCGAACTCAAGGCCGCTATACATAGGGCTCGTTTTGTTGAACTTTGAAAATGGATCTTCGAGGAATGTAAATACCTTTAGGTTAAAGTTCATTGGGGAAATGTAAATGGCGTTTGTTAAAACATTCTTTGTGTAGCTACTTTGACCAAAGCAGTGTTTAGCTAATTTCTTTTTTGAAGAAGGCTTTGGGACCCTTTTTTATTAAAAAAAAAAGTTACCCTTCGCTAGAGCTAGTGAAAGGCTACGACCCTTGGGAGAACCAAATCGATTTATTGACACTTAAATTTTAACTAATCATTTAGGAATAATTGCATAGAAAATTAGGGATCAATCCTAACCCCTAAACAAAAAATATTAGTTAAATTGCATACAGATATTATGAGCATTTCATTAATAGTTAATTAGGCCCATATAGTTTGCATATCTATCGGACCGACAGCGAATAGGTTCGAGCGAATGGTTCCGAACTCAGAAGACGACGATTGTGCAAGATGCCCGCGCAAATCTCTCTGCTTGAACCCCTCCAAACGTTTGTCAAACATCAAAAGACCCTAATGAAGGTGTTAAGTGAAGTCCACATGCCCGAGACAATCGATCGTGACAAATTGAAGGAATTTGTGGGTTCTATACTCCTCAAAAACCTCATAGCCTTTTCGGACGAAGAGTTCCCTCTGAAAGGGAGAGGGCATACCAAGGCACTCTAGATTTCTGTCAAATACAAGGCCTCGCATGTAACCCGAGTACTCATTGACAACGAATCAGCCTTGAACATCTGTCCTCTGGCAACTTTGCATTGCCTCGAGATAGATCCTTCTAGGATAAATTCCGCCAAGACCTCCATGAGACCTTTTGACGGAACGAAGAAAGAAGTGATGGGAGAAATCCACCTTGACATACAAATAGGACCAATAATGTTCAACATCCTATTTCAAGTTATGGACATTCCCACTGCATTCGATTTTCTATTGGGTCGTCCATAGAGTCATACTGCCAGAGCTGTGCCATTCTGTTTACATCAGAAGGTGAAGTTCATTGTGAAGAGAAAGTTAGTCACGATCCACAGTGAAGAAGAGCACTCAATTTACCACGCAACGGCTATCCCCTATGTTGAGCCAGATTGCAAAATAGAATCGAGCTATCAAACGCTTGAGCTCTTATCGACCATACATACGTCTCGAGGCTCAGCGCTGCCCGTTCTTGAGATGTCAAATACTGCAGTCATGATTAGAAGAGTGATGGTGTCCCATTATTTTAACCTGAGTGAAGGACTTGGTAGGAATGATCAAGGTATCAGCCGACCGATAGAGATCTCTCGGAGGCCCCACACTACTGGGTTAGGGTAAAAGGGTCCAAGCAAGCCAAATAATGGGGGGATGAGGATGTGGACGTGGAAGTGGACAATGTGATAGAGGATGTGGACATGGTCGAGGAGATGGGCAGAATAGATAAGGATTAGAGGAAGAGTTGAATAGTAAAAAACGTGGGCATGAAAATACACAAAATAATGAAAAGCTTGGGCGTGATAGGTTGCCTCTATACACTCGCACCAATTCTTAGGCCCTGCAAGAATGATGTATGAACACTACAAAAAAATGGTTTTTTTTTCCGACAAAATTACCAACGAAGAATTCTGAAAAATTCGTTGGAAAGGGAATTTCCAACGAATTTTTCAACGAAAAAAAATTTGTTGGTAATTCGTCGTCGGAAAATTTTCCAACGAAAAATTTCAATTTTCGTTGGAAATTTGCAATAATTTTTTTTTCGTTGAAAAATTCATTGAAAAATTCGTGGATAAATTCGTTGGAAACGAATTTTTTTTTCCGACGATTTCTTTTCGTTGGAAATTATTTTTTTTAGTCGAAAAATCATGAAATTTTTTTTTCCATCAAAAATATTTTTTTTTGGTCCAATTTTTTTTTATCGAAAAATAGCCCTCGCCGGCGAGCTCGAACCGCTTGAAGGCCGCCGGGCGAGGGGTTCGCCGCCCCGCCCTGGGCGAGCTCCGCCGGGCGAGGCCCACGGGCCGCCGCCATGGCGAGCTTAGCCTCGCCATGGCCGGGCGAGGGCAAGCCTCGTCACCGGGGCCGAGTCAGCCGCCGCCATGGCGAAGCTCGGCCTCGCCATGGTCGGGCGTCAAGCAGCTAACAAGAAGATGAAGAAGAAGCAAAGAAGTAGCAGAAAGTGCAAGTGGGGGGGGAGCAGCTTCGAGGCCGCCGCTGGTCAAGTCCGGCTGCCGCCCCACCGCATAAGGCTTGGTGGCGTCGGGGGCGTCGAAGGCTTGGTGTCCATGGCGGCGGAGCCGGTGCCGGAGGAGGAGGGGGGCGGCGGGGGAGTAGGTGGAGGGGGAGACGGAGAGAGAAGTGAAGGAGGGGGGCGGCGGGGGAGTAGGTGGAGGGGCAAAGAGAGAGAGAGAGAGAGAGAGAGGGTGTGGGGAAATTGAGAGTGTGTGTGGAAATTGTTTTTGTGGGGAAATTGTATATGTTTTTTTGAAATTCCTTGGAAAATTTGTTGGAAATTTCAACGAAAAAAAATTAAATCGAAATTTCCAACGAATTTTCCAATGAAAATTGTACATATTAAAATAATATTTCGAAAATTTGAAATTCGTTGGAAAATTCGTTGGAAATTTTCGACGAATTTTTTTTCGTTGGAAATTTCCAACAAAAATTCCAAATGTACATATTAAAATAATATTTCAAAATTTAAAATTGTTGGAAAATTCAACAAATTTCCAAAAAATTTTCAACAAATATAAAAAATGTCGAATAGTACCGGGTTTTTTTTGAAATTGTTGGAAAATTCGTTGAAATTTCCAAATCTAATTTTCCAACGAAAAATTGTACACACTAAAATAATTACCCGGAAAATTTAAATTGCTGGAAATTTCCAACGTTGGAAATTTCCAACGAATTTTCCAATGAATTTCAAAAATGCCAAACAATATCGGGTTTTTTTTGAATTGTTGGAAATTTCGTTGAAATTTCCAAACGAATTTTCCAACGAAAAATTGTACACCCTCAAATAATTGCCCAAAAATTGAAATTGAAAATTCGTTGGAAATTTCCAACGAATTTTTTTTTGTTGGAAATTTCAACGAATTTTCCAAATCGAATTTTCCCATTTAAAATTTTTTTCGTTGGAAATTTCCAACGAAGTTTCCCACCTAAAATTTTTTCGTCGGAAATTTCCAACGAATTTGACTTTTCGTTGGAAAATTTGTCGCAAATTTGCGACGAAAATTTTTCGTTGGAAAATTTTCGTGGCAAAAATCTAGTTTTTTTGTAGTGGAAGAGAAGGAGGTGATCGATACATTAGGGCAACCGAGTGGCAATTCCGACTACTATGTAAAATACTTGACGCTCCTAAGCTTCTATATTGACAAGAGTGATATTGTCCCCGATGGATGAGGAGGTATAGATAATCCAACACCACTAGTGACAGAAAACCCCAACGATGCGATGGAAGGAATCACTATCCTGTTCGATGACATGTTTATTGGAGTTATCGAGGAAGAGCCGTTGAAGGGAATGGGTATTGACCCGCAAGAGTAACACCTTTACTTTTTTTTTTTTGCCCACTGCGTGGGAATTTTCACTGCTTTTTAGGACCTACTCCGTCTTGGGAGCTGCTTCTCATGACTTTTCATTTCTAGGACTTGATTGTTGCAATTTCCATTCTAATAAATGTAATTTATTTAGTGATAATCAATAAAATTACATGTTATTTTCATTTTTAAGGGCAAGTGAAGGTACATCAAACCAGCCTAGTGATGATATCCAACCGATAAAGAAAAATATAGTCCAAGGAGAATTCTGAGGCCTCGGTTTCTTTATGCTCCCTTATGTTAAAACCTTTTTGAAAAGAATTTCAAAAAATCCAAAAAAAAATTCAATGTTTAGCCTTGTTTGTCCTTCTAAATACCTTACTTAATGTTTCAGGGGCAATCTTGTGATATGTGAGGGTATAGGATCAGTCCAATTTGATGAATTATGCACCATCAAGCCTCACCTCGATGACACTGACGAACTCGACAATTCTTTAGATATTCAGCGCGATTTAAAACATCATGAAAGGCTCAAAATCCTTACATCAGACCAAACTATCACTCTTAACCTAAGTGATTCAAGGGAACCCAAAGAAATAAAGATAGGAGCAACCCTTCCCGAAGGTGAAGCGAAGCGCCTGGTCCAACTACTGAAGATTATCAGGATGTCTTTGCCTAATCGTATGCGAATATGTCGAGATTAGACCCTTCTATTGTGGAGCATAGTCTACCTACTAATCCAGGCATACCACCTAAGAATCAAGAAACTACGGAGAACCAAGCCTGAGCTTTCGAAGAAAATAGAGAAAGAGGTCATGAAGCTCTTGAAAGTGGAATCCATCGAAATCACCCAATACCCCAGCTGAGTGGCCAACATTGTGCTGGTCATGAAGAAGGATGGCCAAGTTCGGGTTTGCATCGATTATCGCGACCTAAACAAGGCCAGCCCTAAAGACGACTTTCCATTGCCATATATAGACGTTATGGTAGACAGTACTGCTAGATTCAAGCTATTTTTCTTCATGGATAGTTTCTCAAGTTATAATTAGAAAAAAATGAAAGACGACGATAAGAAGAAAATGGCATTCATCACTCCTTGGGGGACATTCCATTACAAGGTCATGCCCTTCGGCCTTAAAAATGCCGAGGCAACATATCAACGGGCAATGGTGACGCTTTTTCATGACACGATGCATAAGGAGATTAAGGTCTATGTCGATGACATGATCGGTAATTCTTGACCCGGGAAGAGTCACGTCGATACCTTGAAGAAATTATTTAAGAGATTTCGTGAGTTTAAGCTCCGTCTCAACCCAGCGAAGTGCATATTCGGAGCAACATCGGGCAAATTACTCTAGTTCACAATAAGCAGTAAAGGCATTGAAGTTGACCCCTCCAAAGTGAAGGCTATATGTAAGTTACAACCCCCATCGACCGTGAAAAAAGTGCAAAACCTGCTAGGTAGATTGAACGACATAGCCCACTTTATTTCCCAGCTCTTCGAAACTACTAAGCCATTTCTTCAAACTTCTAAAGAAAAATGCTCAAGTGGAATGGGATGATGATTGTCGAGAAGCGTTTAATGAACTAAAGCGGTACCTGATGAAACCACCAGTACTAGTCCAAAACAATACTAGGGCAGCCCTTGATCCTTTACCTCATGATTCATAGCGAGTCTCTAGGTGTGATGCTAGCCTAGAAAAGGCCTGGAGATGGAAAAGAGTGAGTCATTTATTACCTAAGTAAGAAGTTCACCATCTCGGAGTTGAACTATCCTGAAGTCGAGAAGACTTACGCTGCACTGCTATGGGTGTTCCATAGGTTGCGACAATATACATTGTATTACTAGACGTTTCTTATGACTGAAAATGATCCTATCAAGTATTTACTTGATCAACCGGCTTTGGCAAAGAAGTTAGCCAAGAGACAAATTTTAATTTGAGAGTTTGATATCTAAACGATACCACAGAAGTCAGCTAAAAGCCGAGTAATTACTGATGTGCTAGCTGAAAATCTTGGAATCCCCGATGATGATAGATATTCTCTAGAAGATCGCATTTTGGTGATAAAGGAAGACGCATGGATTATATTTTTAGATGGAGCCATAAACTTGGCTGGTTCTGCACCTGAGACAATTTTAACATCCCTAGATGGACAACATTATCCAAAAGCAGCAAAGTTGGTGTTCTCCTATACCAATAACATAGCCGAGTACGAAGCTTGCATTCTCGGACTCCAAGCAGCAGTTGAAATGGGGATAACTAAATTGAAGGTATATGGTGATTCTACTCTAATCATCCTCCAAATGGTAGGAGAGTGGAAAACGAGAGACGCTAAGCATGTACCATACCACGAATATCTTGAAGAAATCATGGAGCAATTCGAGGACATCTCCTTTAAGTACTTGTCGAGTACCTATAATCAGTTCGTTGATATGCTAGCTACGTTATCATCCATGCTGTAAGTGACTGGTAGAACCCTTGAAGGTCGAAGTCCTAACAAAAACGGCCTACTGTATGGTTGTGACTGAAGAGCCTGACGGAAAGCCGTGGTATTATGATATCATGAGTTACATCCAGAGACAAGAATTTCCTGAAGGAAGCACCTCGGCCGATAGGAAGTACATAATGAGAATGGCTTCAAAATTCTTTGTCAGTGGTGAAAAGCTATACAAAAGATCCTATAATTCGATCCTACTAAGGTGTATGAACATGGCTGAAGCTACCAAAATCATACAAGAAATACATGAGGGGGTATGTGGTCCACACATGAATGGCCACATGTTAGCTAAGAAGATCATGAGGTTAGGCTATTATTGGCTCAGTCTTGAAAGCGACTGCATCCAACATGTCCGAAGATGTTATCGCTGTCAGGTTCTCAGGGATAAAATTAATGTTCTCCTGACGGAATTACATTAGTTGTTCAAGCCATGGCCCTTTTTAATGTGAGGCATCAACGTGATTGACCAAATTAATTCGAAAGCATCAAATGGACATCGATTTATCTTGGTCGCAATTGATTATTTCTCCAAGTGGATTGAAGTGGCGTCTTATGCAAAAGTCACTGCAAGGAACGTTGTAAGATTCATTAGGCAAGACATAGTCGCTCGTTATGGTGTCTCTAAGGCTATTGTCACTGAAAATGGAACAAATTCGGACAACAAGTTCATAGATCAATTGTTCAACGAGTTCAAGATCCGGCACCTGAATTCGTCTTCCTATCATCCATAGATAAATGGAGCGGTTGAAGCCGCTAACAAGACATCAAGAACATCTTGGCCAAAACAGCTGAAAACTATCATGACTGGCATGGAAGGTTGCCATTTACATTAATGGCGTATCGCACTTCGATTCGAACCTCTACCAGGGTAACCCCTTTTTCCTTAGTGTATGGCATGGAAATAGGCCTGCCCGTCAAAGTAGAAATCCCTTCCCTGCGAGTCTTGTCCCAAGTGGAGTTGTCTGAGGCGGAATAGATGTGACAAAGGCATGAGCAGTTGAACCTAATTATGAGAAGCGATTGAAGGCAATTTGCCACGGTCAAACCTATCAGCAGAGGATAGCTAGATCCTTCAATTAAAAGGTGTGTCCAAGACACTTCAAGGTAAATGATCTAGTCCTAAGGAAAGTACTGCTAGTCTTTCATGCTCTTGGGGGTAAATTCGCCCTAAACTACATCGGTTCATATGTGGTTAAAAAGGTGCTTCTCAAAGGTGCCTTGATTCTCGCAGAAATGGACCATCGTGAGTTCTCCACTCCTGTTAATTTTGATACTGTGAAGATGTATTACCCCTAATAGAATCTGACATTTTGCAGCAAAAGTTTTCAAGCGTTTGGTTTTCGTATTTTGAGTTGCAAACATTTCACCGATGAATAAATGGTTTCAATCAATTTCAAGTTAAGACATTTGCATTGGCTTTAAATTCTACATAATTATTTTGTCATTCTGCATCATCGATTTTAAAAGAGAAATCTACTTAGACAATCTAATAATTCATGTGGAGTAAATTGAATGTGTTAAATGAGGTACATCGGGATGAAGAAAGGCAAAATACACCCCATACATAGTTTCATGCACTAATCCCCAATAAGTTGAGTAGAAAAATTTCATGTCGATAAGGTAAAGAGTTATCTTGCAAAAAGTATGGCAACCAAAATGACGAGAGGCACTTCATTTCTCTATCTCAAACACTACAGGTTATCTATTGTTTCGTCACTTTTAACCTAAACACTTGGAGAAGCTCTTTCAAAATTACCGCTATCAAGAACCATCCCATGTTGGGGCAAACTAGAGGTAAGTCGGTATCAGGAGGTGATAAAATATATAGAAATTTCCTTGCTCTCACTTGCATAAATCTTCTACTATTGCTTTTTCATATGAATGTCTACGAAACTCAAGTGCCTTAGGATGACAAAGAGTGTTTCTTTCTCTATCGTACACACACTTTATCCTTTGTTAAGCCCAATCGAGCATGTAAATTCATTTCTTTAAACCCGGTTGGTGATCATCTCCCATACTGGGGCAAGGTAAGAGTCATCACTGTCTAAGCAGCATATCCGGAGCGTCAATAGAAGACAGAGATCCTTGAGAGTCCAAATGTCGAGTCATTCAGTCAGAGTGTGGTTGGCAAATGTATGCATTGTAAACAGCGTATGTCAAATGATGTAAGTCAAAAAAAAAAAAGGTGGACAAAAAAAACATTGTGCTTGATAAAAGCAAGGCCAATGCCCAATTAAGAAAAATATGTGTATCAGAATCGTCCCCCAATGGTATAATCGCAATCCTACAAGTTAAGTGATGAATTGAAGCCCAATGAAGCATTTACCGAGAGGACAATTCCCGAAGATGAAGAAGAAAACTAGTGACAATGCCAAGATGATCATCAACTTATTCATCCCAACTATACACATTTTGAGCCTAATAATTTATTCATTTCTCAACTCATGAGGCTAGCCTACGTTACATCCCTTGCAAAGTCTCTTCAGATTATAGCACTTGAATTAACGTAGGATTCAAATGCTTGTAAGCTTAGCTCGAAGAAGTGCGAGTAAGTCCATCTCATTTTGTAGGATTCTTGACTTGTAAACTCGGAGACAATCGCGGAATATTTTCTTTTATAGACTCGACTTGAACAATCCCCTTTATTAAGCCATTGACCAAACCGACACTACGGTCCTGATAAAGACCTCTCAGATTGGTAAGGTCATACTACTTGCGAGAATACTCAGACCCTTGCCCACATGATGAAGGTGAGATGGAGTGATTCTTATAAATTAGCCTCTTTCAATGAGAGTGAGTGAAAGCTCTTTTGGACCAGAAGTGCCTCATTTGACATTTTCAAGGCACCCACTTATGAGTTCGGATTGTCTTGTCATGATTCTCTACGGTGAAGTTTAGTAATGCTGATTCGACAAAATCGTCATGCATGAAAACCAGTTAAATTTATAGTGCATGAGTATATGTGTTCTTGATTGCTCATGAATGCATATTACATGTTGCCTAAAATCGTGTTTAGCAGGAGACACGCCTTCAAGAGTTGGAGATATCACCAGGTAAGTATATCTCTATCTCTTGGATGCCTGTGACTATCCAGATATCCCTAACCTGTTCGAGCAATCGTCATGCCCCATATTTGATCATTTTGTTGCGATTTCTAGGTGTTTCTAACAATATCCAAGCATCTATTGATCAAGCCTTTTCAGGTACTTCTGATAATATCCAGATGCTTTGTCAAGGAACCTCTGAACATCTGAGCTAGCCGCTGGTTCACCCAATCGTTAAGTACCCTCAACGATATGCAAATATTTATCGATCAAGTCCTTTCAAATATCCTAGATTATAACTAGATACATTATTAGGCACACTTTTCACACACTGACGGAATATGTTCCCCCTCGTAGCACCTATAATGATAACTAGGTGCAGCGGCTAAATTTTTACGAATACCTATGAGGAAGGATGTATTTCGTAAAGGTCGGAATATTCTCTCAATCTCAGAAAGTTCCCCTATGTCGCACCTATGACGATAACTAGGTGCAGTGGCCAAATCTTTACGAGTACCTATAAGAAAGGTATAGTTATCTCGTAAAGGTCGGACCATTTTCCCAACCTATCGAGGGTTCCCTCGTGTCACGCTTATGATGATAACTAGGTGCAGCGGCCAAATCTTTGCGAGTACCTATGAGGAAGGTATGGGTATCTCGTAAAAGTTGAACATTCTCCCAACCTTTCAAGTCTTCTCCGTTAAGTACCTATGACTATAATTAGGTACAGCGGCCAAACCTTTACGAGTACCTATGATGAGATATGGGTACTTCGCGCAAGGGTCGGAACATTCGTACAAATTGGACAAACTCCCCCATTAAACACCTACAAAAATATCTAGGTGTGGCAGCTAAACTTTAACAAATACCTCAGACGATAACTGAATATTTCATTAAAGTCGGAATGAACTCCATTTAGCTAAATCTTTCCCTCAAACACCCCAGACGATAACTGGGCGCCTCAAACTTTCTTCGTGTGTCTTGACTAAATTGCAAGTCATCGAAATCCATTAGTGTTCATCAGGCAATATCTTCGGAACAAAGCCCAAGTGATTGTCAAATGATACAGAATCAGAGTCATGCCTCGATCTACTTTACACTCATACAAGGTAAGTAACTTCAGGTACGTTTTTGTTATTCGCAAGCATCATTTCTTATTACATTTCAAAATGGAACTCATACTCCCACAAAAAAATAACATTTATTGCACGGTCAAAATTTAGGTATCATTTAGTTTTTGGATGCAACCTCTTTGAGCTCACCTTGAAAGAGAGACAGTTGTTGACACCTAAGTTTTAACTAATCATTTAGGAACAATTGCATAGAAAATTAGAGATCGACCCCGAACCCTAAACAAAAAATATTAGTTAAATTGCATACAGATATTAGGAGCATTTCATTAATAGTTATTTAGGTCCATATAATTTACATATCTATCAGATCGACGACAAATGGGTTCGAGCGAATGGTTTCGAGCTTAATAGAATTAATTGGATCAAGCCCGTGCGAATTGAAGATTCAGCCAAACCCTTTATTCTCTAAAGTGGTTAAGATTAACATGTGCGTTGCGCATGTGACAAATCGGGTTATGGGATATTGAGACAATATTGTGAAAATTTTTTGGTCACATGGTTATTTGAAAAAATGAACATGGAAAAAAAGCAAAGTTGATTTAGGTGGATTAACTCAACATGGGCAGAGGAACAAAGAAAGAAAAATAAGAAAGTAAATCGTTTTATCCTTGGCCATATTATTCACGGGAAGATTGCGAAGCCACAGTTAAAAAGGGGTCAGAAGGAAAGAAAATTGATTTTTGCACATGCGAAATTAAAGAAAGGGAAAGAAAATAACAAAAGAGGGAAAGAAGCAAAGGGAATTTGGTCAGCCTGGGGGCATATATTGTGAATAATATATTAGACACTATCATGGAGGCTTTCACATCTTTCGGTGGCGTGGACAGAAAGAAAATTGATCACGTGCAGGGAAGAACATAAGTTTGGCCATATTCTCTAGTCTCAAAAAAGGCAAGTTCAATATATGCTAGGATCAGAAAAGAAAGAAGTCAGAGCATGATATATCTCAAATATCCCTAGGAGGTTCTCTTTCTCTGAAAAGCCTAGGCCCTCTCACCTATAAAAAGGACTTCCTACGGACAAGAATGGGGGCTTTTCTTTTAGAGAGTTTGACATGCGAGAAAAACACAAAAGGAAATTGAGAGAAGAGAGAAAGGGCTCACCTGAGTCCTTCGTGGCCGAACTCCCCCTCCCTCACAGCCAGACCTATGGCCAAGCCTCCGAGACTCTCTGCTGTCCTAGTCTGTCAAGCTTGCTGTCTCGACGAGCTCCTTCATTATGCCACGGCATCAGCCACTGTTCTGCGTTGAGCTGCTAATCCGATGATGTCTGGCCATTGTTGTGCTGAACGAACAATCGCTCTAGCTCAATCCTCCAATCTTAGCACTAGACTAGCGAACCAAGGATCCGGTGGCTGTCCAGCAAGTTCTAGCGAATCTTCAAGCAATTTCAGTGAGCATCTTCACCTTGACGACTATCCACCGAGCCGTTGCGATCAGTTGCTGTCGGTCCAGCGGTGGAACTTGTCTTCTATTGCATGGTGAGTTGCTTGTGAATTCTTGAGAAAGAAACAAAAAGTCCTGACTGTTGGTGGGGATTATTTGGTCAAACTAAAAGATCAAGAGATCTCCTTTGGTGAGCCGCCACAATCAATGTCGGGTCACCAAGACCACATCGCGAGGCTTCCTGCATCGCGACACCCGCTTGCACCGAGACGCCGCCCGCTGCTTGGCCGAATCACATCGTGAGCCACCGTTTCGCCGATCCCGAGACATTCAAACTTGGAAAGCAAATATTCGAATTAAGTAAAAAGCTCATATAATTTGACTTTCGAGTATATTGTTTCATTGTTTAAAATATTACAATCTTATGTGAATCTTTGAGCGATACTGCCATATTCATGAAATTCCCGAGTAAATTTTAAATTAGGAATTATTTCCTGATTTCTCAACGTGCATATGATTGACGGTTCGATTTCATGCCCGAAATATGACTCGCGATCGCACGAAAAATCGTCAATCCGATCTCCCGCCCGAGGTATGATTTGCAATTATGCGAAAGATTGACCGATCCGATCCTCATGCCAGAGATATAATTTGTCAATCTATTTTTTTAAATTAAATGTATATGGATAATATTTCTTGTGATTGGGTGTCGTGCTCATTGCTATTATTTTTATTTGTCTTTTGTTTGAACGTCTTTCCACAAAAAAAAAACAAAAAGATTAGGTAAAATTTGAGTAGATAATATATTGCATGTTTAGGATAAATTTTGATTATTTTCTTACAATAGATTAGGTTCTTTTCTTAGATTTTATTATTACATGTTTAAATTAGGTTAGTTATTTATTTCGAATTTAAATTAAAAATATATATAAAAATACCACATGTATGTCATATAGATTAATTGCATCATGCTCGCATGTCGTCTTGCCATGTCATTCATACCTTGCCATGTGTCATTACTCGAGTGTCATTAGAAATCGTACATCTAGGTTCATTTGCGTGCCATATTAGAATTTGGATATTTACATAAATCGTACATTGCATGTCATACTAGACATAGAATGCATTGCATAAAGTTTAGTTTTTGTTAAATCAGAGAAAATCCTAAAAAATGTGAGTGAAATTGCGTATTAATTAGAAATCATATTAGAGTTGTCAATGTGATTTTTCTAACTAACATTACATATGCTTTTGTTGCTCTAAGGTAAGTATTTTCTATCCATCCTTGCAATTTATTTATTGCTTTGCATTATTGAGTGTTATATTATTGGTTACACACCTGCATTATCACCTCACATGTTAGGAGTAATTTAAAATCAATCCAAACTGCCTGCAAACATTTTTTTTAAATAAAAGAGAAAGTTAGCAAAAGGACGCTAGAGTAATATAGCGTAATTAAGTCCCTGAATCCATAATCTCTTGTTTGTAGAAGTAAAATAATTCTCTCGATACTTTACTTGGGTTTCTAATCGATCCATCAAAAATAGATTAGTGGCGATTCCTAATTGAAATAAATTACATGTTAAGAACTTAAATCTTAAGTCGTGAATTGATAAGGGTTTGGAAGAGCTCGAGTTAGGCTTAGACTTAATAATCCATTAGTTAAACCCTTAGGTGTTGTACTCGAGGGTAGGTCGCGACACTAATGCCGGCGTCCATCGCCCGAGGTTGGGCTACCGCCGGCAAGCTAGATCTAGCGCCAACAGCCGTTGCTCGACCTCAGGTCACACCCGATAAGGGTCGCGTGACCTAGGCAACCGTTACTAAGGGTCGCCCGACCTCAGGTGCGACCTAGGGTGACGTCACCTAAGGTCGCGCAACCCAGGTGGACGTCACCTGGGGTCGTGCGACCCTGGCCGACAGCGCCTGGGCAATCGCATGACCTTAGGTGGCCGTCGCCAGGGTCAGGCGACCTCACCGGCCCCTCATCGGCCGTTCGTCGTCCAAATCTGGTGTCGTTAGCCGCCCTCACCAGCCACACTTTTGTGAAGAAGATGAACAGTATCAATGGGGCAAAACCGGAATATTAAAGTTTGAGTGAGGGTGGTTTAGAAAGGGAAAAAACATTTTCAGCATTTATGAAATGTCGAAAGTCCAAAGCTAGTCAAATGCTAGCATTTGACTAATGCTAGGCTGAAAGCTCCTTTCCAAAGCTGAACCAAACGGAGCAATAATCTGGCTTTGAGACTTAGCGAACTTAACGTCCTATCAGAAATTTGTGCACTCTTTGCTTGCTTGTTATTTGGGAGCAAAGCGGGTTTTCAACAAAGGAAGAAAAAAAAAGACCAGCTTATAGTTGTGTTGTAATCCATTTCGAGAGCGATTCATCCCACCAAAACGCTTTCATCTCTCTTGTTATCTTGATTGTCACAATTGGTTGAGTTGTTGAAATTCCTAGTGCAAAAACTGGAGGTCATCCGTCTAAATTAATCATATGTTCAAATTCTACTGATTGTACAAATTGGTATCGATTAAGGCCACCTACATAGGCCAAATGTCTGAACTTAATCGATGAAGGGAATTTGAAGAGTGTTTCACGAGTCTCCCGTTAATCAAGTGTACACCCAAAAAATTAAGAAAAAGGCATTACTAATTATTAACCACGCACTACACACAAGTTGTTCGATTATGTGTAAAGAGAGGAATAGTTAATGGAAGGCAAAAGAAGTGCGTAATTACATGAGTAGTGGATAGTTATTTAGGATGTGTTTGTTTGAGAAAAACTTTATAATAAAAGAAAATATTATTTGAAAAATCATTTTTCAGGAAAATGATTACTTTTCCTTTATTTGGTGATATGTGATCGAAAACATTTTTTAGAGTTTGGATCTCATTTGGAAAATGATTTATGACTTTATCTCGAGCAAAAAAAAAAAATTGAAATTTTAAATTATTATATATTTTTTCTTATATTTTTTTTTTTTTTTTTTTTTTCTTTTCCTTCTTTGCCGGCCCTCAGTGACAGCCGCAACAAGCCGGGGCCAACCTCGAGCAAGGTCGACCGAGGCTCAAGCTTGCTAGCCTTGAGCAAGCTAGAGCCTCGCCAGCCTCGCTAGGATCAAACGAGGTCCAGCTCGCCTGAGGCCAGCCCTCGTCGACCCGTGCCCATTGTTGATCGTCGGCCCTCGCTGAGGCCCAGCCAGAACCATCGATCACTAAGCCTCGGCAACGACTGCAACAGGCCAATAGTGAGGGTTGGCCTCGAGCGAGGTCAACTTGGGCTAGCGAGGCTCAAGCTTGCCGACCTTGAGTGAGCTCGAGCCTCACTAGCCTCGCCAAGATCTGGCAAGCTTGACCTCGCCTGAGTTCGACCCTCACCAACTCGTGCCTGTCGTCGGTAACCGGACGTCGCCGAGGCCCAATGACCAACGGAGGAGGAAGAAGGAAAAGAAAAAAAATATTAAAAGTATTAAAAAATTCAAGAGAAGTAATTCTGGAAAATGTTTTCACCTTTTTAGAAATATGAATTCACTTTCCAAATTTCATGAATAAATATATTCCTTGATCGGAAATTGTTTTCAATTGACTAATTATTTTCGGTGAAAACTAATTCCGGAAAAACACTTTTCCTCAAATAAATGCATCCTAGTAAATGATATGTTACTGACATGTCAAGTTACATTTTTAACTTATCATTAGTTCTATGCTGAGAGTAAATGTGGGAAGAAGTATAAAGTGAGAACAAAAGGAGTCTTTTGATCATAAAATTAGAAGATAAGTAAATACTATTACGATGAATCTCATCTGTTAGCCATGAGGAAAACCTAGAAATAATTAGTGTAATTAGGTCATTGCAGTCCCTTACGAATAAAGATAAAGGAGCACATATGGTCTTTGAACTTTAGTCAATGTGCAATGTCGTCCTTGAAGTTATAATTTGTGTAATATAATCACTGAATTGTGGCCCAATATGCAATATTATCTCTAGAGTTTTAATTTATTTAATGTGATCCTTGAACTATTAGTAAATATTCAATGTAGTCTCTAGACTATATGAAAAAGTTTAAAAGTTCGTTGAGCATATTAAACATTGAATCAAAGTTTAGAGATCACATCGAATAAATTAAAAATTTAAGGATCATATTAAACAATAGATAAACGTTCAAATATTACATTATACAAATTAAAAGTTAAGGATCATATTATATATTAGATCAAAATTCAAGAACTATTTATTTCATTTTTCCTAAAAATAAGTATTTCAAGAGTTTCGCCAACGTAGGACTTCTCTAAGTAACGTGAGTGGTCGTATCACTGTGCGTACTTCCACAAATTTCTACCTTTCCTCGTACGTCCATGATGAAATGACTGAAATTCTTCTTTTTCATTTCTTGAAACGAAATCAATTTTTAAAAGGGATAAATGCACCGAAAATCTTAAAACTTATCACGAAAATGCAATTGAGTTCTACATTTTAAAAAGTGCAATTCAATCCTAAAACTTGTCAAGAAAATGCAATCGAGTCTTAAAACTTTTGAAGATTATAATCAAGTCCTAAAACTTATCAAATTGATCCGATCAAGTCCCTCCATTGATTGCATTTTTCGAAGTTTTAGGACTCGATGATACTTTCATAACAAGTTTTACAATTTAATTGCACTTTTTAAAATTTTTAAAATTTAATTATACTTTTGTGATAAATTTTATTACTTCCATTACACTTACCTCTTTTAAAGAAGAATGTGGAGAGTTTGGGCAGAAGACTTCCCAGCCGAAACAATACAATTGATCATTTCAATGATGCTTTGCGGAGCTTTCATGCAATAGCTATAGCTGTCAAATCAGATATTTTAACTTTTCACAAGGTGTTTGGGAGATATATTAATATGTAAGACATTCATGTTTTTCCTACATATAAGTTAGTTTTTGAAAACTATCTCTATTATAATAATTAAAGATTAAATCACGGACTAATCTAAAAGTTTAAGCTTTTAAAACAATCAACAGTAGTTCTATAAAATCTCACATGGTATCAAAGTAGGAGGTCTTAAGTTCAAATCTTTTCAGACTTTATTTATCTCTCTAATTAAATATGTCCACGCTTAGTACCAGACAAAATAGTCTGGACTAAGCATGAGGAGAAGAATCAGAATAATTAAATATTAAATCACATCTTTATCTAAAAGTTTAAACTTTTAAAACAGTTGATAATGGTTCCATAAAATATGACAATCCCATCCAACTTTAATGTGCAAAAATTCTAAAACGTGTGCTTTGAAACGCATAAGTTAGACCACACCATAGTGCAAGAGCTTTCATACATCTCTCTCTCCCTCCCCCTCTCTCTCTCTCTCTCTCTGGCCGACCTTGACGAGGGCTCATCATGGCCGTTCCGACCTTAGATCATTGTTGACCATGGACCTTATATCAAAGTCATCCAAACACGTGCTTTGCATGCACCTGAGCCCGCCTCCACACTCGCGTGCGGAAGCGCACACGTAGAGAGCCCTGTAGTGAGAGAAAGGAGGCTAGGCAATGCCAACGGTGGGGGTGCCTACCGACAACACAGAGAATGATAGTAAACTCGGCTTGAGGTTTTGGGATTAGACATTTGGCTGGGCTTTTGGGTTAAATTTATGCCCTTTTATGTTTGTGGCCTAAATTTAATGGCCTATGATAAATCTTCGTTTCGGGTTTTATTTGTAAATTTTTTGTATATTAATTTTGGTGGCGGTCAATTAGAATGATATTTTGAGAGTCTAATGGAATATTTTGAGGATATTTATGAGCTTTTAACTGGATACGCAGTTTGTTGATTAATTCCGAAATAACGTTTTAAACCAATTTTGTTGGTTGGGCATTCCAATGCACTTTTAAATTACCCTTTACTAAATGCTGCATTTTGAAAAAAAAAAATTGAAATGTTTTAACCTGAAATCCTTTGCATTCCCCCAAAGACTTTTCCTAAAAGCCATGTGTAGTGTTTCCAGGATCTTTTCTATTAAGTGTAGTTTAGTTATTTCACTTTTGCATAATAGTGCTTGTAATTTTTAAAAATAAAGGATGCAAAATGATAATGTTGTGAGCACTCCGACGTGTTTTTGATGTTTTCCGCACTTAATATTGGTAAACATGAAAGAGTCCAATTTGACCAAGATACTCACCCATCTTTGGTTCGGCGACGTCATCTCCGGACGTCGCTGCGAATCGACCTCTGCGAGGGATGTGGCGCACCGAGGGGTCAAGTGCGTGCGAGGCTTTCATACATCTCTCTCTCCCCCCCTCTCTCTCTCTCTCTGTTGACCATGGACCTTATATCAAAGTCATCCAAACACGTGCTTTGCATGCACCTGAGCCCGCCTCCACACTCGCGTGCGGAAGCGCACACGTAGAGAGCCCTGTAGTGAGAGAAAGGAGGCTAGGCAATGCCAACGGTTGGGGTGCCTACCGACAACACAGAGAATGATAGTAAACTCGGCTTGAGGTTTTGGGATCATTTGGCTGGGCTTTGGCAAAAGCCCTTTGGGGCCTAAAAGGCCTATGATAAATGCAAGTTGGGTTTGGTAAATTTTTTCGAGAGAGCTTTTTCGGATACGCAGTTTGTTCGAAATAACGTTTAAACCAATTTTGCTTTCCAATGCACTTTTAAATTACCCTTTACTAAATGCTGCATTTTGAAAAAAAAAAAACTTTAACCTGAAATCCTTTGCATTCCCCCAAAGACTTTTCCTAAAAGCCATGTGTAGGTGTTTCCAGGATCTTTTTCTATTAAGTGTATTTTAGTTATTTCACTTTTGCATAATAGTGCAACGTTGTGATTTTTAAAAAATAAAGGATGCAAAATGATAATGTTGTGAGCACTCCGACGTGTTTTTGATGTTTTCCGCACTTAATATTGGTAAACATGAAAGAGTCCAATTTGACCAAGATACTCACCCATCTTTGGTTCCTGAAAACTTCTCCCTTAGTTTTCATTAACATATTTTTGAAAATCCAAATTGACCTATAATAATGCATGAGACACTGAAAACGGTTTCACCAAGAAAAGAAGGCAAATTGTTCCAAGAAGAAAAGTCATGAACAAAATTAATACCGTTTGTTCCACGGTTTTGATGAATCCTAGCGTGAGTTCCCGGTTTTTATCTCTAAAGAAAACATTCATCTTCACGGACCTAACGTGTTATCAAGAGAACTGAATAGGAAAAGGAATCTGAAAACGGGTTTTGAAAGTTGCATTGAGTTATAAAAGCAACTGTTCACATTGGGATTTTCCTTCCTTTGTCAACGCTATGATAATAGGTTAGAGAGAGAGAGAGAGAGAGAGAGAGAGAGAGAGAGAGAGAGAGAGAGAGAGAGAATGATTGGCCCTAATCTTTGCCAAATTTTTTTGGGTTGGAGACCCCTATCTCAATTTGCCCACCGTATTTATTTTGCCTACTATAAGTCTTTACTATGACTACATTTCATTTTTCATGTATTATTCTACTAAAATTAAAACATAAATGCATGTTCCTAATGTGGGGAAAATGACACCACAAGTGTTATAACTTTTATACGGCGCTCGCTTGAGTATTATTACCTTTTTTTTATCACTTAAGTGTCGTGACTTCTAAAAAGCATTCACTTGAGTACTATAACTTTCAATTGATCATTTGAGTATCATAAATTTTACATAATATTCACCCAAGTATTGGAAATCCGACGTGACATGACACTTGCTATGAAAAGTTATGACACTTAAAGTAATCGATTGAAAAGTTATGCGATATTCAAGTGATAAAAAAAAAGACTATAACACTCAAGTAAGCGTCATATAAAAGTTAGGGCACTCAAATGATCGAAAAAAAAGTTATGATATTCAAATAAACTTTATACGAAAGTTATGACACTTATAGTATCTTTATCCCTACTAATATGGATGGGTTTAGCCTACCCATACCTAAATAAGCTCGCAAGTTTAGGCTAACTAGCCCAGAAAAAGTCATGTAAAGTTTGAGACTATAGATGCAGGCCCATCCATTAATTAAATCTATTCTGAAAGAGTTACCACTATCATGACATGAATTTGGTATCACTTTTTCTACGACTCTCATGTCAAGTTTTAATCAACCCAATCAACCGTCAGGTCGAGCGGTTTTCTATGACCAACTCCTCGTGCCCATTTCTTCCCTTAACCTCTGTCGAAACATTGAACAGTTACACAAAATCTACAACTTGTGTGAATTCAACTTGCCGCCGGACTTTAGACGAAAGCGATGCCCGACAAAACATCCTAAGCCTCTAATATTGCAACTAGCTAGGCGAAGAAATGGATTGGTAACCCACCCTTTTTCTCCCCCTTTTTTATTTTCCTGGAAAACGTGAAAGCACCGACGTGATGTTCCAACAAGCAGACCAAACATTTCCCGAGAAAAATCCGCACGAAAACGAGAGAATGGACCGTGTACCGAGAAAGGATAAGCCAATGATCTGACAAGTTAGGCATTTTTCAGTTGACTTTTGTGGCTTGGGGTATAGTTGCCGCTGTCTTCCTCGGTTAGTTGCGTGGTCTCTATTTGGGTTTTGCCCCATATTGACTGCTGTCTGGAATTTTTGATGTTGTTTTTACATGCTACGCATGTTGCACCCAGTCAATTGAATTTGTTGTTACCTAAACTCATTGCATTTAGAACAAATCAATTATACTACATTGAAAAAAATGGTGAAAATTGAATCTAATCATGACCTGCCGGATTCTACCCTTGGAGTACCGCTTCTAAA
Organism: Syzygium grande; assembly: GCA_024733475.1. NCBI lineage: Eukaryota > Viridiplantae > Streptophyta > Magnoliopsida > Myrtales > Myrtaceae > Syzygium > Syzygium grande. Next base: position 14,477,624 of record JAMXDD010000005.1, on the reverse strand, counting down.
GATCTTTAAAAACATTTAAAGTGGCGTATTGAGAGAGAAAGGCCGAGGCGGCTATTGCATTTTGTCTCATGTCAAATGGTGATTGATGCTTGCGGTCTTTTTTTATTATTTTTTTTATTTTTCTTCGTTTTTTTTTTCATTTTCCTTTAGACTGTTCTAAGTAAAGATAAGGCCCACTTTTTGTATCACCTTGCTTCTTTTTCCCCTCTTTTTTCCTTTTTTTCTTTCAATTTAATTAGATAATTGTTTTTTTTGTGCTTCTTCTTGTTTTCAATATATCGTTTGACAAATAATTGTACTTAGTTATATTGTATTTCCTAATTAATCTACTCACGTGTGTTTCAAGATTTTATATTTTATATATTTTGTACTTTTTTTTTTGGTTAAGGATATTTTGTACTTTTTTTGATAGTTAGTCTTCCCAAAAAAAATTTGCAATAACAATTTAAGTTTGAACAAATCATTGTACGCTTCTCATAGCTTGGTTGAAAATGATATTGGTTGGAAATTACTCACTAGCATTGGGATGAGAGAGAATAGAGACCCAAGACCACCCAACAACTAATATATCTATTAATGTTATTTGTTTTTTTTTACCTTTGTTGACTTTTCTTAGGCCTCTCAATGTTTCCCTTTTCCTTGAATGTTTCCTATTTAAAAATAAAAGGTATAAGTGCACCGAAAGTTATAATGTAATTGAATTATAAAACTTTAAAAAATTACAATCAAGTCCTAATATTTATCATGAAAATGTAATTGAGTCATCAAACTATTAAAAAGTGCAATCAAGTCCTACAACTTCTCACAAATATATAATTGAGTAAAAAAACTTTCAAAAAGTACAATCAATGAAATGACTTGATTTGATAAATTTGACAAGTTTTAGGATTTGACTGCACTTTTTGAAAGTTTTAGAGCTCAACTGCACTTTCGTAATAAATTTTAGGATTTAATTGCATTTTTTGAAAGTTTTATAACTTAACTGCACTTTCGTGATAAGTTTTAGGGCTTCCATTGCAATTATTCATTTCGACCAAAAAAAAAAATGCACTTATCCCTAAAAAAAATTCCTACATAGTATTTACTGGTGGATGAACCAAAATGATCCCGTGTGCTATTGCCTTTCAAGAAAATATTTACCTATTATTCTCTACCAGAATCAAATATTATTTACATTGAATATTCTATGAAGAATTACACATTTTATATATCAATGCTCGTATGTTTTGCAAGTTTTTAGGTACTTAGAATTATGTTTCGACTTTTTATAAGGATGAGCTTTCAAGCAAAATTTGAAAAACAAAAGGCATTTTTTAATCTTTAGAAATTTCATAAATTACATGGAGATGTAGATGCCAATATCTATTAATTCAAAAGTTTTAGGTATTCTTACACGAGTCTCACGATTTGCCAAAAACCAAGAAAAACAAAAGTACATCAAAATGCTCTTGGGACTAAGCTTGATACTTCAATGAACAAAATGGCTCTCTTAACTGGCCATAGCCTTTGACTTATCATTCGTTCACGTAGCCAATCTCAGCATTTACATTGGCGTCATCTTAAATTGAAATTTTATCATCCCAGCCTCATCTTTTTCTACTTATTTATCATCATCTATAAATTGATTTTCCATAACTTTGCACCGTCATCTTCAGCTACCCTAATCTGCCCAAGTCAACTACACAAGAATTGTCCAATTAGGGTTTTGATTTCTGGTACCTCCATGATTGTATTTGGTCATGAGCTCCTCCAAGTCAACGAAAACTCCACCTCTTCCTCCCTCCATGTGTGACCAATTTTCTTTCAAATTAATTCATAAGTAATGATTATCCATTTGATTTTTCTTTGGTTTTTCCCCTTATTTCTCTAATTTGAGCAATATTTTTCTACTCTTACCAAACTCGAGAGTGCTTGACTCGGTTCTTCTTTCGTCCCAGCTCCATCTTTTTTCACACACGCACACGGACAAGGGCACGCAGAGAGAAGCTTCCACTTGTAAGTTGGTGTTAATATATACAAATCTCTAATTGACATCGCAATAAACTAAATGAATTTCTAATGAAGAGAAGAGCTTTCAGCAAAGCATTTTTTAATTTTTTCTTTTTACTTTGTGTAAAGCATAAGCCTGCATGTTAATTAAATTGATAATGCACTGTTTAATGAGTCTAAGGCCCCTCCAAAAAGTCCTACCTGCTCTGCCGTGTGGTATACATATAATAATTCATTGATTTTTGGGGTGTAGAGCATTGATGGGTTGGGATAGCTTTTGCGCACGGAACTAAGTTGGTGTTTCTGATTCGGTCAAAGGCAGGACATTCATGCAAGAACCAAGGGTTTATATCGAATAAGACTAAAAAACCTCTCACGTATTGAAGTGCAAGGTCCCAATCGTTTGACTACCTCGAGCAATGCCTTGGTTTGTTGGTCTACAAAATCGAAACTTCAATTTCGTCCTTGGGATACTGCACTACCTGTCTTATAAATTGGAGTTGTTAAATTGTTTTGATGATAATGGCATCTTCATTTACGACTTTAAGTTACTATTTGTATCAACAATATACCTGATCATGAGCTTAACGGTTCAAGAGGCACAAGGGTTTAATAAGATTTTTGGACATGCATAGGCAAGGGCATTTAGTGAGAAAACCCGACCCGGATGGACTGGAGTTAAGTCACGCACACACCCAATGATTTGTATATAATACTTTTGACGATGGGCGGGATTGTGCAAAATCTTACCCTTGATATTAAGGTACAGCTTGCCTTGAACCCACCCAACGACTACAACTACTTGAAAATGGTTTCGCATTACTTTTCATGATTAAAATAGAGCAGATTTCCTACTTGAATTTATTTCGCACACATCTTCTAAGGCATAAAGTGATGGATGTAAACCGTTCTTCATAAATTTTCTAGAACTTTAGGGTTCGGACACTGAAGTGGTTAGTTTGTGCGTTCCTCATACCGAGGCCATGGGCCTTGTCGTAGCCATGGATGACCTTGATTGAGGTCACCCATGGCAGCTCTCCACCTTGATTGTGTATGTGTGCGAGCGGGCACCGACGATTGAGAGCAGAATGACGGTTGCCTACAATGGCGATGACTTTGCTCCAACCATGGTGGGTCACGGTGGATGGCGGTGGCTTGGAGAGTTGGAAATGAATGCTAGGGTTGGTGTTGGGTGAGTTGACGAGGGGGGGTGGAGGGAAATTTGGTAATTTCGGCCAAGAGGATGGAAAGTGGTGTTTCTAAAATTAAGGATAAAAAGTGGCGCTAAGGTTAAATGTGAGAAGGGTATTTGGTATTTTTCCAATTCAAATAACCTTTTCTTCTTTCTAAATGAGAATGCACTAGGATACTCTCCTAGAACTTCATCCATTTCTATAAGTCTTCCTTTTGTTTTCTCTCCTTGTCTTCTTATCGTACGAACGAGTCAAGGCTATGTTGTCTCTAGCAGGCACTGACCATGTTTAATGGCCTAATTCTCTAAAAAATCCTTAACTTTATGTCAAGTCTCAAATTTGCCCCGAACTTTTTTTTATCTAAAAAAATACTCCAAACTTTAGGTTCAATCCCAAATCTGCCCCGAACTTTTATTTTATGTAAAAAAATAACCTAAATTCAATTTATCTTCGAAAATATATCCCAGTGATCCAGTCCTAACTTGACGTGGCACTTCCATGTTTATAATAAATCCACATTAGCAAAATAATGGTTTTTTTAGACAAAAAAAAGTTCTGAGCAAATTTAGACTGAACCTAAAAATTAGGTTTTTATTTTTAAATTAAAAAGTTTTTTGGGGTGGATTTATTATCGTCCCTAACTTTCATATCCTATAATGGTTTTATTTTGGAGAATTTCAACAATTTTTATTTGGTTTGATTTGTTATCGAAGTGGAAATGCGACACCGATATGTACCTATCACCCAATTACTTTGCTGATGTGGATTTGTTATGGAGTGGAAGTCTCATGTCAAGTTAGATCTGGATCACCGGGGTATATTTTTGAAAATAAATTGAATTTTGATGATTTTTTTTACATAATATAAAATTCGGAGTAGATTTGAGATTGAACCTAAAGTTTGGGGTTTTTTCTGAGACAAAAAAAAGTTTGAGGCAGATTTGGGACTTGACCTAAAGTTGGGGTTTTTTTAGGAAATTCACCCTATGTTTAATTAATGGAACTAAGCTGCACACAGGCACACAACAGAAGCACCATTTCATTCACAAACACATCTTCATCGAACCAAACCTAATTCCTTGAGCACGACCCTTCTTATATCGAAAACGTTGGGCCGTTTTACCTGTTCAATGCAACAGAACGCGTCCTCTCCACAATAAAATAGAAGTGCTAAATTATGTGACCGATGGTCAGTCCCTTGCAACTAGAGATTGCCGGTGATTTACTTATTGAAACCTCGCAACCACCATGATTTTCCTTGATCAACATTGAAAGCCTTGCAGATCACCAACTATAATTTATTTAACAAAAAAAAATTCTAAGAAAGCCAAAGCCCGATACTACTCGGAACCGATGCAACTCGACATGTTTTTATATCGCTTTCTTTTCTTCATATTTTCAAAAGAAAGTTGTTAATAATGACGTACGAACTTACTATTGACATGAGCACGAGATGAGGAGCTCTAGAAGTGAGTCACGATCCTAGCTGTCTCAAACTTGTCCATGTTGGAGCAGCCAATGTTGAATTTTAGTAGACATTATAAAACAGGTTAAAGGTGCTAAATTAGCTCTTAGTCAAGCATGTCCCACTTTAGGGTAACTCTTGGAATAACATACGTTTTTTGTGTGGGGGGGCCAAAAAATGTGAAAAACCGCGTGTTGGGTCGGATCGCCTTTATAAATTCAACACAACCAACGCTACCTGACTTCACCTACGTTTGCCTCCTCAACCATTTGCATGTAAGAAATTGCTTAAAAAGGGCCAATCATATTAAAAATATAATGGCTGATTAGTGAGTGTTTAAGAAGTTTCATCCTGCTTTCTTTCATTCATTGAGTAGTCAAGATCACAGCGTTAAACCCCTCTGTACTCCAACAACACATTACATATATAGGCACACATGACCTCACTCTATAGATTTTTTATGCAAAAAAGTGAGAAAAGATTTTAACTAAGATATAGTCAAGGATTGTATACAGTTTCAAATATTCGAAGAAATAATTTCAAAATTGCGCCATCTTACCTTCCTCGAAGATATGTCACTGCCCACGTATTCTATAAATGCCAACTCACGGTCTCTAATTCCAAATAAACACCAATCAAGCATCTATCTTCATGTGTCAATTATTCAAGCCAATTTGAACCTGATCATTCTCACCAAAATGAAGAGAAACCCTCATGTTCACCTCTCTCTAGCCCTCTTGGCGATAGTCCTTTCCATCGCCTTCTCCTCTGTAACTCGTTCCAATGCCCAACAGCCTCCATACAGTTACCCTCCAAGCTTCCCAAACCCTAGGCTCGACAGGGCTTACATTGCCCTCCAAGCCTGGAAGCACGCCATCACCTCGGACCCGAAGAACTTCACCGGAAACTGGTGCGGCCCTGAGGTGTGCAACTACACTGGGGTCTTTTGTGCCCCGGCCCCTGGCGACCCACACAACCTCACCACGGTGGCCGGCATTGACCTCAACCATGGCAACATCTCAGGGTACCTCCCGGAGGACCTTGGCCTCCTCACCGACCTCGCACTGTTCCACATCAACTCGAACCGCTTCGAAGGAACTCTTCCCCAGAGCTTCCACGACCTCCGCCTTCTCTTCGAGCTCGACGTGAGCAACAACCTCCTCTCTGGCGAGTTCCCCACCGTGATCTTCTACCTCCCTTCCCTCAAGTTCCTTGACATACGCTTCAACATGTACCATGGCAAAGTGCCGGCTAGGGTGTTCGACTTGAAGCTAGATGCCTTGTTCATCAACAACAACAACTTCAGCTTTAGCCTGCCGCCGAACATCGGCAACTCCCCGGTCTCCGTGATCGTCATCGCGAACAACAACCTCAGCAGCTGCCTCCCCTCGAGCATATCAAACATGTCAAAGACCCTCAACCAGATCATCATCACAAACTCAGGGCTGACCGGGTGCTTGCCGCCGGACATCGGGGCACTGAAGAACGTCACGGTCTTTGACGTAAGTGGTAACGACCTGGTCGGGGAGTTGCCAGACACGATCGGGGACATGAGGAGCTTGGAACAATTGAATGTGGCTCGCAACAAGCTATCCGGTGAAATCCCAGAGAGCATATGCTCTTTACCTAAGTTGCAAAACTTCACTTATTCAGATAATTATTTCTGTGGAGAGCCAGAGATCTGTCTCAAGTTGCCAAGTGAGGATGATAGAGAGAATTGCATTCCTGAGAGGCCACTCCAAAGGTCAGCCGAAGAATGTGCGGCTTTCTATTCACACCCTGTTGACTGTGGAGCCTATGGCTGCTGGCCCCGAAGCCTGCCACCGTCGCTGCCTCCGGCGATTGCTCCTTCTCCATCGCCGCTGCCTCATTAGTTCCACTAATAGTCTTGATCGCCGGACAGAGACTTATTGAAAAGAAAGAAAGAAAGAAAGAAAAAGACTTGTCTTAACAACCTTTTTTAGGTTTAGTTTCTTAGCCAATTGTGTTGCTTGTATAGGAGGGTTTGGTGTTGGACCCCCTTTGTTTGCATTGAGAAAAAAAATGGAAATTTTAATTTACTTTGATTTCTATATTTTATGTATAGGGGGTTTCCCATAATACAAGGTATGTGCTGTTGCTAATTTTTTTTAAACGAATAAAGGTAGCTGTAAATTTCTTCTCTTGGTCAATTGATAAAGCCAGATTATAAAAATCCCATTGCCTGCTTGCTCCTATCTGAATTTGCCCCCTTCGAAAACGACTTGTATGTAAGACTCTTGCCATTGCACACACCAACGCCAATTATCATTCAACAAAGGCGAAATTCACCTGTTCATATGGTCAATCTATATTCAGACTATATTCCTGCAGGTACTAGGAAAATATTTTAATCCGACTTGATGGGCATATGTTAAGAATTTTATCGACTCGAGGCTTTATCTAGGTATGCTGTCCTATCCGAAGAAAGCAAGGCAGCCCTAATTTTGTATTTTTTTGCGAAAACTGATTGGAGGCAAATTCGAAATTTTCTAGGAAAATTCGAGATTTCTCTCTTTCTTTTCCTTTATCACGCTGTAATCGTGCTCGCCAAATCGACAACGGGCATGAAGTAATTCATTCGTCATCACAGACATAAGGTCACTATAATTGAAATAAACTAATCTTCAGTTCCATTCATCGAATGCAGGGAACTTCCCTTGACTTCCCAATTGATGCGCATTGGTCATTACCTACCTAATGTTTCGATGAACAGTTGATGTGTTTGTTTATGTGGCAAAACACGTGATGAAGACAAACATGTGAAGTCGATGTCTCGTATAGGTGATGCCACATGGACCTAAATAGACATCGAAAAACAGACCTTTTATCTTTTCGAAAGAAACAAACCAATGAAGAGAGGAGAAGGGGGGAGGAGTCGCCGCCGGCTGGGGGTCAACGGGATTGTCGGCGACCACACTCTGGCCCTCCACCCGTTCTTTCCCTCCCTACCAAACCCTTCTTCTAGCTCCACCAAGGCTCCATTCGAGAAATCAGTCTGGAAAATGGCGAAAAAAGTTATAGGGCGAAGAAAATAGGGTAAAATTTTTGTGGGTATGAAGAGGAAGGAAAATTTTTAAATTTGAGAGAATTTCTTTGCATTTTCCAGTCTCTCGTTCTTCCAAAAATAGCCCAAAGAAAAATGGAAAAAATTTGGAGAAGATGAAAATAGAGTTTATTGTTTGAGGCATGTAGCATTGTTCTTGAGAATAACTCCGCCCTTCGGAGAATAAAACTAGGTGCAATGGACAGACCTTCATCATTACTCTGCTCAAAATACAAGAAGGAACAGGAACAACAAAATTATATTTAAAACCCAATAAAAAAAAAGGAAAGAAATGTAAGGAGACAAGATAAATTTCTTGTCGAGGTGTGTAAATTTGGAGTGTGGTTTAAAGGTTCTTTTATAGGCAAATGAAATAGAGGGTTGGTGAGAAACAAATTAAATCAGCCGTTTGTCTTTCATCAATTATTGCAAAATCCATTATTCACCAAGTGTAAAAATCAAGGCGCTTTTCATGAAATTGATGGTTATCAAAGCTGTTACAAACCAATGACTTTCAATTTTCAAAACCGTAGAAATATTCAACAATTATCCACATATTTGATAAGGTTTTGAAAGAAAGGAAAGCATTATGTTGGGTTAAACTCAATTGAATGTCATGCATCGAAGTTGGTGACTATTGGGCTATGAACCAGACCTACAAAGAATGAGATATAATTCACATAATTAGTGGTGAAGTTTGAAACTTCTATGAATCAAGAATTTCTTTTGTGAGTTATAATTTTCAACAATTACGCTACAACCCACGATTTTGTTCTTAAATGTGATTTTGCACTAATAGGCTATATGCATGCTTGGTTTATTCATGAATGTTCTAGAGATTTTGCCAAATTTCTCATGGGAGCGGCTTCGCTCCGCACTTATATAGGTGATTCCATCTAATGTATATTGCAATTTATTATATAACTAATAATGGATATGAAATTCATTTGGAACTTAACTTAACCTCTCTTTCATTGCAATCTTGCTCTATTCTCAATTTAGGAGGGACAATAATTATTAATAGTGTATAACTAGATCACCAAGTGAACTGATATTACTCATATGGACTTAATTTATGGGATCGCCAATCACATGGGTTGGGTTACTGTCGTTATTGATTTTTCTCAACTAGCTTAAGTCCCATTCCCTTTGATGTATCATTAATCAATTTTCTTACCAAAGGCTTAGTTAGAGGATCGGCCAAAATCATTTGTAACTTCACATAATCAATGGGGATATCCATCTCTAAGCAACTTCTTTACCACATCATGTCTCAATCGGATGTGTCTATTTTTACCATCGAAAGTTTAATTCTTTGCAATGGCTATTGCTGCTTGACAATTATAATGCATAGATACATAAGGTGTCAGTTTCATTCCCAAAAAAAATATTTACTAAGAAGTTTCTAAATCACTCAACCTCATTGACAGTCCATCTAGAGCTACAAACTCGACTCCATGGTGGACTTAAGGATTACTGTTTGTTTAGCTAATTTACAAGCTACAGCACCTCCACTAAGGATGGACACATCCACCATTGGATTTTGTTTCATCTAAATCCGAGATTCGATTAGCATCACTATATACTTTTAATACAACTGGAAATCTACTATGTAAATTGTCATAGTTTATGGTTCTTCTCATATATTTCATTACTCTACCCAAGGTAGTCCAATGATCACCGTTGGGATTTTGTATATATCTATTTGCTTAGTCTACAAATAACATAAGCTATATCAGGTCAAGTATAGTTCATTAAATGCATCAAACTCTTAATAATCTAAGCATACTCAGACTGAGCCACGCTATCTCCTCTATTTTTATTAGTTAGGTATTAGCTTAACTCTTAAGTGTGACATCAAAGTGTTCATATTTTTAAAGTAGCATCTCTACATAATGCTCTTGAGTAAGCATTATGCCACTATTACTCCTTATGATTTCAACACTCAAAATAACATAAGTTTCTCCCAAGTCTTACATATCAAATTTCGAAGTCAGAAAACATTTTTTTTCGCACACATTATAAATTTACTGAAATATGTGTTTTTAATCTCAGAAATCAACCTTGTTGTCGCATTTTCTTAATATAAGGAAAGCTAACACACCATAATCTAACACGTCATAAGTCAATAGATTCAATCGAGTAGGCAGAGGAAGTAACGTCTCCATCGAAACATCAGAAACGTTAAGAACAACAAAGTCCACGATTACGATAATCCTTTCCCACAAAGACATTATTCTTTGTCACGACAATCTTGTCAAAAAAAATTTTTGTACATTTTCTATATTGCCCTGGGAAATACTAAGGTTATGGGCCTCTAGAAGTTTCAAGGATTGAGTTTGGGCTTGTTGGGCCATCTTCTTTGATTTATTGGGCTTTACAATTTTTATGGTCCATGACACATGGAGTATATATAGCCACTTGTAAGTTTGGCAAAGTTAGGGTTTTTGAGCTTCCAAAGAGAGGGTTTGCAAACTTTCAGCTGCCGGAGCCGTCTCTCTGCGCCACCAGGGAGCCCCTCGTCTCCTCCAGCCATGGCCGTCGGGTACCTCCCTCCTCCTCCTCCCTCTTCCCTAGCTCGCTTCGTAGCCACTGCCCTGTTCGTTTTCTGGGTGAAGATGGGCTGATGTCTTTGTCCCCTTTCTGTCTCTGTTCGATGCAGGAAGAACAAGCGGATCTCGAAGGGGAAGAAGGGTGGGAAGAAGAAGGCGTGAGTTGCTCGATTCTTCGGCGCTTTTTGCCCTGTTTTGAGCTGCCGATTCTGCTGCGGTTTTGATCTTTTCTCTTGTTCTGGTCTGGCGGTTGTAGGGTTGATCCGTTCGCGAAGAAGGACTGGTACGATATCAAGGCGCCCTCCGTGTTCACCGTCAAGAATGTGGGCAAAACGCTTGTTTCTCGTACTCAGGGTACAAAGGTACGGTTTTCATTGTGTCTTGGCGAAGATCTGACAGCTGGTGTTGGACCCGTCTCGGTGTTCTGGAATGCTTGGATGAGTTCTCGTGTTTGCGCCTGAAAATCGTTTGAAGATAATTGCAAGTGGTACTGTGTGGAGTTCAGCTAAGTCTGGGCTCAACGCCACGAGACATTGTGAAAATGACGTATTAAAAGTTGATGAGTTATGTTCTTTTGTTTGTTTTCATTTGGTGCCTTTTGATAAGTAGGCGATGGACCGATTATATTCTCTTGATATAACACAAAAATTGGTGGAAGGGACAAAGAGTTAATGGATCGGACTTTTTTCTGGAAAAATTCTGCTCTGGATGTGGACTGGGAATTTGTCGGCTCTGTAAATTTATACGCTAGATCGATGTATTCTCATTTGGAGTTTGTTCCTGTGAAGTTTTTTCTCCACGAACTGGGAACTTGGGTTTAGGTTGTATTCCCCTGACCACTTCCCCACGAAGCATCAAAGTTTTTTCTTGCTGTTTAGTTCAGGACTTGTCGAGGGCTTGATCAAGTGATATTCTATCCTTACCAAAATGGAAGAGGTCTCAGTTTCGATATCCATCGTCCGTCCCTGCCATAACCTATCCCAAAATTGATGTCTGTGGAGCTTCCATGATTGACAAATTGATGTCAAATGGTATTTGCATGAGAACATATGATGTCCTGTCAAACCAATGAGCCTTATAGATGTGGATTTGCAGTCAACACTTCTATAAGCTGTGGCAAGATGACATGGCTCTTGGAGTAAAAATTACTTGTTAATCAGGATGTGCACATAGGCGTAGGTTAAGTGACATTGTTTTCTTATGATTGCCCCATTCACTCTGGCTCCTTGTAAATGCCTTTTATAAATTTGCATACCCATGTATGTCCATATTGAGTTAAAAAATGGTATCTACATGCAAGACTTACGGGGCCTATTCCGCAGATTGCTTCAGAAGGTCTCAAGCATAGAGTGTTTGAGATATCGCTTGCTGACCTTCAAGGTGATGAGGACCATGCGTACAGGAAGATCCGTTTGAGATCTGAAGATGTCCAGGGTAGAAATGTCCTGACTAATTTCTGGGTAATTTTACATTTACGATTGCTCAATTCTGTCCTTGTTTATTTGCATGTTGACTCCCTCTTGACTCACTGTTCTCCTGTGGTAAATTAGGGCATGGACTTTACAACTGACAAGCTGAGGTCCCTGGTGAGGAAATGGCAAACTTTGATCGAAGCCCATGTTGATGTCAAGACGACAGATAATTACACATTGAGGATGTTCTGTATTGGCTTCACTAAGAGACGTCCTAACCAAGTCAAGAGGACCTGCTATGCTCAGTCTAGCCAGATTAGACAGGTTATTTTCTAATGTTGAGTCATAACTGACTAGTTTAATTACATAGCTAAAGTAGTAATTCATGCAGCTTTGGGATTTTTCATGACTTCTTTGACATAATCTTCTATCTTGGGATCATATAATGTTCTTGTTAAAATTTTGAAGAATTACAACGTGGGTGATCTATATGTGACGTCCCATAGATAGTATATCTTCAACTTGGCAACAGTTATTTTAGTCCTGTTGTGTAAATTTTTTATTTGCAAAGTTCCTGCATTAGAATGTATACATTCACAGGTGATTAACTAAACAGTATTACTTTGTTTCTCCTTTTCAGATACGTAGAAAGATGAGGGAAATCATGGTAAACCAGGCAACATCTTGTGATTTGAAAGAGTTGGTCCGCAAGTTCATTCCAGAATCAATTGGAAAGGAGATTGAGAAGGCAACATCAAGCATCTATCCCCTACAGAACGTGTTCATCCGGAAAGTGAAGATCTTGAAGGCTCCTAAGTTTGACCTTGGGAAGTTGATGGAGGTATAATCCTTGTTGGAGCAACTATAAAAATTGTTAAATGTTGAAGTATGCCTGAATCTGGATTGACAGACAAATCTTTTTACTTTTGCCATCTTTGATATGTGCAGCATGAAAAAGTTTGTGATGTTCCATTTTCAGCATTTGGGAATCTAGATCTTTCTCTAAAATAAGATGAAAATCGTTGATAATTTGCCCCTGCCAATTAGAACAGAGATGATTTTGTAGCCTAGTTTGCTTAAAGGATCTTTGCTTGGCCCTAACATCTTCCACAATGTCGGAGCCATGCTAATGATCATTCTGTTGGTCTTTCTATAGGTCCATGGAGATTATTCGGAAGATGTTGGTGTGAAGCTGGACAGGCCAGCTGATGAAACAGTGGCAGAGATGACTACCGAGGTTGTTGGAGCTTGAATGTAGAGTTAATGAGATGCTGAGAATGTGTCTTATAGAGTTACCTCGATCATTTCCATTTTAAGGGAGGTTTTATTTGTGAACCTGCTGAAAATTTTCTTTCGAGTACCTTATGACTGTTGTTTCATCAAGGAAGAGAAGAGAATTTTGTTCTTTAATTTTGTAGACACCCTTAAATTTTTGTTCTCAGCCATCTAAATTATGGTTGTTTATCTAGCCGTTTTTCTGCGAGTCTATGATGTGCCAAATTTTGTGCGACCTTTTTCGTGGGACACTTCAACGGGTCCTCTTTCAGACATTTGGTTTAAATTGTATGCAACCCTGCATCCATATATCGACCAATTTGTGATCCCTTAACAAGTCCCTTGTTCCCTTTGTTTTCTCCAAAAACTAAGAGTATAATGGTCCTGTCCTACAGCCCTCTATGTTGGCGGATAAGCTCCTCGTATTGGTGCTTTTGGTACTTCAGGCATTTGATCAAGGATGTTAAGCATTCTTGGTTGGACGGTCAAATGTTCCTCATTGTCATCTGTTTTATATTTAGGGTGAATTTCTGTCAAGTTCATGGCAATTCTTTTGTACCGAGAAAAACTACAAAACTATTATTACATTAATAGGGAGAAATGCCATGAGTATCTTGAAATTTTTTACAACAGGAAGGTACATGTCTATCGAAACATTCCCATATGAACAAAACTTGGTTCGGTTACTTTGTGACGTTATAGATGGATTTTGTTCTGCCGCTTCTGCAGTGGGACGACGCTGCCATAGTTGGAATCCAAGTAGCTACTTGGTATCACGGAGTCAAAAACATAGAGACGCCAAGAACAGGAAGTCACATCACACAAGCTGCACAATGACCGTCTTCTGGCCTTAGTTACGAGCTTAAGTGTACATGGATTCCAGATATCATAAATTCTTCATTGCAACGAAAAAGGGAAAAACGAAAAGGACACCGTTAATTGAGTAGCCTGAGCTGAGAGAGTCTTCCTGGGTGATGCCGTTAGAATCTGCTGATCACCATCTACTAGCAAATGGTCTACTGCAAGGATGTACATTACACGACTAAACAGAATCGCAAACATAAACTTTCTCCTGATAACGCCCATTGCTCCTAATTATTCTGGTCCCAGTGAACACGAAGGACCAACTGTTTCATAGCTAACAAGAACATATTATTAGTACATGAGAGGGGAAGGCAAAATGCAGCCATAAAAACAGGCACTTTTGCGACTCTTGCATCAGCAACTCTGCTTGCTTTAATCACTCATCAGCATTAAGCCTCCCGCAGCCGCAAAAGCAGGCCTCCTTCTTTTGCCTTCCCCCGTTCCTCGATCCACTGTAAATGAAATCCCTCAGAATGATGCCCGTCCTGCTCCTTGAGAACCTGCTCTTCCCTTTGCCTTTTTTCTCGTCCTCCATCTTCAGCAAGGCGTAGTTGATATTCTGCACCTCGAACTGCAAGCGCCCGATCTTCTCGCTCTCTTTCCTCGCCTGTTCCTTCACTTTCTGCTCCCGGACACTTTCAATGTCCTCCATCTCGACTTCATCCTTCTGATCCAATGAGGATAAGTTCATGTTGATATCTTTCACCAGATGATCGTTCATAACCATCAGATGCATGACTGCCTCCTCCGCTTCTTCTAGCTCCCTCTTCACTGTCTCGTACTTGACCTTGTGAGACCTCTTGCTCCTCTTCTTCAGTTCCGCTTTCCTTCTCATGTCTTGCATGCTCGCCTGGAGACCTGTCAACTTCTGAGCGTCAGAAGCGAGTCTGTCCAAGATCTTTTTCTTGCTTCTCTCTTTACCAAGTTCTCTACTGGTCGAGACCTTGTCAATGCCCAGTTCTTTCTCAATCTCTAGTTCTGACGAAGGGTTTAGACTCTTCTTCCATGCATCTTCAAGCATCTGATTGTTTGTCCTTTCTTCATCTCTACTGCTTATTTCATTACACACAGAATCTGAAGCTTGATCGAGTGGAATATCCTTCATCAATTGCCCTGTCTGAGGAGTTTCGTATTTGGACTTGGTTGGCTTCTGGTCATTACTGAGGTCATTTCCAAGTCCTATTCCCTCTTCATGGAAATCCTTTCTCTCTAGCGAGTCACTTTCGAGATTCATAAGCGTGTTTTCTCTTTTCTCCATCCCAATCCTTCCCATTTCTTCCCTGACAGCCTTTTCAACAGCTTCAATCCTATCTTGCATCTGCTGCAAATCTGAGACTGCTGGTACTGTAAAGCTTTGTTCATCTTGGAACTTGGCATGTCCGTTTTCATGAAATTGATAGGCCTCTTTCGCATCCTGGAGAGAATTATAACAGAACAAGTTATCATCTTCAGCTGAACTAAAGCTCATTGCTCATATGGCACTATACTATATGATACAGCTATAGGGAATGGAAAAGTCAATGATTTGGATGCCTTTACTCTTTACCTTTACTCTCTGATTTTTCATATAATTCAATATGTGATTGTAGCAGAAAAAGAGGAGACTTTCTCATTTAGTTATTGCTTTTCGGTTTATCTACTCAGCTTGTTTTGAAATGCAAACTTATTCTTGATGATGAACAATACCTTGTGCTTCCAGTCATTGGATTGTGGCTTGAGAGACGTCATCCCATCTCTAAGAGATGATAGGATGGGAACATATGCAGATAGCTCACTCTTTAGTCCACCAATTTCACTCTCTAAGAACCCAAGTTTTTTTTTCATCTGTTCCATATCCCCATTCTTCATGGCACTTTCACCCCTCAAGCTTTGACAGACTTCACTTAGCTCCTGAACCTTATTTTCAAGAAGAACTTCTCGAACGGAAGAAATTTGGAGATCAAAGTAAAATAGTTGCAGCCTCAGCCTCCCAAAGTTCAAACTCATTGCTCCTCTCTAGCAGCTCTGAACTCAAATTCTCTTCTCGAATCCTCTGTTCCTCGATTTCATTCTGCAATGTGTTCACTTTGAGCTCCAAATTCTGTTTTACTTCAATAAGACTTTCAATTTGCTCCTCCTGTCTTTTCCTTATTTCAGATAACTCATGAATCTGCTTTTCTACATTTTCTCTACCCAGTCTTGACTCTTTGTGCTCCCTTTTTAGTTCCTCAACAGTTCTCGACAATTCAATGGCCGAGAACCGAGAAAGCTCCAGTTTTTCGTCTACTTCTGAAAGTTCCTTTGCCTTCTCTCTCAGAAAATCGTTGCCAATCAAAATTTGGTGGTTTAGTTGATCGTTGAAGTCTCTCACTTCATTGAACTCTCTGTCCAACCTCTCGATCGAGTCAACCAGGAGTGACTTTTCTGCCCTTTCTGTCCCTAGTTTCTTCCTCAGCATTTGAATCTCCTCCCTTAGATCATTGTTAATCACCTGGAGGCCACAAAGATCAGCAGCAAGAGCTTTTAGCTCTTCAGCTTTCTCCTTTCCAAAGCTCTGGAAAACTAGAGATTGGTTACCAAGAGAATTCAGTTCTTGGATTATCGCAGAGTTTTCCTCTTCAAGGGCATGCTTTTGTTCTTCCGAATCTGTAATGTTCTCCAACAAAGCTTGGTTTTCAACTAGTCTGTTGGAGTTATCTTCCTGCAAAAGCTGGTAAGCCATTTGCACATCACCCAATTTCTCGCGCATCACTTTCATATCAGTCTCTAGCGCCTCCTGCTGTTGCTCTGCCTTGCCTAGATCCAATTTTAAGAGGTTTTTATCTCTAGAAGCTCATGCTTATCTTTTTCCAGCATCATACATTGCTCGGTCAAGATTCTGAGCTCCTGCTGGAGGAAGTCTTTACTTGACTCAAGCTCGTTACACTCTAATCCGAGTCCTCTGAGAAAAGCAATCAGCACGGTGTTCTCAAACAGCAACTTTTGCTCTTCATCCCTGCTCCTTGTCAGTGATTTCTTTAATTGCCCTATTCTGTCCAAGATATGCACAAAAGGCGGTCGGTCAAGTTGGGAAGGTATTTGCTGTTTCGTGATCTCACCTTCACACCCTACTTCTGCATCAATTTGGAGAGCCCTGAACACCTGATAAATTTCTGTTTTCAGCCTTCCAATTTCATCTGCCAGCATTTCCCCTTCTACTTGCTGCTCGAGGTTTTCGCTCTCCAGTTCATCAATCAACTTATTGGATAATTTCGAGGCTTCAACGTGTTTCTGACATTCTAACAAGAGTGATAAATTCTTTGCTTCTAGATCTTCTACAAACTTCTGCAAGATGAATATCTCAACTTGTGAATTTACGGCTTTCTCCACTTCTTCCTCAAATTCCTTCTTCCTCAGTCGAATTTCTTCTTGCAAAAAGCTTACATGGTTTTCCAAACCTGCCAAACGTGCCTCGCTTGATTGTACGTAAGTTGCACGTTCTTGTTTCTCTACACCAAGGTAGCCCTTTAATTCTTCAACTTGACAAAGAGTGGCCTCTTTCTCCTTCTCCAGTCTATCACATTTTTCTTCCAAGTTGGCAAACCTCCTTTCAAGACTTCCAAGCCTCTGCTCCACATTATCCAAGTGCAAGGCAAGGTTGCCTCTTTCACTTATGAGGCTGGATTTCTCATTAATGAGCAACTGGCAGAATTCATCTAACCTCTTCGATTTTTCTCTCAAGCTCTCAGCCTCAGATCTTGCAGCGGACATCGAACTCTCCAAGGATGAGTTTTTCTCCAAAAGCTTCTGCATGTTCTCAGTGATAATCTGTAGCTGAGAAAGCAAAGCAGCTTTATCAGCCACAAGACTGCATTTTTCTCCCTGCAATGATTGGCAATTTTCCTGCAATAGCTTGATCTTCTCTTTGGATTCTTCTAATGCACTGCTTAACTGGGACAAGGATCTTTCAAGCATCTCATTCTTCTCTGAAATTGTGTCCATGTTCTTTAACTTTTCATAAAGAACTTCTATCTCATCTCTATCCCTTTTCTGGATCTCTTTCAACTCAGAGTTCTTGCTTTGCAACTCCTTCACTGTTTGTCCGAAACATGGAGGGTCAAGACCTGCCAACTCAACTTGCGAGAGAAGCGCTTTATAGCACCCATTTAAGGCCTCAATTTCTTCTCGCAATTGAGTAATCTCTTGCTGGAGAGCAGTGCTGTGTGCTAATTGTGTTGCAAAATCCTGCCCAAGCTTCTCTTTCATCTCCTTCAAGCTATATAGATCATTCTTCAAATTCTTCTCCGAGATGGCGGAGGATGTGTTGAGTTCAGTAAGGCTTCGGTTTTCTTCCTTGACCTTTGTGATCTCTTCCTCCAAACCATGTTTGCACGTCTCCAAATCCTTCAACATTTGAAGCCCACTTTTAATTTCCAAAGCCAGATCTCTCTGCTCTTTCTGAGACTCACAGTGCATCTTCTGTAAAGTCTCCAGACTCGCTTGAACGTGGACAAATTGAAGGCGATCACCTTGCATTTGTTCTTGAAGCTTCTGCAACTCTTCATGCTTCCTAGACAGTTCTTGGTCCTTCATTGCAATCTTCTGTGATAGGTTCTCTGCATCGGACTGCAGAGACTGGTTTGACTTCTCCAATAAAAGACGCCGTTCTTCAGCATTCTTCAACTTCTCGGCACCTATTGCAACTTCATTATTTAGCCTTGTGGCATCATCTTGAGCACGAGAAAGCTCACTTTCCATCCTAGCCAAAGTCTCAAGACACTGCTTGTACAGGAATGCGATTGCTTCTTTCTCTTCATTTGATTTAACAACAGCCTGCTCCAGCTTTTGAATTTCTGCATCTGCCTTCACAGCTTGCTCAGATAGCTTATCAGCATCCATCTCTGCAAGTGAAATTTTACTTTCTAGAACAGATATTGTCTCCAGGCATCGTCGATACTGAAGTAGACCAGCTTCTCTTTCAGCCTCTAGTCTGGAAAGTTCATGCTTGAGATTCTGCATTTCAGTTTCCGCAGCAATAGCCTGCTCACTAAGACCTTTCGCATCCTCCTCAACTTGAGAGAGCTGCATCTCGAGGCTGGATATCTTTCTTAGACTCTGATTGTACTGAGCAAGGCTAGCATCCCTTTCAGCTTCAAGTTTCTCTAGCGCTTCCTTCAATATTTTTATCTCAATGTCTGCTTTGCTCGCTCGATCGTCAAGACCTCTCGCATTCTCCTGAGCATGGTCTAGATCACTCTTCAGGTTAGATATCTGTTCCAGAATTTGCTGGTATTGTGAGAGCATAGAATCCTTTTCAGCTTGGATCTCAGCCAAGATCTTCTTCAAGGTTTGAACCTCGATTTCTGCCCTGCTTGCACGTTTGGACTCTGAAGCAACTTGGTTTTTGAGATTTTGATTCTCGCTAGATAACTGCGACAAACCATTTTGCAAAATTTCAGGTAGGTTCGAGCCTTTGCTAGTTGTTCCATCAGCAGCCCTATATTGAGAAGTCACTTCATCCGACTCAAATATCTCATGCACCTGTTTCAGACCTTTCTTACTTATACAAGAGGTGGAACCTGAGCTTTCCGAATATCCTCCATGTCTTTTTACACCAGATGCATTGTTTGAAGAGAGAGATGAAGCATCTCTATTTGAATCATACATATCAAATGATGCACGGCGAGGCTGAGAAATTTCTGGTGCATGAGGATCAACCTCACCTCCTGAGGAAGAGGAGGCTGAATCTTCGGCTAGTACATCAGGTACTTGATCGGGAAATGCTTCTGCCATAGTTCGATGGGCTTGGCGAAGCTCCACTGTGGCATGGTTGTACCTCTCTGCTAGCGCACGATAAGCGCGGTAGAACTCCTCGACCAATTTCATCAGCTCCGGGCGTCTCTTGTAGTACATTTCAGCCCTCCTTGCAAAAGAGTCCGCATCTTCTTCGATGAGTTTGATCATTGCTTTGACTTTGGTATCCATATCTGGTTGCAAAAAAAAAAAAAGCTAAGTTAAAGCAGCGCGGCCGTGAATGTAGTGAAATGTGCATATCGCACATGTATGCAAGAAAATGCATTTTTAAGCTGCTCTGGCATTGAGGGTATAGTAATAGCAAGGTCTGCAATTTATGTTGGGTATGCTGGAACTGATACTCGAAAAAGTAATACTTGGACGCGACGACAGTTGAGAAAAAACAATTGAATTTCCAATACTTGCGGATGAAGCACGAAGAAGACCTCCAATCCAATGTCCAATAACCAATACATATACTCTAGGATCAGAAAATAATGAACAATCTACGGTGATAAGCTCAGCAAAGTCATTGCACAACCTTTTTTGCCGGCAAAAAATCAATGCACAACTTAAGTAGTAGACATAGTAACTCAGCTAGCAAGCAAGACTCTAGTGAATACAAAATCTACAGATCTGTATAGGGGCACATGATTGAGAAGTTATTAGACATAGCCCATTTTTTTGCCCTTCAAGTCGGGATGCTTTAAAAAAAAAACTGTTCTTCCTTCGAGAATAGTTCTTCCGGACATTCGGTCAATGAGAGTGCAATACCAGCAAAGGTAATTCCATGACTCAATTATTATTGACCCAAGAACAAGCTAGCATCTTGTAGATTGAAAAGCCATTTGAAGAGGATCCTCTTCAAATGCAGTTGGGAAGACTTTTCATGAAAGCAGAACATTACCGGTGAGATTTTCCTGAAGCCATTTTGAATTCTTTGGACTAATGTGGCTACTCCACCACCAAGAATACAAGCGTCTTGATTCGCAATGTAACAGAGTCGCCATCATCACAGCAAAAAACAGTGCTGCAATTGGTTTCGACTTAGCAAAAGCCTCGTCCTTGGACCAGTGACAAAGGCCAAGGTTGTAGATCCAGGCCAGAGTAATAATACCCGAGTCTCCAACTTAGCAGCTTTGTTCAGATAGTCTTTCTCTGTGAACTGAAACATAAAAGGTAAGCAAATGTGAGCGTAACAGAGATAATGTATGGAATTTTGACTGTCAACCAAAAGGAAACACTGAGGATCTCTGATAAACTGGAGATTTTCAAATTAATTTGCGTTTGTCACTCCAGACTCCTTCCTACCATCAAAGCAAATATGCAAAGAAGAGGAAGGAGAAATGGTAATGCCTAATCCAAAACTGGGGGTTGCTTAATCTGGGACTAAGAGTGAAGGGCCATAAATTGTCAGTACCAAGGATATGCTCAAATTCCTACAAAAGAAATGTTCCTAAAGCAGCCAACACAAATCCAGAAAATAAAAAGTATATAACCCGGTAGGTGAAAAAATTAGTGAATGGATTGATTTGTTCAAAACAAAACATTTTTGACTAGTCTAAAATAGTTCTAAACTTTATGCACATAGATCAATCAGTAAACACATAGCAAAAGAAATCCACAATGAGAAAATAACTCCAGGATGCTCCATGATGTGGCAGGAGGAGTTTACTCCAAACATCAAGCAATAAAAATTTACCAAGTAAAATAAAAGAAACATAAAGCTTTGAACTTTCCTGCAAGAGAGCCAGAGCACAAACAAGAACTCTATTACAGCCAGTTTTCCCAACTCAGAAGATCAAAAGCTACCAAGTCCAGATCAGCTCATTTCTTTTAGGATCAGCAAGCCAAACCCAAGTCAAGGAAGAGAAGATTGAGCCCAAAAGCAAACTTTTCACCTAAACCCACTATATCTTTCTTGTTCTTTTGGCTTCGTCCAGATGAGATCAAGAACTCACCAAATGAACCGGCTTTAACTTGCAGATCAGGAAGCATTGCAATCACCGTGGAAAGAGACTTTTCTGACGACCCTGAAGCTCCGAGATCAAGCACAAACCGAAAGAGTGAAAATGTATGATCAGGAGATGCGCTAGTCACTGGACTCAGCAGCTGTGATGGTAGACTTCCAGCTGCTACAGCTCTATCTTACCCCATTTTCTCTCTCTTCTTTCTCTCACTGGAATAATTTCTCTGTTTCTCTCATTGATGGGTCACTTTGGCATTGCATTTCAAGATTCAGGATTGGGTAGTGGGTACTGTCCGTTGTGAAGGGAGAGAGAGAGAGAGAGAGAGACTGAAACAGGCAAAGAATGGCCAGGGGTAAAAACAGTCCAGTGTGAGCATGAAGAAACATAATGAAAATGTTCAGATATTTCTTTCTCTTTTTTTCTCTTGGCAGTTGGACTTTTTGGGTAAGTAATTAATGAGGGTGAATTGTAGAATCTGACGCAAGAGGATTTGACAGGTTAACATTGTATATAGTAAGTCTATTAAATCTAACTCAATCACATTTCAAAAATTTATAAAACTCATGCTGATTTTTTTATAAAAAAACACGAGTTTCTATACAGCTAGCTATAGAATACATATAAAGTATTTTTTTTTTGACACAGTGTACACATGACTACTCATAAAAACAATTTTATGGTCGAGTGCTCTGACTACTAAGTAATTTTATTTATTTTTTTGGTCGGAGACTACTAAGTAATTCAAAAACCCAAAATTTTCTCGCTTACATATTTTTTTCACTGCGTTTTCTCTCGATTTTTAAAGGTGGGAATTGGACTTTCTTGGGTGGGTAGTGATCAATGGGGGTGGAGCCTGAGGTTTTTGCACTTTCGCATTAAGACCCAAATGATTTTGCTCTGTGAAAATCTGGTAATGATTCAGCTTTTCATTGTGTTTCGAAAAAAGAACCATAGATCTCCAGACTTTGCTGTCCTTTGTCGCCTCTCTTGTCGTGACAGAATTGGTGACTAATCTGCCCTTGCTTCAGATCTCGACAACGTGCTTTTCCTTGTGCTGAGGATGGTTCACATTGCACATATGCAACAGCTTCCCTTTTCCCGCTTTGCTTTTCTTTTTCCCTCCTTTTTCTTGGGCAGTGAAGATACAAAGGATCACTTCACCTATAAGGCTATGAGCTACTAAGGGATGGGATTAGTGACTAATTACTGATTTGCATAGGCTAACCACAACTTGTTCTAGAGGAGCTACCACTTGAGAGGTTGAGGATGGGATTTTTTCAACAATGTGGACCTTTCTGAGGTGCATCTAAACTGGCTAGACACTCCTATATGTGCACAAAATAAAGGAAAAGGAAAATTTTGGATACCATCTTTAAGAAAAAAGGGTTTTGTCCGTTTAGAGTGACTTTTGATTACCCTTTCAATTTATTCTTATAGATAGAAAGTTTTCTGTCTTTCATATTTGAGATGTTGACTTTTGCGTGATACGAAATCTTACGGATATTTAGAAACCTACACATATGACACTTAGGGTTCATATGTGTAAGACTATGATGGCTTTTTAGCACTAATTAGTAGTCCTGTGATACTCGATAATAGGTGTTGGTTATACTTTAGGAATTCTTAAAATGCTATGAGATATATGTTGTCAATATTCATTGTTTTCACTGTGCATAGAAAAGCTTTCCTACTGTTTTTAAGGGCCTTATGAACTTAATAATATATTTTCTCAGCAATGGTCATGCTGTATAGATTCCAGCAAAGTAATGTACTTCAATGGATCGATTGATTGACATCCAAATTCCAAAGTTCTTCCGGCCAAAAACTATATTTCAATTTAAGGAAAAAACAAACAAAACACAGCTCTCTAATTAGTTTTTATAGTATTCCACCAAAAAAAAAATTAGTTTTTATAGTCAGTTGGTGACTCCTAAGAGTCAATGGGTGCACTTATTCACCATAATTCAAATGAAGCAAGTTGCGGTTGACATTTTGACTTCTTGCCCCACTAGAGAGTAGCCAAATCACTTAAATGTCACATAATTCAACATAATTAATGGTATAGATAAAGGATCTATGTAATTAGAAGCATAAACGGTAGGTCCATCAAGGCAATTAAACACGGATTCCCTTCCCCAAAATGTTTTATCATACAAGTCATTATATACCATAGATGCATATAATCACATATAAGTAATTCATATTAAGCGAGAGATGCACATGCAACTTTAGCCACGTTGCATAAAATATGAAACTGCCATAAATATGACAATCAAAACCCGAGGGATGCACACATTAGGTTTTTCATCTATCTGAGATATCTCAAGTAGATGATGAATTGCTTGTCATTGACTCTCGAGGGAGATTGATCGGGACAATTACCAAAAAAGTCGTAAACCTATTTTAATTGAGTCAATTCAATTATAATTTTTTTTTGCTAATTGAGTCTTAAACATTTTGCATTTGTGCCAATTCAGTCCATTCGGCCTATTTTGGCAAGAAATCGCTGACATTGACACCGACAGCTTACGTGGCGCGATTGGCGTTAACGTGAACAATTTATAATAATATTTTAATATTTCGTAGAATTTTTTTATTTTTTCTTTTCTTTCTCTTTCTTTTTTCTTTCTTCGCTTCTTCCTCTAGCCTGTCGTCGGACGTTGGCAAGGTCGAGCGTCACCTAACCACTAGCGAGGCTTGCTAGTGGCCGGTAAGGTCAACCTCGCCTACCCTCGTCAACAACCGGCTACAGAGGAAGAAGGAAGAAAAAAAAAAGAAATCGAAAGAAAGAAAATCAAAAAATCAAAAATTATTAAAATATTATTTAAAAATATCCACGTCAATACCGGCCACACTACGTAGGGCGCCAAGCGTCCATGTCAACGATTTCCGACCAAACTTGACCAGATTAACTGAATTGGCATAAATGCAAAATGTTTAAGACTCAATTGGCATGCGGTTATATTAGTAAAAAGGTTGGAGGGTGGAGACGTTAGTATCACAGGTGCAGGGTTCAATTCCCGCACTCTGCAAAAGGTAGAGTAAAGGTCAAAGAGCGAAGAGAGCTAGAAATAGAACAGACAAAAAAAAATTAAAAAAAAATTTAGAAACGAATTGACACAATTACAGTAGGCTTATAACCGTTTCGGTAATTCTCCCAGGATTGTTGGGTAGATGCTTCTTTCTAAAGCCATTTCAATCTTGTTTCCTATGGGCACGGAGGATTTAGAATTTCAGATTCTGGCTAATAATCGTGGCCTTTTCTTGAGGTGGGGGCGTCACCCTTTTCAAAGGTGGGGTGGGGGGGGACTTCTGGGGACCGGCGGTGGCTCCACACCCTTTTTGTCATCTCTCTCCCAAAAGCCTCCAATCGGAGATCCGTACCTTTATGGCGATGGCTCTCTTTTCGTGGAGGTGGGGGGGTGGTATGGCTGGCAACCTAAAAGCAAATTGTAGTTGAAAACTCCGACTTCCCTTTTGAAGGCCATTGTGGAGTTATTTACCTTTCGGCAGGGAGAATTAGTAATTGTGTCAATTCAGTTCTGATTTTTCTTTTTTTTTTTTTGGGACCAATTGAGTTCTAAACATTTTGCATCTGTGTTTGGCGACGGTCAGATCCCCAGTTTCAGGCGAGGCTAGACAGAGGCTGCCCTCGTCTAGCACTGTCGTCATTGACTTCAATCTTGCGATGGAGCAAGAGCCCACCTTCATCGTAAACGATAATCCCCACTAGGACATCAATATCCCCGAAGTTGGCGAGGCCGACCTTCGCCGGCGGGCCGGCGAGGTGACCTTAGGCGACCTCGCCCCCGCCAGGTGAGCCTCGCTCGGCTGGCGAGGTCGACCCTCGTCAGATTCCGATGAGGGCTAGCCTCGCCAGATCTGGCAAGAGCAAGCCTCACTAGTGGTTGGTCCATCAAGGAGGCCGGCAATTGCGGATGAAGAAGGAAAAAGAAAAGAAAAAAAAGAAGAGAAACTAATAAAATAACTTGAAAAATATTAAAATATTATTAAAATTGTTTCACGCCAAGACCAAACTCTATATAAGACGACCAAAGCGTCCACATTAAGCAAATTCAAAGCCAAAATTGGCTAGATTAGCAAAAAAAAAAAAAAAGATTTATGACTAAATTAACACAATTGCAATAGGTGAGCACTTTTTTTGGTAATTTTCTTCCTTTTAGTAACCAAATATCGTTCTCAGGTGCAATATGCAAGTGTTTGATCGTTTGAAGCTCCTTTTGATGCTCAGATTTGCGCAAAGAGAAGCAACCTCAGGTCCTCACGGGAAGAATAACAAGGAAAAACTCGAGGGAAGAAGGAAACAAAAGAAAGAAGAGAGTCATCCAATAGCGACGGCCTCACCACCTTGAGCATGATATTTTTGCTTGGAGTAGCAGTAAAATAGTGACATCTCACGTTGCCTTTACTTCAATATAAAGTCAGATCTTATTATATTAGCGGTCAGTCCATGAACTTTAATTTAATGTGCAATGCGCTCTCTAAATTTTTAATTTATTCAATGTAGTCCCTAAATTTTGGTCTAACATGCAACGTGATCCCCAAACTTTTAATTTGTTCAATGTGATCCCTAAACTTTTGATACATATTTAATATAATCCGTGAATTATATAAAAATGTCAAATTCGTCATCCTCAAGAGTCAAGATGAAGTGAACGTGCGTTACGTACTCCAGTGAAATTATAGGAATACTAGGCATATGATCGAACACTACCGACATTATCATCTAATTGACGTTCTCAACATGTTAAAAGTAATGCACTTCAACAGACACAGTCCTTATGTTCTTGGAGCAGAAGGCAAAGATCGTTTCATGGGTCTATCCAGGTGAGAAGTGTACAAAGGAGAGAGAACGAGGGCTCCCCTCCTGCATAGGTTTTTACAAGACAACATGACGTTGGGATGTCACAATGAAAATGCTAACTTGTCTTATCAGGAAATGTAGCTGAAACGTTTAGACGAACAATACCAGGAAAACGATGCTCCGTGCATGAAGCGACAATCATCTCGATATGTTTTGCTCACGCTTACGAAAGACGTTATCGTGTGCAATTCGACTATCGCTGTCGTTACGCACTGGCATAGAATATGTTGATACTCATCGATACGACAATCATCCTCATCCAGTTGTTTTCCGTTCATCCGACTGAACTGCACCCGGAACTTCCATATTGAAGAACACCAAAACACAGAGCTCGCCGACACTCTCGCATCCCTTACTGACCACCTAACGCTGCAATGAATTGCTGCAATACACGACGTACGATGGTCAGGGCCGGTGGCCAGTACAGACCACGTCAGCGCCATTTGAGTTACGATCAGCACGTGATGACTCAACCCAGGAATTCGCACCATCATCGTTCGGGAAACATCGTGGGTCCTGTGATCACATGGGTTGATTGGAGGACGCATGTAGAGCCTCAGAACATGATGGAGTCAATGGTCTTTGGTGCTTGATTTTTCTCAATTCAAGGCAATGGTTGTCTGGTGGAAAAAGATAACGTTGGACGATAAAGACATCGATCAACCCACACGAATATAACCTGTTCAGAGTGAAGTACAATTAGCCTTATTCTTTCTGTTTTCTTTCCTGTTTCTTTTATAAAGTAAAAAGCTCGTGAAAGGGGATCGATGTTGGTAACCCCCTGAAATCATGTGACTTCAAATACTAATTTGTTTCGGTCATAATCATTCAATTCACATACGCCTACTATTCACACAGTTGATTATTCCCAAATGAGATTGGCCATGTGGGAAACATTTCAACATCCACATTATCATTGCCCGATACATTTATGGTTCCTAAACTATCCCTAATTTTTTTTTCAATAGAACAATTGTATGAGCTTGATTTTGATGTCCACTTCTCTTCTTATGGTTGTCATTTGCAGAATTCACAGACAGGACAGGTTATTGGGACAAGCCGTAGAGTGAAACGCCTATTTGAGCTTGTTTCCTTAAATATTCCCAATTCTTTTGCTGGTTGTGTAGCTACTGTGTCATCTAAAACTCAGCATTCTCCGTTAAGTCATACTTCTTCCTCTAGATTAAGATCTTTGATTTCAAATGGTCATTTAGGTTCCGTTGATAATCAATATTTTGATTGTCTGCCTTGTCAATTGGGAAAACGTCATGCCTTGTCATTTGATCGTAGTGAATCTGTCTCTCATACTCCTTTTGATCTTATACACTCTTATATTTGGGGACCATCACCAACTTCCAACATGGGAGGCTCTCGATATTTTGTAATCTTTATGAATGATCATTCTCGTTATACATGACTTTATCTAATGAAAAATCGATCCGAATTTACTCATATCTACTGTGATTTTATTGCTATGACAAAAACACAATTTCTCAAGATCGATGATTTCATCTAAATATGGACACCGGCAAGCTGTCGTAATGTTGCTATGACCACCACCTTATAAAAACTCAAATGACCACTTCCTCATATTATAATGACTCTGATATCAAGTTGAGAATTATAATGACAGAAAAATATAATATTCTGCACATATCTAATGAAGAGTAAATGAACCTATTTATAGGCTATACAAGAAGACTATCTAAAGTAACAAAATATCAATTACGTTTAATTAGAATCAATCAAGAGAAATCTCCTAAATGTATATATCTCATAAATACATCTATATCTCTAACCATAGAACTTCTACATTTGCGGTGAGCCATGATTACCATTTGTTAGAGTGAGCTTCAAGCTTCTCACCGTTGCCCCACCACACGTGCTAGTAGAAGCAAGGCCATGGTGAACCCGAGTCTACTACAGGCGAAACCATCGCCGCACCTACGGATGAACCACTGTTTTATGAGACCGAGGAGCAATTGGAGGATTCGACTATGCAATGATGGGGCTCAAACCATATGGGAGCGAGCCCTGCATCACTAAGCCAATCGCCATCGGTACCTTACTCCTTGCTTTAATTAGCGGCAAACATAGTATTCTTGTCATTAATCTCATTTGGTTAGTTTAGTGGTTAAGGAACAAATGTGTTTGTAAAAAGTGGATTAGCTAGGTACACGGCATGGTTTTAGTTCCCGATAATATAATCACAAGTAATTCCATATTTGAGCCACTGATCCGAGTTTTGATCGTACCCACTCCATAAGATTAGTGGGACACTTCCTAGGTCTAGAGCATATAACTATCTAAGGTCAGAATTAAACAACGAAAAAGAGAATGAAATGCAAGGAAAAATAAACAACAACAATCTCTTCAAAAAAAAAAAAAATAATACTCATGTATAAGTGGTCACAAGCACGTCTTGCGAAAAGGCACGATCTTTTGCCAAAGATAAGAATAATAAATATGATTTTATATTCGTTCTCGTAAAATACCACGACAATCTTCCTCGTTATAAAAGGATTTGAGTTCACATTCCCGAAACTAATCAATCTATGTCAAAAACTCGATCTGGAATTGAGTTACCTTGAAACTCATCAAAAGGCATAAAGATCGACATTCCCGAGCGAGACAATTCGTGGGTGTTTCTTATCACTATAATACTCAATTCTGTGCAATGCACAAGAGTGTTTCTCTATCAATCCACAACATAGAAAAGTCAATTTCGGGTAATGGCATGTAGCTAGCTCCTCTGATTCCAAAGTCCGTTTGGACATAATTGAAAATATAATCAACCCATGTTTCGAAGAATGAGAAATATAGTCGGTGGGCAAGAACCGAAAAAACCTTTCAATTGTGATGTTGAGACTTAAAATTTTTGACAATTTGCCAATATAGTTCTTCCTGCTAATTTTGACCAAAAAAAGCAGACTTGGTGGTCTAGTTAGCATCGGCCATTCTATGTGTTGTATCGGTACTAACGTGAACAATTTTTTAAAAATATTTTGAGTATTTTTGAAATTTTTTTCTTTTTTTTTTCTGTTTTCCTTATTCTGTTTTTTTTTTTTCCTTTTCACCGGTGGTCATCCATTACCTGAGACCAGCCACTAGTGAAAAGGAAAGAGAAAAATAGAAAAAGGAAAAAAGAAAAAAGAAAAACATTAGAAAAAAAATTCACAAAAAATAAATAAAAAGTTTTAGAATATTTTTCAACATCGGTACGCCACATAAGATAGCCAGCGTTGACTGGATCATCACGTTAACATTTTTCAATCAAAATTGGCCGCAAGGACTACATTGACAAATTGTCAAAAGGTTTAGGACTAAATTGGCATAATTGAAATATTTATGAATAAATTGGCACAAATGCAATAGGTTTAGAACTTTTTTGGTAATTTTTCCTATGGTTGGTCACAAACCATTGGGGGAAATTGTCCAATCGGTTTTAAATCTATTATACCAATGTCAATAAATTCTAAACCATTCAATTTTATCAAATTAGTCATAAATATTTATACAAAATTTCAATATAGTCCTAAAATTACTGATTTCCTATGAAAATTTACCGGAAGGGTTATATTGAAATTTTGCACAAATATTTATAATTAAATTGATAAAATTTAAAATTTTAAAATTTTAAAATTAAATTGATATCTGTATAATAAATTTAAAAATGATTAGTTAGTTTTCCTCAAACAATTGACACCAACCAAGAAAACCAATCATCGAGGAATCATGCCAAGGCTCAAACAACTGTCAAATCAGCTCACACGCATTCGATACTTCAATTTTGTCCCCATGAAAAGGACCCTCACGACAATTTTTCTTTTTTCTTTTTCTTTCCAAATAATAGAAGTATTGCCTGATTACTTATCGATTTTTCTTTTGGAAGAAAATCATAAAAAACTTTAAATTATGTCTATTGTGACAAAATTCCCAAATTATGTCAATTATGACATATTTACCATAAGTTTTTTCTAATGATATCAAAAACTCTATATTTATACCCGTGTGACATGCTAATAAGCATGGACCCTACTAATAAAATAGTTGAGGGGGACACTAGTATCATAGGTCTGGATTCAACTTTCACACTTTAAAAAAGACAGAGTAAAAGTCAAAGAGTGAGGAGAGTTAGAGATATAACAGAAAAAAAAAATACTCGTGTAAAATATTTACCCTTCGTTAGTATTTTGTCAGATGATTTTCTCATATGAATTTTTGCTTTTTCTTTTTCTTTTTTTATTTTTTTCTTTTCCTTTTGCCCAAGATTACAGAATGCTTGCAAGCCATGAAGCGTCGCCATCGTTTTGGTTGGGGAATTTTTTTTTTTTTTAAATTGAACGGGTGAGAAGAGCCCTTCAACATCCTATTCCACTTCTAGTGTGGTAGGTGACCTAATGGCTTTAGGTTGAGTGAAGTTTTCTCTAGATGCTCGTTTGGCTGTGCGGTTCGAATGATCTGGAGCGCAGGTTTTCAACGGGCCAACCACTCCCCCTTTTCAGTAAATGTATGTTTGGGGCTATATTAACTAATTTTTTTTTTTTTTCATATTAAATTCGATCAATGTAATCTAACATTTTGTCAGCTAGAGTGTCACACCTAGAATTGACAGAGAAGGACACAGCCTCAAATAGCGCTAGTGGGATACTTTTCTTTTTTAATTTGACCCAATGGCTTGGGGTTAACTCGGGTATGAGAAAAAATTACATGATCTCGAGACTAATTAGTTTGTAGTAAGTTCTTTTCAAAATTTTACATGTGTCTTTCTAGATAGGGAGAAGTGGTTCGGGATTATGATCTTCTAGTAGAGAGTCATTTATTAAGAAATGTATCAAATTTCGAATGGAAGGCTCTTAGACTCATGATTTGTGTTTGCTTATGTCCTCTAGATATTGTAGAGGAGGTTTAAACTCGAGGTTCCTTAGCGTTGCAAAAGCGTTAGCATCTAGTAGAAATAATACCGAAAGCAAGATGAAGTAGAGAGAGCTTGAGAGGAGAAGCAAACAGTTCTCATAAGCTCGAATTGCCAGGCGATGGACAAGGAATGTCGAGTGCTTAATGGAGAGTTTCTCAATTTCGTTGCCAAAGTGTAAAGTTTGAAGATGTCAAAGTCGACAGAAAACCTAAAGCTTAGACATCCATGATCCACTAGTCTTCCCAAATGACTGAATAGGTGGGATACCTAAGTGAAATGAATACATTGATTGGCTCACAGAATTATGCCTTGTGGCAGTCTTAATGTAGGGAATCGGCGGTGGATAAATTGTCCTATGGCATGGGCACGTGGGCTAATGATGGGTTGCCTTGTGTCATGAGAACATAGCCTAACACTAATCTCACTAAAAAGGGTTAGGGAATAGGGCATGCCATCTTTATGAGTTCTGCTTCGAGCATATCAAGCCAAAACTCTCTAAGACATCCCAATCGGATAGGAGTAACCCAAAGCTCCCTGCACCCATCCCAAGTCATTCCTGCTCAGAGCATAGTTCACATTCCTACAACAAATATCTAACATGGGCATTTGCAAGCAAACTCGAGAAGTCATAGCAATAAATAATATGTTTACTTTTCACAAACATGAAAAGGTTTATATTACGAATCTACATACGTTATCAAATTAAGTACTTCTTTCGAGAGTCGGTCGACATGTACTTGACCAATTCACAAAGAACTAGGAAGTAAGAACCCACCTTGATCCAAAAGGTAACATATTCTCTGCATTTTGATCAAGAATCGCCCTTTTCTTTTATTCCCAGAGAGCAAAGATTTACACCTCATGGATCAGTAGCAGTGGTCGGGGCTTTACACAGAGCTAGTGATTCCACTCCACCAACGAAAGAGAACTCTGCTTTTAGGACACGAAAACACACCGACACTCGTTAAGAAAAGAAAAAACAATATAGACACGTACAAGACACCTTTCCTTGTTCTTCCACAAACGTTAATAGTGAGTGCGTAGAGTGAAAGAAAAATGAAAATTTGGCCCTTGATTGGCGATCATAAATGACAAATTTAAGTCCAACACAGACCCACGCTCTCTCGCATCATCACCTACCTCCATTATTGTATTCAGAATCGCCAGGAAAAGGTAAGAGAGAGAGAGAGAGAGAGAAAAGCAGATGATGATGAAGATGGTGATGCAAAAAAACGAGATGCATGGGACCCAGAAAAATGTAGGAAGACTAGAATCCATGTGTTTCTGTTTTGTCGTGTCTTAGGCCAGCTAGGACACCACATGTTTTCATTCCGACTACCCCCACAAGACTCTGAAAAGTTGCTAATGATCAATAGGGCTTGCATGGACGAGACTCATTCGGTACTATCTATCGTCTGCAGATCTTCGTTTGGTTCTCGATGGCCGGTTTTGGAGGGCAGAGAAAAGGTGAAAAAAGGAGTACTTTGTGCTCGTGTTGGGATGGGAAGATGATGATGACCTCCATTCAACCTGTGGACTTGAGCCCATGGAGAATCTCTCCCTTCTTTTTCTTAGTATACTTTTTCTGAAATTTGCTGACATAGCGCGCCTTGTTACATTCACGTGTAAAAAGAATTATGGATTAGATGTCGGCTTGATTTATTAGCATGATTTCGAAACGATGGTCATTTAATCGTCTTTCCACCATTGATGGATAGTTTTATAATTAAAGGCTATCACTCTTTTCCCAAAAAAAAAGGAGTGGTAATTGCTTAAAATAAACATGGTGATGGGCATGTGATGGCAAAAATACTGTTTTGTTTTGAATGGGATGACCAGCCATTCCATGAAGAAGAGGCCTCAGATTGTGGGCCTAACTCTTCCCACACCATCTGCTTCACAATGATTGTGGGCCTCAGATTTCATTATCTCCCAGCTCCTAGACCACTGAACTTGAGCCTCAGTTAGCTGAGCAAGGCTTTAATGCACGACCTGCCCCCGTCTGCTCCTTTCATGGAGATGAGGTGTCCATGGTTGAGATATTTGTGAACTGTTCCAGTTGTTACACTTCTCAATTTTGAGACATATTCAAATGATATTGAGTGTCAAACTAAATGATCTTCGAGCTCTATGCCTATTGAACCTCTGCAGACCAACTATATATGTTTGTAAGAAATAGAAGTGTGGAAATGATGCCATTTACAGGTACATCATTGACGAAGCTCGTA
This sequence comes from Syzygium grande, assembly GCA_024733475.1. Lineage (NCBI taxonomy): Eukaryota > Viridiplantae > Streptophyta > Magnoliopsida > Myrtales > Myrtaceae > Syzygium > Syzygium grande. The sequence continues at coordinate 14,444,059 of JAMXDD010000005.1, read as the reverse complement.
GATCGAGTCCAAGCTCAAAATTAGACTAGGAACGATGGAGCATCAGAGTCAAACGCAATCGAGCTCAAACACATGGAATACTTTGGATCTAGCAAGTCAAGCTCAGTATCAATGTATTGAGTACTAGATTTACAGATCGAATGGCATTTGAACGATACAATCTCCGGTCCTGTTTGTGGCTTAGTTACAGTGGTGTTTAGATCTTTGTTCGCTCTGTCCATACAAGCTATACGAGACAGAAATCTTAAACAAGGAAGATCGAATGAGCTAACATAAATAGTGCCTACGAGACACAACCTTGGCAGTTACCAACGGAACAACTGGGACTGTACAATCTACAACTACACCTCTATAGTCACAGAGGCAGAAGCAAATATATGCAAGACAACGATTAAAAAATTTATCTAATTTCTCAAGGTAGCTTTTATGGGCAAAGGACAAGATTCTATGATACAACAACAGGACCTATAAAGCATACAACTACCACAAACAAGGCCACTTACCAACTGTTACAAGTCACTCTCACCGTTTCAATGCTGGGTGAGAGAAGGAAAAGAAGGTATAGATTTCAAAATCAATCTCCGCCCACTCCTTAGTGGAGGGGAGGAACCAAAGTCGCTATGGGGTGGAGAAACCCTCTTGCCATTGGGAGAACCAGTCTTGATTACTGCGTTCGGAGTGTCGTTGCTTTGGAGCACCTCTGGCATCTTGCCGCCAACATTATTATTATTACTATTGCCGTAATGCTTCTCAACCTTGGGCTGCAGGGCAAAATGTTCAAGTTTCCCCTTTATTTTGACTCACATGAAGTACTGAAGAGGAGCTGGTGGTGACGAAAGATGAGGATTGTGGGGGTTCATTCTTCGCTGAATATGCAGTCTGAATTGATGGTCTGGTACGCACAAAGGACCATTTAGTGTTTTGAGTATCATTGTGAAAGTTTATCAGCAGCTAAAGCTATATGATGATACCCGTAATATGCAGATGGTGTCGCTTGAATTGGGTCCCTCTGTTTCGTGATTTCCAGAGAACCTTGGTTCCCCATGCTTTTTTCGAAATTTTCCTTCCCTTCTTCAATTACTTCGGCCTCCACACCAATTAGAGTAGATCCTGGAGTACAGTACGGCAACTAATTTAACAAAAGAATCACAAATAGTAACTAAAGGAGTCCATACAGGTAAAATAAATACTGGCAAGATCCAAAGATTCAGAAGGAGACCTAATCCACTCACCGTCTTTTCTACCGAATGAATTTTTACAACCTTCACATCTGCAGTTGACGGAGCATCCGACCCCACCCTTTTGTTCAAAAGATTGAAGTGTTTAAATAGGATCGTATCATGTGAAAGCAAAAAATAAGGAGAAAATAAGAACCTGATAGCATTCACAATACTTCTTCAGGCAACTAGATTTCTTGCAGTTGCATCCCCTCTTATGCCGTGCTGAAGCAGGGGTTTTATTGGAATCGTCCTGCAAGAAAATTTGCTCTTGAGATGGCAGTTCTGATTGCATTGACAGACTAAAAAAAACATGTCTTACCCCAGTATCGGGAAAAGAGTCGGAAGCTCTAATAACTTTTGGAGCAAATGCAAGTGGGTTGCGGGACTCGATCTGTTTGCGAGTTGCAAGAACAGTTTCTTCGTGAATAGGCTTATTGAGGCAGTCTAGGCATGCGCACGGCTCGATGCAGTAGACACCAGCAGCAAAGCATTCACAGTAACTACAAGAACAGGAAAAAAGATGACTTTCTATTTTACCCATTTGTTCAATCTATAAGATCATCTTCGCATTCTTTAGAAACAAAACTAGGAATCTGATTATTCTTTTCCTTAGTGTGAAAACCAAAAAATACTAAGTTTCACATGCTAATTGAAAGAGGCTAATGGAAATGAAATCAGCACCACGATGATCTAGACAATATAACAATTTGAAGCCCAAGAAACAGAAAGAGGAAAAGCAAACAATTTTCTGACACATTGATTGTTGCTCATCATACTTATCGACCATCCTGGCCAAAACACAACTAACTATCCCACATGTAAACCAGCATATGAGAAGTTCATGGTTAACTAATACTCATATGAGAAGTTACTCTTTGTCAATCCAGATGTCAGTTACATATAAACTAACTCTTTTGACATAGTTATCATGGCACTTTCACTTATTCATCAGTCTCACAAGAAAACATAACTTACAGCTTCAGACATTTTGATTTCTTGCAGTTGCAGCGTTTGCAGGCCCCATCTTCAGAATGTTCTGCTTTGCGCCTGCAAAGCAACAAGTGGTGTTCTTAAAATGAAGTAAATTCAACAATTGTATGCATCACAGTAATTCTTTTTACACTGAGGTTTAATAATCATGGACATGCCTCTTTTTCTGAGGACTGTTGTGGTCAAGATCTTCACCATCAGGATATGCACATGATTGCGAACCATCTTGTACAACTAGGACTCCATTATCAGTAGAACCTACGACTGAAGTCAAAGGTTCGTGAAGACACTGATGGGAATTGGGGAGATTCAAGGAGCTAGAAGAGATTTGCGTGTTCATCAACTGATTCTCACTCAACAAATTTCCGTGCTCTACACTTTGGCAGTCGTTTGAAGTGGTCGCCAGAGCATTTAGGTGCAGACCAATTCCAGGCAACGCGCACCTTAAGGGATCACCTTCACTTTTAACAGGAAGCTGCCCTTCGTTCACAAGAGTGTTCTCATCATGTTGAGATGATGCCAGGTGACTATAATCTAAATCGTCACCAGTGAGCTTACGAAGTTCAGCAATCTCAAAGTCCAGACAACGCCTCCTCAAGCCCCGATGAAAATTAGGGACAGGCTGCAAAACTTTAGTTCATAAGATTGTCGACCAAATGATGTACAAGCAAAGACATATACTGGCATCGCTGTACCAGGGAGATCCTACCAAAGTACATTATGAGTGTCACTTAATATAGTAGTGTGTGCATGTAATACAAACAGATTTGAGTACGTAACAACTGGACAACTGTAGCAAAAAAAATTTTTACTTTGTAATAACTGGACTTATGAAAATACCTTCCGAGCGATAACAAACGCTTGTGATGCAGTGAAAAAAGATAGATTCACTATAAGCACCACATAACGTACACGCATAAAATTGAATTCAGCTAACCAGAAATGTGGCAACATTACAGCGTAATCAAATGACACGCGTGTTCCCGCATCATTGTGCAAATTCTTGTCCAGCTCGATTGACATATACTTATCCAAAAACTTATCCAGGTTATGGACATCAATATTCTTCATCGCTTCCTTTTGCCCGTAGGCTTCTTCAGTCAGATATGGGGGTTCTTCTATTTGTTGTTGTTCCCTATGCTGTAAATCAAACTGTTGCTGTCTCTCAAAACCACTGACATCATCCGGTGTGAACCTCGACATAAGAGAACTTAAACATACCGTTCCAAGATCAGGTGATCTCTGAACAAGCTCCCTAAAAGCCTCAGCATCATTAGGGGAGCTAAAAATGAACAAGTCACTAGGATCAATTGGCCATTCTTTGTTCTGTTCTTGACCTTCACCTCCAGGAAGTTGTTTCCCAGGAGATTTCACAACCACCGATATAATGGGGGTTGACATACATGCAGTCTCTACTGCAGATTCTGCATCAGCAGTACAAATTGTCGTGTTACCTTCCGATTCATAGAAGCTATGCCTCGAGTTCTGAGGAAACTCGGTCGCAAATTCTGAATGTTCCTTGCATGGTTCAGCGCGAACTTCAACTGAAACCTTTTTGTCAGAGTTGTCTCTTCTTTGAGAAATGCCATTAGTAAAATCCCCATTTCGGCAGACTATGTTTTGGTTTCCAGAAGAATGATTAGGATTTGATGGATCTAAGCTTTGATGCCTGAAAAGAACAAGTCAAGGAACGAGAAGAACTGTGATTACAAGAGATGATACAATGCGCGTGCTTTGCAAAGAAAATCCTGCAATGCCATCAATTACCTCCGCAGCAAACTTGAGTCCTTGATAAAATTCGCATGAGGCGAAGTGAAAACTGAGGGAAGGGATGTGAAAGGAAGTGAGGTGAAAGTCTGAGCTATGTGTAGGGATCTCACTGGCTTGATAGGCGAGAGACTTCTGATGAAGTTGAAAACCGGGGAGTCCTGTCGATATAAGGCCAAAAACATCAGACCATATGAAGATTAAACTTCACTATTAACAGGGAAGAGCAACAATAACCGAAAAGAAGATGCCTTAAATGACAAGACCAAGCACTGAAGCGAAACAACGCCGCCCAAAAATTTGCACAGTGAAAACAAATGGATTTGGCCTACTAATTAAACTACATTATAGCTTAGAACAGCAGAGTTCTGTAAGAAATCATACAAGCGTGAAAAAAAAATCCTTCTCTCGGCATGAATTATTGGTAGAACGCACTTGGCAAAATCACCCATTTTCCCCCTGAAATTAATCAGGGAAGAGAACTGACGAAAAAGAACCCTTATTTCTAGACATTAAGTTCCATCGGCTGGGCGAAAAAACCAATTCGCTCCCCACGAAATCATCTCAACGATTTCCGTCACCAAAACTATCGCAACGAACTGCTAGCAGAGTGAACAGGGTAATCTTCGAATGCACATAGCAGATCAAGAAGCAAAATTATCCCTTAATCAACTCGAAAACGCCACGGACAGAACACAAGAAACATCGGAAGACCGAACCATTCCTGCTTCAAAAGGGCAAACCTCTCCTCGCGAAAACACCCCAAAACAGGAAAAGCCCCATCAAAAAGAAAAAGACGCCCGAGCGCAGCGGCATCGCCACACAAACGAAGGAAGCAGAAGAAACCCGGAAAAGCGAGAGAAAAAAAAAAAAAGAGAGAACCAATTCGCAAGAACGACCGCGCAATTGGGTCGGCGAGGAACCACCACCCCCCCCAACAAAAGACTTAGAAGCCCGAAAGGAGACGGGGAATTCTACCTCGTGGGCGGATGCGGGAGGAGGGGCGATCTGGGTCTTCTCAGGCGTGTCCATCTCCGGAGGACCAACTGCTGCGCATCCCACTCTCTCTCTCTCTCTCTCTCTGTGAAGTTAACGTGTGTGTGTGTGTGTGTGTGTGAGAGAGAGAGAGTGTGTGTGTGGCGAAGTGAGAAAGGAGGGCGGGGGAGGAGGAGAGAGATTCAAGACGAAGCGGGAAGGCGGGAGAGAAAAGATGTTTTTGTCGCGGTCCCTCGGGCGATGACCTCTTGCGACGGAAACCAGAAGCGTGTCCCCACCCCCCCCCCCCCGGCGCCACAACCCTGTCCTTTCGAGCCACCTGTCTCTCTCCCCCCCCCTCCCTCTCTCTTTTACATGGGCCAGGCGATCCGTCCTCATTTGGCCAGTGAAAACCGGCTTGAATTACACTCAACCCTTGGCGCTTACATAATCATAAAATAAGACCACAATTTCTAGAGTTAATGTTACGAAAAACCTCAATTATAACTAAAAATTTTAAACTGGTATATCTGTAATAAATTTATCATCGATTAGTTTATGTTACATTTTACCGTCAAATTACTGAGTTGAATAACGGTGGCAACTGACGGGTGTACCGATCTAGGGTTTTACCCTCCGTTTGTAATGGGTGTCCCGACTTGCGGGCATTAATCCAATTTAATGAAAACTAACAAAAGGTAAATTTATCACTAATGTACTAATTTAGGATTTTTTGTGGTCAAAATATTAGTTTACGGTAAATTTGTTACATATGTATCAATTTGAGATTTTTGGCGGTATTAACCTAAATATCTAATCATTTAGACCATATTGTGATGCCTCATTTTTGTGAAAAATCCATATTAAATCATTTTACCTCGTTAATTTTCCCCGTTAGTCGATACGAAGAGACTGTTCAAATGGGTTGTGTTGTTGTTAAAATGAAAATAGAGTTTAGTGAGTATATTCGGGATATTTTCCCATTAGTTGGTACAAAGAGATTGTTTAAAAGGGTTGTGTTATTAATAGAATGAAAATCGAGTCATGTGAATGTCGCTAAAAGTAATCCCTCAATAAATTCCTTAATGGAAACGGCGAAGAATTTTTCCTGTTCGGATGGTCCGACCGGATTCCAATTCAACCATCGATACAATTTTCTTTGCCGATTTAGATCGGCTTAACTTGTTTGTTAAAGAGTTTACTTATCGCGAAGATCCAACGCTTTTGATAACGTCCAGGTTGGAAAGCCTGGAATTGATCATTCAAACTATGAACCACTCAATTACTTCGGATCAATTTGAAGTATTGGAACTAAGATGAAATGAGATCGCTAATAATTCGATTGAATCTAATGAATTCTAACCGTAACAAACGGGTTTTAGCTTAGATTTTAATCGATTATTAGTCCTCGGTAAAGAAATTCAACCCCAAAATTTTCAGAGGTGGATTTTGAATTATCATCTTCATCATCAAACGAGCTAAATTGACATCACATTCTAATTTTTTCATCACTATTGCCAATCATTAATTATATTCCACAAAGCAACAAAATGCTACGGTTAGATTCCTCATGTGGGCGGCATTTGGTGACCAATTTTGGCGCCCAAAATAATTTTTTGGAGGATAGGCTATGGCTAATGTACGTTCATTCAATTCGGGCTTCCTAAGTCATGTGACTATGGCCTACATCGCACATTAATTAATGTCATAAAAGTGTCGACATCATGGGCGTATTGAAATGGAAAATTTGGAGAGTTTATGATTGACCGGGAAGGATGGGGGTTTTAGCATAAGCTTGAAAAATAAATAAAAAATATTTTATATAAATAAATGCCCAGTGCTTCTAATCACCAAAATAATAATAATAATAATAATAAAGTACCTAGAGCTTCATTATGAGTACAAGAGTGGTCCATATTTCCATACATTCGCTCAGCCCAGTACCTCCTCCATGGTCCGATGGATTTTGGTGACATATTCTATAATTCCTTCTTCCTTTTTTTATTTTTTTATTTTATTTGGGGGGGGGGGGTTGTCGTAGGCATTTTTCCACAAAGAGGGAAAATAATTTTTAGTACATGAAAAAACCAAGTCAAGAAATTGATATGATAAGTGATATAATAAATTATAAGTGGGAATTTGAATAAGCTAGTCATGCTCAATGCACAATAAGGTTTGCCTCGTATTTCGAAAACCAATTTTGTTAAACAACTTTAAGTAATATTTGACAATATAGAAAAACTCGTTGTAGGAAACCGTTCGAGCATCATTAGCTAAGAATATACCACATAATTTGGCTAATCATTTTCCAAGAAGCAGGTTGAATGAACCATAAAGCCGAAGAATGAAAGGGCGTAAATCTTAGCAAGTTTTTTATATTAAAATCATATCACATTTGTAATGAGGGCGTCCAAAATGCTACTCTCATATACTACGGTGTTAAGAGCGATAGGGCCAAATATGCAATCAAGAGAGGAGATGAACTGGATTTTCAAATATGTAAAAACTAATTTTTGTAGAACCAACCCCTTTAAAAAAATCTGCTTCTACACATGAGTGAACCAGCAATTAATGATGTGAAATTAAAGACCTTTAGGAAAAGAAATTGCACAAAAAGAATTTGCAGTGGTTCAATTTGAGTGTGCCAACTCCTCTCTTCCAACTTTAATAGTTTAATTAGGCTAAAATACATTAATTGATTCAAATACATGAAACAGAAAAAACCTTGTACATCTATCCCACTATAGAGTAAGTAACTATGGCACTCTTCAATAATTGTTCTCATATCATGCACAAAAACGCATAGTAATATACTTGGATTGAGTCAATTATACTATATGTTTGATAAAAGTAGAACAAATATAATTGACCAAACACTTTTTTGAGTTCACTTATGATTCACATGAAACAGAAAAAAATTGAATGTAATAGCCCGAAAACAAGATGGTAAGTGGCAACCAGTCTAGGGCAATAATCAAGCTCTCTCTCTCTCCCTCTCTGTGAGAGGTAACAAAGGTCAGCTCTGTCTGACACAGTTGACATTACAAGGAACGACCGAAACATGCGGGGGAGTCCCACCCTGTCCAAAAGCATTGTGTTTAGAGAACTCCCAGAGAACCGTGGTACTTTAAATTAATCAATTTTCCTGGCACAAAACCACAACCGCAAAGCATACAAACTCTCCAGCAACTGTAGCGCCTGTCAGATACCACCAGCAGATTCACCATCGCCTTATTTAATTTACCTTTCAAAATCCTGATGAACGATGATGCCCCTCTAAGTGCAAGCCTCCAGTCGAAGACGACAGGACAGGCTACAAAAGAGTAAGTAATGATTGGGAAGAGCATCTTCAATGCTACAGATGAGGTATGGCCAGCCCTGCAGCTCATACGTATAGGAGTGAAAACATTTTCTTGATTCTTTTATTCGCTAGGGTTTTTGGTTTCTTCTCCTTTCTTGTCTCGATTGCTGTCATGTTTTTGCTGGGTCTTTTCTTCTCTTGGTCGTGGACAAACCACACGAGGACACAGAGGTCGTCATTATTATAAATTTATGGGAAAATTTGAGATCTCCTAGAAACAAATTATGGGGCTTCTAACTTTTTTGTCTAGGGCACTAAACGCCCAACTCATTAGATACAATTTGAATTTGTAGCATCCGTGGCCATTTGAACCTGCAACTTTTTCTTTTTCCTTCAGTTGCCCCAAGTCCCAATGAGTCAGTAGGTTTATCAGGAGACTTGGAGATGCTTTTATATTGATTTGATGCAACTTGTTTTGACCTAGGGTTGGGTGTTAACCTTTTTTTTTGCATGGATTTTGTGAGTTTTGGAGTGAGGGTTGCTGCATTATCGAGTTCTTAGTTGCTCCCGATGAACTCCTTCTCGTTTGTCCATTTATGTTCTCTATATGTGCGCCTCACGTGTAAGCAAATTCTTTTCTTGTGGGTGTTCTCTATGTACGAAAGTCAAATTGATACAAGTGAAAGTAATGGGGGATTAGGAGTGACGAGTAATTAGACAATTGTTTTTTGCATATCATGAAATCGGGCAACAAAGAATTGTGATAGTTGTCGTTCTTATTGAAGGGTAAAATTTTCCGCTATCCCTGATTGAAAGAGACTTGTTTTCAAGCATGCTTATGGTTGGTGGGTTACAGATCATGTACAATACTAACATGCAAATTTAATTAAATAGAATTGTAGGGGACATACATATTCGCAACCCGTCAGTCAATAAAGTGATTAGAAGACCATAACGGTGCTAAAAATATGATACTCTAAATATGGCAATTAAGGAATGCATGTTAAGCGCACGACACAAATTCGATTTCTCCGATTTGCTGAACGCCACTGCCCAAGCATCATTAATTACATGGGGTCTAATTATTCTCGAAAGACTTTAGGGGAGATTTATATTGGTCTCGGCACATCTTGTATGGAAGAATGTACTCTAAGCTTACTTTGACTTTGGAGTGGTTGGATGGACGCGTGAAATTATGTGAAACTAGGTGTTGGTGCATGATACATAGTCTACTCCAAAGTTATAGTATTCATAATTTCTTTAGCTTTTTTCCCGATGTGCATAAATAAGGATTAGTTTTACTTTCCCGCTCAGCTACTCTAACTTGGGGAAGATCATGCTGGAAAGTTATAAGCACCTTTTTTGTTATGACGCGCTTTTTTTAGGTTTTTGTATATGAAATATTTCACTTAATTTCTTTCACAGGATTAGGGTTTGGTAGTATTTCTCATGCACTTCTGTTGAGGCCGTTGAGAAATTTTCACTAAAGCTCCATTTATTTAGCACAAAATGAATAACTTGCAAAATATTTTCTTAAAAATGATCGCTTATACCGCTTGAAATAATTAATTAATAAAAAATATTTTCATTATCGATAACAATTTAAGTCTAAATATTTTTGTGGACAATGAAAATATTGTCCGTTCATTCGTTTTTGCAAGTGATACAAGCGAACGTTTTTAAGAAAATATTTTTAAATCATTCATTTTTTGCAAAACAATCGGAACCTAAAAAGGGAGCGGAGTATTTATCACCACCTCTCACTCCCTTCTCCTGCCTCCAACTGTATGATCGTTTAGTGTGCGTCGCGTGTCTATCTGATAACCAATAGGAAGAAAAAGAAACTAACTCACTCCCTTCTCCTCTTTTCATCTTGCTTATTACCTCTTAAGTTTTCACATTTGGGATTAAGTTTCCTTTAAATTATTTTGGTACCTTTGACCCTACTAAGAAACTCATGCTATGAAATTGAACCTATCAATCATGAGCAGACCAAAATGCAACAAAGAAGATGATAGCTCTATAAAATTAACAAAATACAATGAAGATGACTGAAAAAGATAACTTTCTTTTTTTTTTTGACAATATTCATATCGTTGTGCTTTTTCTCCATTTACATTTACAGTGATAATTTTTTACATGGTAAGAGAGCATGATTCATATTCGAACCAAATTTATTAGAGAGAAATTAGAATATGACGCAACACAACACGATATAATGTAAAACCGATACACTTGACGTCATCCTCACCTTCCTCCGGCTTATCACTAGCAATTCACATTTGGTTGTGAATTTCAATGTGGTAGATAAAAGCATATATCTATCTGCACGGCCCTATAAGCTGAGCGCATGCAAGTTTGACTCTGTTTTCTAGATGACTCAGTCAAGACTTTCTTAATCAGTTTTCAGTAAAGTGAGGGCGAGATCTTTCTTTCATATCTTTCGAGATACACTCTACAATATGGGGTCAAAAAGCCAAAATAAATTATTTTAGCCCTTATAAAAAGAAAACAGAGGAAGGCAATCAAAAAAAGCAAGAAGATGATGTTGGGGAGAGCCGGGCAACAATTCACCAAAGATTAAACCCAATCTAGGATCAATATCTCCCTCAAACTAAACCGACTGAAATCTTCTTAATTCTAGTTATAGCCAACAATATTCCAGCAATACAACCTCGCAATTATAAGGAGATAAATGCAACGACCAACACCAAAATTTAACGTGAAAATCTAATGAGGAAAAAACTACGGACCGCCAAAAAATTTCCACTAATCACCAAGAATAGTTAGATATATAAAGTTCTTCTTTAGTCACACACTAGAGTTACAACATCAACAATGCAACAACATTTCCATCATCACAAAGGTGGATTTACATAAACGGAAGAGAAAATCCAAATCACGATTGGAGAATTCAGATGAGGTTCTCAACTAACGAAACCGATCAACTCATAACTCTCGGTCTCATGAACAACATACTAAAATTTGAGTCAATTTCGACAACGTTTGGCCCTCGAATCGGGACCACAAGCTACAACCCATTTTCTTCCTTTCTCTCCCCTGTTCTCTCGGTGGGCTCTCGGTAAAGACACTCTGTTTTTCTCTTTCCTTGGGCTCTCTCTCTTGGGCACACGAAGCAGCCCTTTTTTTCTTTCTTTTTTTTGAATTTTTTTTGTTTCTTTCCTTTTTATCATATTGGCTAGGCCCCACAGATGAGGCAGACCCGGCCAATAGATGAGTTCTTCTTTCTTTTATCACTTAGGAGCCGTGCGAGATGAAAGTCTCGTGCGCGATCTTAAATGAGAGAAAGAAGTGAGTAATTAATAGGTTTTCACTCATATTTGGCGAAAAATGAAAAGCATTGCATAGTTACAACAAAACTTTTCTATCACGACAAAAAATAATTGACAGGAAACTATCGATGACACAAATCGCCTGTGATATGTTCATCTCATAGCGTAGTTACGAAATGTGCTTCATGCGTTTTACCTTGTTAGCCCCACTAAAAGAATTCTTAGGCTTGGTCCCCGGCCCCCTCCCAAGCACACTACCATGCCCTTCATCCCCATCGTCGCATTCAAAAAAAGAGGAAAAAGAAAATTTAATGTCGTTAATTTTAAAATTGATAAAAAAAAAACTTAGATAATTTGCATGTCCATATTGGTATATTTCGAATGTTTTTGAGGGTTTCATATTGACTATAAATTACTAGAATATTCAATTTGCATGAATCATAGAAAAAAAACAAGAACTAAAAAGTATAAGTCCAACCAAACAAAACTTATTGTCGAAAACATTTAGATGTTAAAATACCTTCATCTCCCAAGGCAAAACTCTTCATTTTCCAAAAACTCTTCCATTTTTTGAAACTCTCGTGTAGACTCTCAACTTTAATTTCTGAAGTGGAAAGCCTGCTTCGCCTTTGATTTTCTTTTCCTTTACTTTGACTGTCTTTTCTTTTCTCTTTCGCTCTGTTTTGGGAGATTGTGTCTATGAATAAATTTCCGTATCTCATCTTGGGTGAATGTGGAGTTCAGTTCAACCATTCGTCTAGTCAATAGCCATTGAGGAAGATGTTTGGGACGTGGCTCCACAACCTTTCTGAGATTAGGCCCCTTTTCTCTCGATATAGATTTAAGTCTAGATCTGAGGGTTTTACTCTCTCGAACTAGACCTAGAATATAGATCTAGAAGCTCATTGTAGGTATTTGATTTGTGCTTTTTCAACATATTGATATTAGTGTCTTTGCACAGTAATGGTGATGAGAACGTTAAACTTAGATGCGCATCGCAAGCTATTGCAAATGGAGTGGGGGATCTTAGCATGTGCTCATCATTAAATCCAATGATTGATCGCCGAACATTTACAGTGAGATCTATTCTTGAGGGATGAAAGTGTGCTTTTAGCTTCATATTGTGCTTTGTTATTTGCGCTCTAGTATTTGCTTTGTTCCGCAGTTGTTTGGGATTTGCTAGGCTTGTATGCTTTCTATGAACCTCCCGGATATTATTCTGATGAATGAAATTTTTCTTTCGACCAAAAAGAAAAAAAATGTTAAAAGACGGGTGCGATTATATTGAATAAGGGATAGAACGACCGGACATGCGTGCATGAATTGACCGCGTAAATGCATGTCCAATTCCCTATATCATCCACTATAAATAATTCCATATTTGGACTACCCACATGAAATTTGACTGGTTTCTTATCTGATTCGAAGGATGTATCACGGATCGACGATTAAATAATCCACGATAGACTTATGTTCAAGTTCTAAAAGCTTAGAAAGAGATTGAATAATGGAGAAGATTAGAAGCGGTGTTTAGTTGCCGGTTGAACTTTGCATGCCCTATGAGGTAATAAGTCCAATTTTCTCTCGAGCACTTCCCCTCATGGGAAGTTATAGTTAGAGCTACGACAAGTATCTCGACGATGACATGATATAACAAATTAATAAATCGATGATGTAACTCTACTTGTAAACTTTAAGTTCCATCATCATCCTCGCATAAACGAACAATCTCGCGTCTTGGCATGGTCAAGAGGTACATATGAAGAGTTCAAATCAATGTTGGTGTCCCGAAGGAAAAATTGTCCAAAAAGTCTTAAAACTTATTGTGCGCTGGCCAATTCAGTCATAAATCTTTCAATTATGCCAATAGTCTTAAATAATTTATCAATTCAGTCATAAACCATTTGATAATTTGTCAATTGAGTTCCAAACCTTTTGACGATTTAATAGGTTTAGGACTAACTTGGCAAATTTTTAAAAGATTTAGGACTAAATCGACACAATTGAAAGGTTTAGGACTAAATTGGTATAATTGAAAGGTTTAGAACTGAATTAACTGCCATAAAATAAGTTTAGGACTTTTTGGACAATTATCCCGTATCCAGATACACATACGTAAGTACAACCATTAACTCGTTATGCGACATGTCTTACTGATTGTGCGATCTTTGATTGCGTAATAATCTCTCTCATCACGATGGTCATGGAACCTATACATGCAATGCAATGATGGACCTTGGATTCAATCTTAGGAAGGCTTATGATAATTGGCAATGTAATTCAACTAGAGGAACATGGGGTATCGGGGGAGACATGGGCCTTGGGCCAATCCACGTTGGTCTTGGTCTGTCTGAACATCGAACAAACCGAATTATGCTCTTCTGAAAAAATGGGCCAAACATAGACCGGAGATTATAAATCCCCAGCAATCTTACACAGTGAATAAGATAATAAATTTTATGGTAATCTTTTCATATTTCATGATAAATTGATCATATGGACTGGGATTCAACAACACTCTTCATCTTCAAGATCTTTGAGTGTTTCAATAATCTTGAAGTTTTTGCACCGTGTCAAGTGAACCTAAAAAGCGCTTGCGTCACTATAAAATTTTGATGAGAACTAATTTAGGAAAAGAGATTGGAGAATGTCAATATATTGACAAGCTAAGGTATCAATATGTTGAAGTACATTTCTTCGTAAATGGTGTGCCCGCTATACTTTCTATTCCCGCCTTCTAGTCGAGTATGCTTATGGTATCGTAGCAAGTTTTCGGGTGTTGAAATAAAACGCGGGAGATGTGCAATGTACTAATGAAATTTCAATTGGGTTCATGAAAGTGGTGTTATTGATTGATGCTAGAAGTCTAAGATAAAGTATCTAAAGGCAAGATTGACCTTTCAGTGCGTAAACTAGTTGGGAGTCGATGCGTCCATCCTTATGGTAATCATGGCAGCCAAATCTCTAGTCTGTCTCCTAGACGGGATTGACATGTCTACTTCGAGATAACGGACGCCAAAGTTAAACAACGATGGTGTGATTTTCAAGTTCTTTTTTAAGATGATTTGTAGCCATTTAGTAAGGTTATTCACCATTTGTCGTAAATCTTTCCAATAGGTTAATCTCACACCTGAATTCCTAATTCACCAAGCTAAATGGCCAATTTTTCTGGGTATTGTCGTTCGCATCACATGTTCTGTTGTGCTAATATGGGATAGCCTTAGACGAATGGCTCATTGACCACTGTAGGAATAAGAAGAATGGACAATAAACTTTAGGGCACGAAACGTTCAATTATTCATGTACCTTGAAGGCTCAATATAATTAAACTCAAATATTCGTGTGCTGATCAGGTAGCATTCGTCACGCACGATTTGGTGCCACATTGCCTAGATTCGCAATTGAAATGTCATGATCCACTCAATATGCTGAGCTCATCCAATACTGTTGCTTTTTAATATATGCTTGGCAAATCCACGACATGCGCACCCCATTATCATATTTTCCCTTCCTTTTTCCATTCGTCAACCTTCTCCAAGCTTCCCAAACAGGAGAAGAACATTGTTTTTATCTCCTACCAAACATAGCGTGAACGATAAGCTTGCTCTGTCGTCTCGAGGAGTATGAATGTTGCTTCAATAGCGCGGTTAGCCTCTCCTTAGGTGATACCATAAAGATTTCTTATTGATTATGAAATATTTGATTTGAGTCGTGACTATATAATTCATATATATGCCGACGTTTGATATTGACAAGCCCGTTACCGTTGCCTCAAAAAGTCGAGAATCCTTCCACGCTACTTAGTGATTGAGAAAGGGACAAACTGGTCAGAGGCTTCGAGCTGTTGAGCTCATGAAAGATATGGTACCCTTTTACTGTTGGGCTATCATTCTTAAATGTAGCTCTCATCGTTGGGCGGAGAACCTAAGGAGAAAAATGAATCAGTATGAGTAAGTACTTTCCTTCTATGTGGACCCGTCCGCTACATTCTTCCATTCATTTTATAAAGAGATCAATACCTTTTCGATTGGAGACGAGGTTGGACAATTTTCTTTAAATTTATAATTAGTTCACTTGCACACTCTACTTGTGTTCGCAAATCCTTTTGAAGTAATATCGTAGATTCTATATGTTAAATTTATTTAAATTTATAACCCTAGAAATATTATGACAATCATCATTCACCAAAAAGCTTAAGTAACCGTAAGGGGTATAAGTTCGACGTTTATTCGACGTCATTATTGTGAGAAAAGTGTTAGAAATAACATTGGTAATTTGGTATCTTATGCAGAGTGGGATAAAAATGATGTTTTGATGCAACGAATAGAAATGATAAACGGATGGCGGCTCACTCAGTCTGAAAAAGGTAAACGTGCGGACATAGGCAAGGTGCTTACAAGAGGAAGGCTGGTCCACCCAACTTTGGCCGGGGCCAATGGACCACACACTTTTATGTAAAATATGCCATGCTGATCTCCGGCCCCGAGTCCGGCCCCGCTCCCTTCGACCCGTCCAAAGATCACTTCTATTTATAATATAAATGAATCTGATCTGGTACATCAAACTGTGGTGATGGAATAAGTCCTTCTATTTTGCTTTGATGGTGATGGAATGGTTGGAAAACGGGAGCTTTAGGAGGACTTTAGAGCCGTGATGGAATGGTTCAAGGACGGGAGAGTTCTCGAATGGACGTATGGGCTACGGCCCCGTCTTCCCTACCAAAAAAAAAAAAAGGAGAGCAGGAAAGAGGAGAAGGACAAGCAGTACCACGGGCCGGCGGAAGGGGTACGTCCGTTCATTCGCTGGTGGGGCCGAAACAACAAAAGGACTTGTACCTAAAAATAAGGCAAAAGAAAGGACCTTGTCTGAACAGAGCCAAGAGACAGGATTGCGAAATCTGCCACGTTCACTCTCTCTCTCTCTCTCTCCTCGAAACAGTATCTTGCGGCGGTGGGGGCCCTTATTTTAGGCTGTCTTAGCTCAGACATGCGCGTCTCTCTCTCTGGCTCTTTGTCAAGCTCTGGTTTTTCCTCTTTCGTTTCTGTTGGAAACATTATTGCTCGAACTCCCACTCCTTGAAAAATTCTCATCCACGAAAACACGATTTCTGTCTCTGCCTTTCCCTGGCTGCAGATAACGATTGCCGGGTGTCTTTCTGTTTGTGCCCATTTCTTCTCCTTCTCCTTCTCCCACTTGTTGTTTGGTCTGGGTGGGTGGTTGCAGAAGCTGATGGTAAAATTGATGTCATGAGAATCCATCTCGTGGCTTTTTTTATCTAAGCAGCTTCAACACCCACCACCACCACCACCACCGACTTGACCTTTAATACTTTCCCGTCATCTTCCATCTTATTACCTTTCAAAGTCAACTTTTCCGTCTTAGTCTCTCTGTCTGTTTCTTTGATTCTCTTTTCTATTCCTAGTTTTTTTTTCTCCCTTGTGCGGTGTTCAAACGTTTGTTCCGCTTGCAGCTACAAATACATGTTTTTTCCTCCTCCTAGCTCCTTGTTTCATCTTTTTTAACGGTTCCCAATTCTGGGTCAATGGTCTTTGTGACTAATCACGCAGAGGTCCTTTTTTAATAGTTTACGTTAGTCATCTTGTCATGTTTTCAGGCACGAAAGATGGGTTGTGATTATTTGGATTGCTGGAGGGTCTCAAGTACAAAAGCTCCAATTTTTTTGCTTTCTCATTGGTGGGACTTTCACGAACAGAAGAATTTTCTTTTCGTCTGGTCACATAATTGAGAGTTTCCTTCCAAATTGGCATTCAAAGTGCTTAGCCCAATTTCGTTGGAAGGGGTATCATGCATGATCGAAAAAGTTGTCTTTCTTGTGTTTGTGAAATGGACCAACCCATGAATGTTTATTTTTCTGTGGTTTTCTTGTATTCATTTTGATTCAAAGTTGTGAATTTACTCTGTTTGATGATGGATTTGGAGAAAATTGAGGGAGTTGGTGGTGTGAAGGAAGAGGGCAATGTCGACCCAAAGGGGAAGGGGAGTGGGAGTCTGAGCAGCAAAGACTTGTATCTGAGAGCTGATAAGTTTGATCTAAAAAGCTTGGACATACAACTTGAGAAGCATCTAAGCAGGGTTTGGTCAAGAAGTATTGAGAACCGAAAGCCTAAAGAAGAGTGGGAGATTGATTTGGCAAAACTGGACACAAGATATGTCATTGCTCATGGTACCCATGGTACTGTCTACAGGGGCACCTATGATAACCAGGATGTTGCAGGTACTTAAGTTTTAACCTTCTCTTATTCTTGTTTCAATATTTAGTCTTTCTTAGAGATTTATCATAGTTGTTGCTTGGTAAGGTGAAAGATTAATCAGAATGTGGAAATTCTTCCCGTGCTTTTGCTATATGTCAAAGCCAGTGGGCCTAATGTATCTGTGGTGCTCAAGAGCCATGTTATGAGCTGTTGCTTCACCTACTGCCAATTCAGCGAAATGCTTACTGAGGACCTAGCTACTCTAATGAAGAGTCTATAAATGTACTGCCAGCTTAAGCTCAGACTTTTTTCGAGTGGAGGGTTGCTTTGCTAGATTCGTGTTGTATCTTCTTGCACGTGGATGTGATATGCATATGTAAAATATAAGAACCTCAGTGACGGTATAGGTTTTTATGACTCAGGTCAAATAGGGAGGTCGGTTAGACTTGATCTGTAGTAATACATTTTGAACATTTGTACAACCAAACAACAATAAATGTTGTTGTTTATAGAGCTCCAAGACCGATGGTGAGGGTCAACGGTCTGGTAAACTTCAGAGTAATTGAAGATTAATGTAAATAACTGTCGCCAATCTTGAGTCAAAAAGCAATAATCTCTGTCTTTGCAACTGTGATATATGCTCTAATATTTGGTGAATCATGGAGATGTCGCAATGCTTGAGATGAAATTGTAGCTCACAAATTAGATACTATGTAGAATAATGAGAAGAGTCAGTCTAAATTTGAATATAATCTCACAATGCCTTGCAATTGGCACTTGAGGGATAGAATATATGCAAATGAGAGGTTAGTGACTTTGGAGTTGGATTTCTTCTTCATTTCTTCATCTAGAGGTCTGTTGTTAACAAAATACATGCTTCCTTTTTTGGCTTTTCCCAGTCCCATGTTAGCAAGGCGCTAATTTATTAATTTCCGGAATACCTGTCAGGTTTCAAGTTCCTGATGATGTTTAGATACGATATTTTGAGATGGATTGCTTGGAGATGGAGGAGACAAATCAATGATCATATTCAGTTCTTCAAATATAACCTGTTGTTTGTTGCAACCTGTTTGGCATAATTTGGTTACTGAACTCCAGTAACTTGTATATTTGTGAAATTTTCATGACTTTTAATTCAGTTAGATTTATTGCATGCATTAGTTCAATATGTTTCTGTTGACGAAAGCTCAGGTACTTAGCTTAAGTTCTGTTCTTAGTATAATTCTGACGTCTTTTTTGGCTTTCTTACTTCTCTGTTTTCCATATTTTAGTGAAGTTGTTAGACTGGGGCGAGGATGGTATCGCAACATTGGCTGAAACTGCTTCCTTGCGGGCATCGTTTCAGCAAGAAGTTGCCGTGTGGCACAAGCTTGACCATCCTAATGTTACCAAAGTACAATCTCATTCTCTTTTCTTTGTTATGTGCATTTCATGAAAGATCTTGTTTTCACCCCATACAGAAGATAAAGGGAGGTGCCTCTATCTACAATTATCTCTTTTTTCTTCTGTATGGACTTATGATAGTTTTTCCTATTAGAAGAGCTTTTTTTTTTTTCCTTCCCACTTGTGAAATTCAATTCTTTTAGTTAACAAATTTGGTTCATATATTTTACCTTTTACAGTCTTATGCCATTGCAGTTTATTGGAGCATCAATGGGGACTTCCAATCTTAAGATTCCATCAAATACCCCTTCAAACGAGCCTCCGAATTCACTTCCTGCTAGAGCTTCTTGTGTGGTCGTAGAGTATCTTCCCGGTGGGACCTTAAAACAGTACCTGATAAGGAATAGGCGAAAGAAACTTCCCTTCAAAATTGTTATCCAGCTAGCTTTAGATCTTTCTAGAGGGCGAGTACTTGAATAAGTTGTTCTTTCTAAGAAACTTGTCATGTTGCATTTCTTAATCATATGAAAATTATTGGATTGCAGTTTGAGCTATCTGCATTCGAAGAAGATTGTACATCGGGATGTCAAAACGGAAAACATGCTGTTGGATGGCCGCAGAAATCTAAAAATTGCTGATTTTGGCGTAGCGCGTGTTGAAGCTCAAAATCCAAGGGATATGACCGGTGAAACCGGTACCCTTGGTTACATGGCTCCAGAGGTACTACTTCAAGCCATCTCATTTTAGTTTGTTAAGTTAGTATATTTTGGGAAGATAAAGGGGGAAAACGTATTGATAGCTGCACGGAATTTTTGCACTTACAAGGACTAATGCAGGAACAGTAAATTGAACAATATGATTTGCCTTCATTTGTTTTTTTTCTCTGAAAAATTTCCTTTTGGCCGTTAATATTCAACTACTCCACTGGTTCCTTTCTAAGAAAGGCATTTTCTTTTGTGCTTTCCTTTGATAGACTCCTGCTCCTGCTACTAGAAAACTTCCGTCAACCATGAGAAATTTGTTATAATAATGTGTTTGTGCGTTGTGGAAATAACTGATAATTGATGTACTTTCTACATTCTTAAGACAAGTTTCTGAATCTAATGAGACTGCTTGTAGGTTCTTGACGGTAAGCCATATAACAGAAGATGTGACGTCTATAGCTTCGGCATATGCTTATGGGAAATTTATTGCTGCGATATGCCGTATCCTGATCTAAGTTTCGCTGATGTGTCATCTGCTGTGGTTCGTCAGGTCAGTTTTCTGAACGAGTTTTGCTTCTACATGACCTTTTGGGTTTGTGTTCTTCCCAATTGAATGTGCTTTATTTTTCATGTTGTCCTATTAACTTAATCAACTTTCATATGCCTTTCTTGGGAGTGTTTTATATTCTGTTTGCAGCTTTAGAAATTAAGGCATGGCTCGTGCCCTGACGTGATGTTACACACTACAAAATCATATATGTTGCTTTGATTACCAAAGTGCTGCTGATGAAACCATATGGTTGACAACTACACTTCTCACTCTTCCTATAGCGTATTTTAGACTCTGATTCAAATGATTCCTCCTAATGAATAATGAAGTCAACTTAGATTGATGAAGACAGTTGAGTGTACTTTTAAGAATCTCACTTGCCTAACATCTGTGTGTGCCCACAGCGACATAATCTCTCTATTTGCTGGCATAAACGGGTAGATTTCATATTATTGTAAGAATTTCATCCCGCCTTTGTTTTTCCTCTGTACAGAACGTGCGACCTGAAATACCAAGATGCTGTCCCAGTTCTTTGGCGAACATCATGCGTAAGTGCTGGGACAGAAATTCAGGGAAGCGTCCCGAAATGGAGGAGGTGGTTAGGATGTTGGAAGCGATAGATACAAGCAAAGGAGGAGGTATGATACCTGAAGATCAGGCTCCGAATTGTATCTGCTTTGGTCCCGCCCGAGGACCCTGATTTCAGTTTGGCGATCCACAATCGAATTACCCTTTAGAGCAAGTCTAAAGATATATATATTTTTTTTGAGAAATCTGTGACGAGTACTTGAATGAATGCGCTATTGCGTGACTTTGGTACTTGATGATGCTTTGAATTCTACTATATTCTCGGAAAATCTCGTCTGTATAGTTCTGGCCCGTCCGGCGGGTCTTGATGATCTATTGAAGAGAAAGTGATAGTGGGCACAGAAAGTGTGTAGCTTCGTGAGAATAGGCAAGAGGAAGGATTCCCTAATGATTCAGTGGAGAGCAAAACAAGCTTTTTCAATGTAGTTCTGGTTCATTCATGGTGTTCCTTTCTTGGTCAAATATAGACTAAGTGGCTCCGTTCATTCATGGCGTTCCGTTAATTAGTTTCTAAGGTTGAATTGAACCAGTTGTGATACACTTCTGCCACTATTTAAAAGAGCAGAGTCTTTCTAAAACTTGCCTTGTTTCATTCAAAACTACCAGTTTCTTGAAAGATTACATACCGACAATACACGCCAATTCATTTCATTTCTGTTCAATGAACTCACAACTAATATTGGACGCACTCACCAATTTTTTCCTTTAGCATTTTGTTCTTTCATCCGTAACTGTCCCCGCTGGGTTGACCTGGTTCGGAGTTTAAAAGGAGCGCAAGATACTCGACCTTACCTCCGGCGCGGGAAGTTTTAACTACCCGCCCTCGGGATGACGGAGATGTTGGCCTCCCAGGTCAGTCCATCGACACTACGCCGTCCCGGTTGATCATGCGCACACGGGCCATTTTAGGGCTTTTCACCATTTCCATGCTTTCAAACCTCACAAGAGGCAGTCCAGTACATCCTCACCTGGATGACATAGATCTTGCTCCGTCATTGGAAGGCGCCAGATCTGTGAGGCCGAGGACCTCATGACCAAATGGTACAAATGAAAATTGTAACCTTTCAATATATGTTGTTCAATCCTACAAGAGTAAATGGTGCAAGCAAAGTTTGCCAGCTTGAGAAAAAAGGGTTGTTTTGGAATTTAAAAAAAGTGGAGAAAAACTACACCTTCACAAAAAAGATTAGTCAATGGAATCAAGAGATGGAAAATGAACACAAACTACAAAAGTTTTGCACATAACCTATTCTAGTGGAGGCTGATAGGAATTTTCAATATTTTTTATGGAGGATAACATAAATAGTTCCTGAACTTTGGTTTAATATATAATGTTGTTCTTTGACTTTTTTTACTTTTAATTTATGCAATGTGATTCTAAACTTTGGTCCAATGTGCAATGTTATGTATAGATTTTGTATTTGTTCAATGTAGTCTCTGAATGATTGGTAAATATTTAATGCGGTCCCTAAACAATTGAACATTTATCGAAAGTTCATGGGTTACATTGAACAAATTAAAAATTCAAGAATGACATCGCATGTTAGATTAAAGTTCAAGGAACTCATTACACAAATTAAAAGTCCAAAAACATTATTGCACATTGGACCAAAAATTTAGAGACCATTTGTATCATTTTCCCATTCTTTCACTCGCTTTAGGACATAGCCCCCGAGCTTCATAAACTACATATTGGTTGAGAAATTGAAGTCACGAGGCAAAGTGACCATGCATTGTTCATCAATGTTCCTTAAGCTTTTCAATGGAAGATGTCCAAAGATAGAAGTAACTCATTGAGATAGGAAAAAGCTCAAATAATGTTCCATTGTTCACTAATTTTTCACTGAGTATCACATTCTTTCCCTCATATAATTTATTTGAATTATTTTGGGATAATGACACAAATAATCCCTAAACTTTGGGCCAATATGCAATGTGATCTCCAAACTTTTAATTTGTTCAATGTAGTCCTTCAACTTTAGCCTAATAGTCAATGTGGTCCCTGAACTTTTAATTATATGATTGATGAATTTTTTGTACATATTCAATATAGTCTTTCCATTAATTTAAGTTCAAGGACTACATTGAATATTTTTATATAATTCAAGGGCTAAATTAAACATGTACCAAAAGTTCAAGGACTTACTTCTCGTTTGGAAATCTACCATTGAAAAACTTAAGGAGCATCAATAGACGATGCAGATGCAAGGTCACATCGCTCGTGACTTGAAACTCCTATCAGTCTTCATTAAAAATAGGTAACCTCCAATATTTTGTAATAGCTAAATAAGTTTTTAATTAATAGTTTCTTGGCTTATGTTGAAAAATTCATATTTATATGGATAACACATACATCTTCCCATCCTCCCCTTTGGAAACATGATTTTCATTAATCTTTTGGTTCCAAAATCACAGTGTTAAAAATGCTAAATTTCTATATTTTGATGTAGTTTTTCTTTGGTAAAGGAAAACAATATCACTTTTTCTTTGTACATTACGAATCTTCAATCGATTAATACCAATTTACGAAAATTATTATCTGATATTATTTATCGCATCCCAATTTCCTTCCTACCCTTATTATTGCACCGCGTTGCTATTAATTTTTGCTGGGAAAGATAGGTAAAATTATTGATTGCATGTTCGATATTAGTAATATAATGGAATATCTGAAAAATAATAATTTATAAAAGTAGGAGTGCACTTATAATAATGTACAAAGAGGAGCGAGAGCGGATTTTTCTTTTTCTTGGAAAAGAAAACTTGAATTTCATTTTGAATCGGCTAAAATCTCTTAAAATATGTTCTGAATTTAACTTTTGAAAACTCATTTGAATTTGTAAAACATTCAAAAATTCGATAAATTAGCTTTTGATCTAAATTTATTTGCTCTCGTCAATTTCAAAAGGATAAGAACACGGGAAGGTAACATTTTAATTTAAATTTACGCCTTTATATATAGCTGCCATAAATGTTAATTATTAATAAACGTTATTCTTAATTTGGTCATAAAAAAATTATTCTTCTATTTCTTTAATGATATTAACAAATCTAATTGTAATTTTTTGGCCCATATCGATTCTTTTCTATCTTAACAATGTCAAATCTTAAGTTTATTTTTCCTTCCATGCGAAAGTTTATCTCTTAACATTTCCTGTTATGTTTTATTATATCAATTTTTAGACACGTAGAAAAAGAAATCTTATGTTGTACATGCATGCTGCTTTTTTCATGCCATTTCTGTCTTAGAGTAATGCAAATAATTTACGTAGTGCTCTTACTTATGAAGCTATCATGCGGCATAATTGCTTTTTTTTTTTTCTATTTGCACTAATTATGTTTATGACAATTTTAAAAGCAACAAATTCATATTTTTGGGAACAAAACCAATAAATGTAATTATTATTCTAAGGGATAAATGCAGTAGAAGTCCTAAAACTTATCGTAAAAGTGCGATTAAATCTTAAAACTTTCAAAAAGTGTAATCTAGTCTTAAAAATTTGTCAAATTAGTGCAATAAAATCATTCCAACATGGCTTTCTTTATTATTTTCTCTCTTTCACGTGGCGTTCTACATGGCGTTAAGGTTAAGTACTTAAACGACATTGTTTTAATTTGAATCCTAATTTTTACACCAAATCTTAATTAAATTAGGTAAAAAAATTCAAATTTTTTCCCAAAAATTAAAATTTCAAAAAAGGCTAAAAATTAAAAAAAAAAAGCATAGAAAAGAGGAAAATGAAAACCACCAATGGAAGGAGGGCTAGGCCCCATGCCTGTATTTCTTTCTTTTTTTTATTTTTTTAATCTAATTTAACTAAAACTTAGGTTAAAAAATTTGAGAGTTTGATCAAAACGACGTCGTTTTAATACTTCAGTTAACCTTAATGCCATGTGGGAGAGATAAGATATTAGAAAAAAGTTACATAAGCATTTTTTGTCAAATAAGTTGGACGGAGTTAATGGAATGACTCGATTGCATCAATTTGACAAGTTTAAGGACTTAATTGCATTTGTTGCAAATTTTAGGACTTTTGTGCAATTATCCATTATTTTAATTATATCAACTACATTAGCAATAGTTTTTCTAAGCCACCATATGTTCATTGCAATAATTCATTGCATTCTAATATCCTATTAGTACCCGATTTGCAAAATTTTAAAAGGAAATTAATCTCTTTCTAGTCCTTTTCCCACCACTTCCACAAAAGTCCACATTGAATGGACATGAGGGGGCTAATAATGCAAAGGGTGGGGTGCATCTTTGAATAGAAGACAAAACAATGCTACAATTTTTTTTTTATGGCTATCGACAAATTATTCACCTGAGATGAGGACAATAGATTGATGTGCCTTTTCTTTAGTGATAATTCACAAGATAATTTATTTTTATTACCTAGCTTTTGGCCAAATATGTTGCTTTCCTTCTCACTTTCGTTTGTACTAGGATGGAACCCTAACGATTTGGAATCTTTATACGGATGTTTTTTAATATTTCGTAGAAAAGAAATATTTTATTATGGGGACCTTAGTACTTTGATTCCCCTGCCATATGCCATCCCTATAATCACAAATCACAAACCTTATAATACGTCACATCGAACACCTAAAATACACATCCCCATACTATGTTGCAATGAATTGCAAGTTCTTGATGCACAGGGTAGGTTAAATCGTGAAACTGCCTAAGTACAGATTTGAAAGTAGTTCTAGAAATTTGTAAAGTTGGGGTCTAGGTTCAAAAAGTTTGGAATCGCTACAAGTGTCAAGGCGGATCAAATTCGCTGCAAGTGTTAAGGCGGATCGAATTCGCTACCCGCTCTTGAATTGGCATGCTCCAAGTTGTTGCGTCTCTCCTAATCCCTTGCATCTCAAAAGGTTTTCTAATGACCCATGAATTCGTGCTGGTATAGCGCTTGCATTCCCAAAATAGAGAGAAATCTAATGCCAGAACGTTCTGCATGAGTATACTAGTTCTTGTTTTAGTTCCGTGATTACCTAACTATGAATAAGTATAGAAATTGTCGTGATTTGATTAGATTATTCGAACGACCCGAGAGGTTCGGGCATTCGAGACAACGTCGTTAAGTGGCGCTGCTGCGTAGTGTTTGGATGGGTCAAACTTCTTTGTTGGATCATCATCACCAAGTCACACTCATGCACCGGATGCATCCCCATGTACGACGATTTCGAGTCGAGAGCACTTTGTCTTCCACTAATGTCGGTTTCGTCACTTATTAGACCTTATCTCTCATTCTTTGTCGTCATTAAAGACTGTCCTCGCACGCGCAACTACATCCCACGTTGCTCTTCCATCTGCCCATTCTTGTCATTGTTTATATTAAGCGAAATTATTTTTTTTACTTGTGGGAAATAATTCTCTATTCTCTATTTCTTGTCTTCTTTCCCTTTGTTTTTCCTCTAACCTTTGCCCAATTTTAAGGATTTTTTAAGGTATATTTATATAGGTCTTTATCAAATTGATAGGAGTAATCGGTTTCGAGATACGTAGATTTTAGACTTGAAACCTGAAACCTACCATGTTATAACCGGTTTCTAATTTTTGGAACATGGAACCTACTTTGTTTGTTT